>VYXH01001514.1:10200-91635 GCA_013397275.1 Burhinus bistriatus | reverse complement strand
CCCACCCTCCCAAAAAAACCCAAACATAAACCAACAGTGAGCAGAGGGCAGGGCGAGCAGGGCTCAGTCCCAGGGCTGTAGCCTCTGCAGGGCAATGCCAAGGGGCTGGCCATGGCCTGGCTTCCCTTTTCCCACATGGGCACTGGGGAGGGTCAGGAGTGGGAAAAGCCTTGTTTTGGGGTGAGGACTTGTGGGTTTGGACGATGCTTGTTTTCAAGGGGCAGGGAGAAATGAGCAGGCTAATAATGAAACAACCTTGACAGGGAAGTCAGTCCTGGAGGTGCTTGCTTTGGGGTAGAGAGAAATACCTCTGAACAGGGCACCAAAGAGCCTGTAGGGATTCTTCCGTCAGGGACTAGTCTTGACAGGTGAGTCCCCAGAAATGGCCGTGGTGAGGGGAAGCTCTCCCTCCACAGCACTGCACCTGCCTCATCTCTTGTCCTCCACGCTAGGAGCTGTATGTGCCCTGCCATGCAGTTATAAGATAAATACCACAAAGGAAGGATTGTCATGATCTTAAGTTTGGCATGGAGAAGAGGAGCCTCTGGCAACAGAAGGGATTTGACCCGGTGAATGTTCCTTAAGTGGTGGGGAAAGACACAGAACCAGTGATGTGCAACAACCTGTAGGATGACCTGCAGACCCGCTCTTTGCTATCTGCTGTAAAATGAAAAGGTGTTTTCCTTCCATTCCTCCATTATTCCCATCACCTCTGAATACTCTGTAACTTTTCAATACCATTTTTAGAAATGGGATGAGCAGTGCCGGATACTGAATCATTGCAAATAAGGACAAGCCATAAAGTTATGCAATACATTCTCCAGTCTCACATCCTGTGATCCAAATCAAACATTCTTTTCTTAGTAGATGGCTTTTTACACAATTTCTCCCTTCCTTTCCCCCTGCATACTCCTTCTGACTCTGACAAAGCATGAAAGACCTAGGCTCTTGCATCAACCTTTGTTCTCTAGACCAATGTTTTCTGTTTAACTTTCGTAGTTACCCAGCATCAGCTGAGCCGCAGTCCCTAGCAACTCTGGAAAGGCTACCCAGAGCCTCCAAGCCCAACAGGAGAAAGCCACAGGGAAAGGAGAAAGGCATGAAAAATCTAGTTCATTGTAAGCCTCTGGTTGGAAACTCCTGATTTTTAATAGAATCTGAAGAAGTGATTCAGGGTGGAATGGGATACATTTGCCATAAATATTCAAGTTTGGAAGGAAAAGGTTATACATTTCGGTTTCTGGATTTAATTCTACCCTAAGAGGCATGAAAGGATACCTGTAGTGTCAATAACACAGTTCTATCCACGGGATGATGCATCTATCCATAGGATGAATTTTGCTCTTTCAGTAGATTTTAATAATTTTACTTTCCCCAAACCTAGCACTTTGTAAGCATTGCTTCTGCTTTCAGATATGTCAATGAAAATATTGCCATTTCAGTCCGATGTTAAAGGAATAAACTCTGAATGAGCAAATCTTTGTATGCCTCATAAAGACATTAGGTGCACATAATCCAGTGCCTGTTTTTATTGATCTAAGTCTACGTCAGTCAGCTGAAATTGTAGAGCACAGTCAGCACATAACATGTGAGACGTGAAAAGGAATCAGGTCCTAAAAGTCAGATCAAAGCCTGAAGACCAAGTCAGCAGTGTTGTCTAAGTGCTGCCTGTCTCTCATAGCTGTGGTGCTTTTGTAGGAGGCATTAACCAAATGAGAAAGAGATGTTTGACTTGAAACACATTGGCCAGAATGTCTGGGCTAAAGGGATGCCATTGGCCAGTCCAAGCTTTAATATCATGTTCACAGGACTTGGAGATTCTTGTTTGAAATAAGCTGTGTTGGCAGTGGCAAATATTATATTTTCTCATTCAATTGAATAAGAGAAATTTTCTGAATATGTAATATAAAGTAGCTACTGAATCAATGGTACCAAAGAAGCAGCCAGCAGAATGGCACACAACAAAACTATCATGATCTCCCCATGACCTTTCTGAAGATACTGATACATGTCAGAACGAAGGTTGCCTTCTTTCCCCTAAGTGAGCTGGAGAAGATTCCTTTTAGGACTGTTTACTGACTGACTTTTCATCTCTGGACTTCATTGTGCTGATATACCTTGTCTGGAAACTGTCACCAAGAAAGACAATCCCATTAGAACTTTCTTATCTTTTAACCAGACTCTGCAATTACCCACTTCTTTGATGACCGTGTCCATTACTATAGTGCTGAGTTAGTTCCCTCTCTGGAATGGCTCTTCCTGCAGAAAATGCAGCTTGGGGGGTGGTTTTCCTGGAGCTTTATTTTCCCTTTTCCTATTCTTCAGCGTCCCAGGAAAGCCTATGGAGAAGGCCTTCCATTTTCATGCTATGGAAAGTATCCACCAAGCTCTCCCCTTTTCTGTGTCCAAGGTCTATCTGCAGGTAGGCAGCAACCATAGATGTAGAAATTGGAGTTTCCTGTGTCAGGGACTAAGAAAAAACACTAAGTGAAAAGTGTGTTATAAATCTAACCTTGTACCAAGAAAAGTATCTTTTCTGTAACTCTTACTTTCAATATGTTTTATCTTTTAGCATCTGCTTTTGCGTACATGGACTCTGTGTGGACAGGAGCCAACCTCCCCCGCCCCAAGCCAATAGCAGTCTTTCTTCCATTGATGTCAATGAGCTTAGATCAGAGCACAAGTCTTCTGAGTGATCAAAGACAGTTCTACATAAAAAAGACTTCCTTTTCCAGGTCAGTCTGCTCCTTGTCCCTTTACAGAAAATATATTATCAGCGTACAAACACAAGCCAGAACAAAAAGGATAATAATTTTTGAAGTGGTAAAATAAAGACCTTCATTTTATTTTTTGCTGATTTACAAAGTGCAAGGCTGAGCCTACTGGGAACATTAAACAACTATTAAGTGTTGAGAACTGTCATATTGAGAAGACAGTCTCGTTCTAGCAAAATTAATCCAAGTAGCTAGCTCAAAATATGCTTGCAAGTACCTCACCACCAGTTGTCAAGGCTAAATCCCCATGCCAATTTGGTTATGTTTTTCTATTTTTTGTAATCATTTTTTGTAATCATTTACACTAGAATTTTAGTATGTTGGTAAGGAAGGCTAAGAAAAATAATAAATGATGGGACAGTAACAGGACAAGTCTTTTCTCCGTGCATCAAAAAGGGCAATTCAAAGACATGGAGACAAGCATCTGTTCTTTAAAAAGAGGTGTGATTTTGACTTTTGCTATGTGAGTCCATTTTTTATTGAATGAGCTACTGTCAAGAGGTAACTTGACAAGAAACGTACCCATTTGCATGAACTGCACGTGTGGGGCTTACATGTGTGTGGAATAAGGATATAACAAAGTATGTAAGGATAAATACCTATGTGCCGTATCTGTAGTCAAAATCAAGCCTTAGGCTTCATTCTTCACTCAACAATAAAAAAAAAAAAGGTGTTATTGAATAACTCAGTGCAAGATTTACAACTGACTACAGTGCAATAAAAAAAAAAAAACCAAAACCACTCCACAAAGTAATTTATGTACAGAAGCCAGTTAAATGAGGTAGAGAGAAGCAGGTCCAACATTTCTGCAAGCTGCCCTCATGTTATATTGTACAGAAATTGTAAAGAAAAAAAGCTGTTAGCTGAAGTGCTGTGAAGTTTGTCTTCATATGTTTATTCATCTGGGACCTAAGAAGCGTCTTGGTTGTTTGCAGGACAAATCTGTGTGTACGGGAGAGTGTTCTGCCTAGGAGGCAAAGCAGTCCTTGGCTCAAGAATCGGAGATCTTTGTCTCTGGTTCCGGATCCCGGTAATTTATTAGGTTTTTCAAAGTGATAGCATTACATACCCAAGTCTTAGCTGTGGCTATGACCACAGTATGTTTGTTCCCAGCCTAACCATTCCTGATTGACAGTTTAGAAATACTCATCTGTATGTCAGGTGCGTTGCTGATTGGTTTCAGATAGCATGAGCAAAGGCAAATTGACCTTCTAAATCACACCACTGCCCTCCAAATCAGACTGTCAGGGCTGTGGGCTACCCTAGTCAAACCTTACATTTCTCTGTTACCACTAACTCTCGTTATTCGCAGATGGCATCATTCCCAGAAGCTAAAAAGTGGTTGTGTTATGTATATCCATATCCCTCACTAATTGAAATAAATCTTAGTGGTGGAATTCTCTCCTGAACAGCCTCCTCTTTTAGCTTTATGAAATTACCTGAGGAAAAGCACTCCCTCACTGGTCAGATATGTGGCATGTCTTTTATATTTCCTGCATTTTAAGTTATACTGGTATTGCTAAGAGAAGAAAAAGGGTGGGCTTATTTCTTTTGTAATGGGCCAGGAGAGTAGAGCACACCCATGGGTGTAAGCTCAGGAAGAGAAGTGCTATGTTTGCACATTCCGTGGAAACCCTTATACGCAAGACAAGCTATGAAATATTATGGCAAGTTCTTCCTAATCTTTTGGGGTTGAAAACACTCAAACCAGTTGCCATTAAGTTCTCTTTTCTTTTAGGGAGGTATAACATAAATTTTTCACTTTAGGAATAAGTTGCCTTGGGAAGTTATTTTCCAGACAAGTACATAACCTGAACCAGATCCCTCTTAGGCAGGTTCTTCTACCTCAGTTGCACCCATCAGCATGACGCTGGTGGAGGCGAATGCGAGATGGAAACATGACAACTGGGTGTGCTTCTAGGAGTTGTTCTCCAAAACTTCATTGCAATCTTCTGTTGCCAGCTTTTTGGGTAGCACTGAAAAATGAGCAGGTTCCCAAAGCAGAGCTAGGAAGAAACACCACCCCCATCATTCACAAAGCGCCTCTTGATGTACACAAGAAACTCCCATTAGCTAAATTTGGATTCTGTTCTTCACTCACAGACATCTTTATTTTATTTACTTAAAAATGTGTGTTGATATAGTTTATATAGTTGCATTCACAGATGTTAAGGGCATAAACCCTTTATGACTATTTCTGACTCTTCAACAGGGGTCATTAGCTTACCTGGAATTGATTCCTGTTGAACAAAAGCAGGACTTGAGAAGGACTAGACAAAAAAGACATCCAGCTCTATCACAGTGAATGGTAAATGATTGCAGTACACAACTGAAATCACGCATCTCGTCTTTCCATTGGATTTCCTTGTACGTTTTTTCTACCAGAGTGAAAACTCCCCTATTAGACAGTGTCTGTTCCACATGAAAGCACTTACAAACCATAATCAAGTTATTCCTAGCTTTTACTTTGACGCACCAAATCTAAATAGACTTAGCCTGTGGAGTCACTCTATTTTACAGCCTTTTTTTTCTCATTCATATTCTTATGGTTCTTCTCTGAACTACCTTCAATTTGCCAACATCCTTCTTGAGTTGCTGACATCAGGACTGACATTATTCCAATAGCTTTTACCAATGCCAAATGCAGAGGTAATACAAACTCTTTACACCCTGTTGATGCTATCCACTGCACACAGAAAAAGGCTGCATTGGCCCTTTTGGCAACATGATTTCGGAGGGCTCTGGGGCTCAGCTGGTTGTCTGCCAGGAGCCCCAGTTCATTTTTCAGTCTCAGCTTCCCAAAGAACCCTTCTTATGTGAGTAAGGCCTGAGATGTTTGTTCTTAAGTAGATCCTTTATGTTAGGTTACATGTGAAACAGCTGTTACTTCTCTTGCACCTGGTCCTCAAGCAATGGTGAAAAGGCATTGCCCACTTCTGCCCATTTATCATAGAATCACAGAATCATAGAATGGTTTAGGTTGAAAAGGATCTTAAAGATCATCTAGTTCCAACCCCCTTGCCATGGGCAAGGACACCTCCTTACTAGACCAGATTGCTCAAACCCTCATCCAACCTGTCCTTGAACGCTTCCAGGGATGGGGTCTCCACAGCTTCCCTGGGCAACCTGTTCCAGTGCCTCACCACCCTCAGAGTGAAAAANCAGCCTGGATTTGTGCATGGGATTGCCCCGACCCACGTGCAGGACCTTGCGCTTGGCCTTATTGAACTTCATGAGATTGGCGTGGGCTCACCTCTCAAGCCTATCCAGGTGCCTCTGGATGGCATCCCTTCCCTCCAGTGTGTCAGCCGCTCCACACAACTTGGTGTCATTGGCAAACTTGCTGAAGGTGCGCTCAGTCCCATCGTCCATGTTGCCACTTCTGCCCACTTCCAAATTTTAGTTCATTGAAAAATATTATTAGCAAAGGCACTGCTTTCTCCTGCGTTGCTGGTAGCATTATTAATAAGCTCGAAGCTGATAAGCAGTCTCTGCACAACCCAGTCTCTGATAGCCCCACGTTACATTAGGCTGTTAGATCTAGTGCTAGCCAGTTTAAAAACAAGCTGGTTGACCAGGTGGGTTCATCATATTATTTCTGATTTCTGGCAGAACCTCTTGTGATACTGTATGGCAAATGCATCCAAAGTCAAAGTATACAATATTACCACAATTGCTTTTATCCACCAAATTTGTAGTCTTATAAAAATAGCACATTAATTTGATAAGATCTTTCTTCCATTAATCTGTGTTGATTGCCATTAATTAAATTGCACTGTTTTAATACTTTATTAATTGACTTTCCTATCAGCAACTCCATCACTCTGCCTGGAATAGACATCAAACTGACAGGCCTATAATTACCTGGTTGTCCTATTTTGTCTGCAGAAGTATTGGCAAATTATTAACTTTTTTCCAGTCCTTCCTCAGAAGGATGTTGGTTTTAGCCAGTGTGCACGTCTTTCTTAATTGTGGCATTTTGAAGATCTAATGAAATTTTTTTGAGTTGCTGTAAATTATTACTCACATTTTTGTTGGTTTAAATTTTCTCCTCCAGGCTGGCTGATACATATCTTCATTTTTTTTCAGCTTTGTGGAACAGATATTTTAAGGCAATAAGTATAAATTTTACTGGTTAGGACTTTATCCTGCTTACATGTAAAACATGTAAAATGCATTTTAAAAGCACATAAAACATAAAACCAAGTCATTATCACTTCCACCTAAGCAAACTCTAAATTTTGTGATTAATATTTCCCTGTCAGGATGAGGTCTAATGTAGAAGTTTCCCATGCCAGATACAGCTCTTTTTGAGTCAGGAAGTTGTTTTGTGTATTTTTTCTTGGAAATCCAAGAATGCTTTAGTACTTGCATCATGAGACATCCCTTTGCTCTCCCTTCAGATTTATCTTGCCAAGACTGAAAGCGCCATATATAGTGAAAGGCTTTTAAAAGGCTAATCGGGAAGGTCACCCTACACCCAGAGGTAGGGCTGGTCAGATGAGCCGATTCTGGGTTGTTTGGAACAAAGCCTTGCTTCATGCTATACTGTAAGTGTTACCATGCTACTGGCACTGAAGTCTGAAATCCGTGAGACCACTAAAACTGGAGAGTTTTCCTTGAGTACTGGCCTGGGTTTCATCAGAACATATTAGCCAGGGAGAGTTCCCGTGTGTCATGACTCTGGCTCAGCACTGTGCTGCTGCTGCCCAGGTGTGTCCTGGCTTTCAAACGATAAGCGTCAGATCTGCCAGGATCTGCAGGAGAAAAAGGAAAAAAAAACCAGATCATTTCATTGTCCGTCTGCATCTGTGCTCTGGCTGCAGGTAGCAGAGGTCTCTTTCAGGTCCCGTGGAGCATGAAGTGTAGCAGCTCTGCAGGCACCAGCCTGTGCCTTTGTTTGCAAAGTGCTTCCTGTTTGGATTTCCGTGAGCATTTTTTTACCCTCCATTTGCTTAAGCGATGACATCAACCAGACAAAAAGGTATATGATCTTACTTAGAATGATCTTTTCTCGTCTTTAAGCATAGGAGTTTTGTGGGTAAACTAAAATCACAATCATGACCAAAGTCAGGCCAGCGGTCCATCTAGCGCACTGTCTTCTCTCTGACGCGGGGCAATAGCGAATGTCCGTGGGAGAGGACAAGAACAGTACAAGCATATGATGACACACCCTCATAGCAGTCTCTCAGGCCCCTCTCCCAGTGATTTGCAGCCCATTTGCTTGCTGAACCAGCAGCAGTGCCTCTCTATTTGATATCCATCAGCGGATTTTTCTTCAGTGAATTCTTCTGATTTGCTTTTGAGCCCTCATGTGCTCCTAGCAACCGCAGCATCCTGTGGCCAGGCATTCCATAACTTAATTGTATATATGAAAAAGTATCTCTTTGTTTGAACTTGTGTCATTCAAGCCTCCTAATTTCATTTGATACCCCCTCGTTACTGCGTTAGAGGAGATAGCAAACAGTAATTCTGTACTTACTTTCTCCCTGCCATTCATGATTTTATAGACCCTGTATTGTATCCCGTCTCTTTTCCCAGCTGAAGAATCTCAGTCTATTTAATAATTCCATTTATAAAAGATCTCATTTCACTGTTCCTTTTCTACTTCTGCTATACCCTTTGGGATGGGAAACCAGAATCCCACTCAATATTCAGGATACAGCAGCAGTATGGATTTATAGTGACACACTGTTGGCTTCTGGTTTGTTCTATATTTCTTTCTAATAGTTGTTGATACCGACTTGCTTTTCTGACCACTACTAATTGCTATGCTGAATGTAATAGTCTGTGACTATGGCTGCATGTCACGATTCCAAGATTTTTGTGTCCCCTCAGTGATTAAGACCAGATCAGAGCCCATTATGACCAATGGGTCATGCATTTAAAGTTATTTTTTACCCCTTGTGAACTGCTTTGCATTTGTCAACGTTGGATTTCCTCTGCCATTTTATTACCCAGTCGTTCTGCAGCAGAAGGCCCCTCTGCAGCCTCTCAGAGTCAGCTTTCATTTTTATTACCCCACATGAGCAAACATTGCAGACACATTACTTGCTCCCATTTCCTGACCATTTTGAATATAGCCTACAGGACAGTATAGGCACTAGGTGTTCGGTATTGGGAGCAGCTGGCACCACAGAGTAGTGCCAGAGGCAACTTCCAAGGCAACGTGTAGATGCAGTCTGTGAAAATGGGCCAGACTGGGAAGAGAGAGCTCAGCCTTCCTGCAAGCTTTTTGGAGCTTCAGAGATAGCCTTGGCTCCTTTTCTTCTCCTTGAAAATGAAGTATGTACCTGAGGCACCCAAGTTGAAATTGGAGTCAGCTTGGGCTCCATCAGTAGCCAGCAGTGGCCCTCATTAAGGACAAGTTAAATCCTAGGTGAGCTAAAAGGAAGTTTTCTGTCTCTTTCCATCAATCGCGGGAGAAAATTCTCCATTCTTAAGCACCCGACTTAAGTATCTCCAATGGGATGGGATGAACCCAGACTTTGGTTTGTAGGCTTTTTTTGGTGAATTGTAGACTATGCAATTTTACAAGCACAGAGAAAGCAGAGTTATATGGTATCACCTAGTCTGGAACACTGGCTATTTGAAGCATGTTATAGCTGATCTATAATTCACATGCTTATTTTGACAGGCTGGCTCTTGTTAGTTTTCAATGGGTGTGGGAGGAAATAGCAGTGAATAAAACTTGCACATTACTAATACCATTGCCATATAAAACAAATATTTGAATAGGAAGTTTCAGAAATGATTCAGTGCTTTAGCTACAGAATATCCTACAGGAATTTTTTATAGTAACAGAATTAATGAAAAGCAAATCCTATTTCTCCACCATGGGCATAGGGTGGTCCCAGTGCAGCAGAGCCAATGTGATACTCTATCTCAGGGATAGAAAAAGCAGCCTCTACAGATTGCTGGCCCCCTGGGTTACTGAAGCTTCCTTTAAAAGGACTCCTTGAGCTGAGAGGTTGCTATATGCTTTTTAAGTGACTGCACCAGATCGTGTGTGGGTGCAGCAGACAGGGGCTAAAAGCCTTGAGCTGCAATACAGAAGCAATTGAAAAGCCACTCAGTTGTTGCTGCTCTACCAACTGCAAAGGAAAACTCTCTTTCCCACCCCTGCAGACTATTCTAACCACATCCTTTGAAGGTACTGAAGTTATTTCACTCACTTAGCCCACAGTTTTCTCAACATTAAGTCATAACTTGAAAGCTACAGGGTGAGGAGATAATTGTTACGTCAGTAACAACATTTCATTCAGACAGTCATAAGCGGAGGATTTCTAGGTGCTGAAAATGTGATATGACCACCAAAAAAAGAAGCCAAAATATCACTGTAAAAATAACCACCTTTGCACCATGGCTTTTTAGTTCACTGGGAACAATTTGCAGGAAGTTTGGTCTCAGATCTCTTTCATATCTGAAGTATGGCTGCTCCACCATGCAACACTCTAGGAGTATAGTTAGGATCAGCCTGCAAACAATTTGGAGAAGACGTTGTGTCCTCTTGTGTCTTGTGCTTACTTTGTCACACAATATCTTAGAGCTTTCTCAGTTTGTCTCAGATCTCTATTGAAAAATGGGGGAAAAGCACATCATTAACTCCTGGAGAACTGTGGGTTTTTCAGAGGCAACAGTAAAAGGAGACACATAAATTTGTGAAGCTGAAACAAAGTTGACGCATCCTTGGCACCACTTTGGCAACCCCTACTATGCACACTGATACAACATTGTCTGTGAACTTCAACAGCTTGGCCAAGGAAAATGTCTATTTCTTCAATTTGCAGTAACTTTTAAAATGCTGATGAGTGCGTAATAGGTTTTTGACGCTGGAAAATCCACCTCAGATTGGAGAATCGCCTTTATCTTTTTAAATAGGAAAAGCCTGTGTCTCATATCTGTGCTTTGTTCCTAGAATAATTTCTAGATTGAAATGTAGTATACTACTATTTTTTACTTGCATCTATTTTAATGATCACATATATATGATACTGCAACAGGTGGGGTTATTTATATGCATGGAAAAAGATGTTAGATCTGTAAGTTGTTCAAGATCTTAAAATAACTTGTGTACTACAGGAATCTTTTTTGTTAACCTTAGTAAAGGGTGGAGGTGTGGGGAGGAAATGAACATAAAATAATTTTATTTCTGCCTCACAAGACGTGAATGAGTAACTGTTGTCATCTGATCTTTCTATGTGGGTCTCCAGTCCGCATTTCACGTTACTTATTTTCCTGGCTTCCTCAGCTAGGATGGACAAAGGAATGTTGAACAGAGAAATTTCTTATTTTCAAACTGCTATGGGCTTAAGAAGTGTATATTTTTCCAGGTTTTAGGTATGTGGAAATTAATTGAAGTGATCCTAGACTAAAGTAAAGAGCTGTCCCTTAAACTCAAAAGCTTGTAACATCCTGCAGCAGTGATGCAACAGTTCGCAAGACTGACTGAATAGCCAAGTGTAATTCCCATCCCTCTACTTTGCCAGGCTGTGACACTGGCAGATTTCCAGAATAAGCCAATTTCAGAACTGTGGAGCCTCCAAATATGATCTTCTGTCAGTCATAAAGATTTCAGCTCCAGGAAAGGAAAGATTGATCTGGCAGATCATAATCACTACTGTACGAGACGGTGAAAGAAGTGATCTTTCCTATAGCGGGCTGCCAGCTGCTCTGGGACTAGTCATCACCTTGAACTGTGCTGGGAAGCGGCGGTGACTTAGCTCAACTATCATTGTGTCTCATCCTGCTCTTGTGATGCAAACCACTGTTTTTTCAATAGGTGCTACAGCGGCTACTCCCAGCCTGTGCTGAAACAAGCAAAATGCTTCAGAGTTTCCAGAGCCATCCCCGTTCTGGGCTTTCACTTCCCTAAAAAAAAGAGAAATAAACAGTGAAGGTGAAGCTCGCACCTGATTTTTGGGCTCTCGCTGCAGGACAGACCAGCCATCCCTGGACCAGTTCCTGGGGAATGCTCTGCCCTCCCCGCCCCATGGCGGGGTAACAGCTATGTGCCTCCATGGCTCAACCTGGGCAGCGTGTGGCTTCAGTTCCCAAAGCCGTGGTTGGGGGGAAAGTTTATAACCCAGAGGTGCCGTAGCATCTCGCAGCTCCCGTGGGGTTTCAACCTCACACAGGGCCCAGTGCCAGCATGCAGAGAGAAGGGAGTTTGGGCAAAAGCTGGTCATAAATTACCAAGGGAAGTTCTTCAGTGCAAGCTGTGGGACCTAGCACCAGAATGGCTGCATGAAATCAAATAACCCTGGTAAACGGACTGGCTGTGATAAACAAATAGATCTGAAGGTGGTTGCTCCAAAACAACTACAGGACTGTGTTATTTAGGTAGAATGGTCTTTATAACCTTTTTTTAACCTGACTAATCAATGCCCCAAATTCTCTTTCTTTCTAATCCTAGAAAATCGTATAAGGGAACATACTGTGTCTGTGACAAACTTGGATCTCTTGGGTGGTCCTGATATTGGGATACTTGGTTAGACACGATCTTTATTTTTGGTGAATTTTATGGCTCCTGCCAACACCTTAAGAAGATTACCATTTCTGGTAATGGCTTATAACGTTAAGGGAAAACTAAAAAGAGAGCAAGTTCTTTCAAGAGAATAGAGCTGATGCTGTGGGCAATTGGAATGAGCTACATCACTTCCAGGGATTAAACAGGGTAAACTGCAAAGAAGATTTACCAGTCGAATCTCGGTGTCATTAGAGATCACTTTTTTTCCATCAAAATAAAATGAATTTTAAAAAATGAAACTGTATGTATGTTTGCTTAGGAGTAGGAACAAGCAACTATTCCTCCACCTACCGCTCAGCTGCTGCTTTATATAATGAATGACTACTCATTTTTAACATTTTTGGTGTCTTATCTAAATGAACAAAATGAAAGGACAATATTAATTCAGAGAAACAGCTGCCCATCTTGATACCTGTAATTATCTATTATAACTTAATATTCTGGGCAAAACTGTAATAGTCTGGCATTCAGTAGTTCCTTATTACAGTTATGAGCAAAGTTAGTTGACTGTCTGTTGTTAGGGTTGACTAACTGTGTTAGTCAAGAGGAACGTTGTTTTTTGTTTTTTATAACCTTATCAGACTCCAACCAACTGAATTGAAAATACCCTGCCAGACATCTGTCTCAACCTCTTTTTATGTGTTTCCTTTTGGAAAGCTTCAGCTAAAATAGTGTTTTGGGAAAAGAAAAAAGGACAATGGAGTCTATGTTTGTCCTTATGTGTGTCATTGGTAGGATCTTTCAGCCCTGCGCTTAAACAGCAAAAGCTAGAGGAAAAGAGAGGGGGTTTTGTCCTACCACCAGAGAAATTAAGGGAAATTNCCCAAGTAACTAGCGATAGGACAAGAGGAAATGGGTTCAAGTTGCGCCAGGGGAGGTTTAGGCTGGACATTAGGAAAAAATTTTTCACTGAAAGAGTTATCAAGCATTGGAATAGGCTGCCCAGGGAGGTGGTTGAGTCACCATCCCTAGAGGTGTTTAAAAGTCGTGTAGATGTGGTGCTTGGAGACATGGTTTAGTGGCAGACCTGGTAGAGTAGGGTCAATGGTTGGACTGGATGATCTTAAAGGTCTTTTCCAACCTAAATGATTCTATGATTCTATGAAATGTTTTTGGTGTCTCTGTGGAATGAACCTACTGGCCAAATCATTAGCCTCGTACCACCAAAATATTCTCCTTTTCCATATACTTAGTAGAGATGAGACCTAAGTTCAGTTCATTGAAGAGGCCTCTGCAAAGACCATGTTCTGTCAAGAGCTAAGTAGGATTTTCTATGCATTACAGGGGATGCTATAGAAGTGCCAGACAGGAACCAGTCCAGCTCCTTCTCCCTTCTGGACTCTCCAGTCATTCTACATTGTTAGACGGGCATAAAATGACAGAATAGGTGCATTTTTCTTTTGCTTTAGTGAGGCGCCCAAGTTACTGAGCCATTGGTCTTCCTCTGCATCTTTCTCAATGTCTCTTGCATTTGGGGTTTCCCAGTGGCTTGGCTTCAAGAGAAGGCTGAGGATGAGCCTGTGCTGTGCATGACCTGGGTGTGGCACTGTCCTGACCTGTGGAGCCTTTGGGTCTACATGTGTGCAGACTGAATGCACCCCTCCCTTCTCGAGTATGTATCCAGACCAGTAGGTTGGTATAAAAACCATAACAAATAGCACAATTTCTAAGGCTAAGAACTTATGTGAAGTAAAGCCTGAAAGATGTAAGGGTTGCTGAGTTAGGCAGACATGTCTGATTGTCCTGGTTTGAGCGACACAAGACTAATTTCTCTTCTAATGTTTGGGAAAACTGTACTTTCAGAAGACTCTAGTGTCTGAATTTGTGAAAATGTTTACTTTATAGCCAGCTCTGGTGTGTGGGTTTCAAGGTCTCAGTGTTTTCGAGCTCGCCAGGTGCAGGGATGAGGAGTGAGACCCGGGCACTTGACCCAAACTGGCCAACAGGATTATTTCATACCATGAACGTCACATGCAATATGAATTAGAAAGTTTGCTGCGAAGTCCTGTCTCTCCCTTGGTTGTAGTCATCCAAAGAACTTTTTTCCCCGGTGCTGGACCCCTGAGCCCTTCCCTTCCTCCTGAAACTGTAGTGCTCACAGCGTCTGACATTTTATTGTCCGCTGCTGGGAGTGCACAGCTTCCTACGGATAGAATTGTCTGAGTATAATCCTTGTATATTTTGTATTGGTATCGGGATAAATATTGGTTCTTTAGTGTTATTAATGTTAATCATCTAGTCTTATTCTGTTAAATCTGTTTATATTTCAGCCCCTAGGTTTCCTTGTTTTTCCTGATTCCCCTTCCTGGGCGGGAAAGGGTCATTGGGTGCTAGAATAATTGTCTAAATGACAATAAATTGTTGTGGGTTTCTCAAACCATAACACCGATGTACCCCTAGCTCCAGTGACTACATGCCACAGGCTAAGGATGGGTGAGGGTTCCTGTTGGATTGCTCTGGACAGCTTCTTTCAGCATGTTGGGTTTTGTGGGTCAGTTTTAGGAGATGCAAAACTCTTCCTGTTGCCTCTATTTACCCAAATCACTTGAGTGGAGAAAAGGATCAAATTTAGACATTATCAGGTGTCTCTGCATAAGTTGCCAGGTAGTAGTATCACAGCATCTTCCAGGAGCCTTATGCAGACAGGTCTGTAATGAAGGGAGAATCACAAAGAGGTCAAAATGAGTTTAGTATATATTTTATGCAAAGTACAGATTTAAGGTGATTTGTTAATAAAACTGGAGTCCTTACTTTGAACAAAAGGGCTAAAAAAATCTGTACAGATAACACTGTACAAAATGGAATTGCTGAGGGTGGAAAAAGCTAAAAACTAGTAGAATTAATATTAAAATTGCTAATATTTATATATATATAATAGAACATTATTCTTAAAAGGTTTATCTTTTGGGAATTTTAGTGAGTAGCACAGCTGTCAACTGAGGTGACTAGCCTGGCTCACTGTGAATAACGTTCAATTTCTTGCTCTTGAAGAAGAGGTCACTGTTTCAATGACAGAGAAAAAGAAACCATACCATGCAATAAATGTTCAAAATATTGATTATATTTACCAGCAGGCAGAAAGGGAAAATTGTACATATAGCAGTTAGATACAAAACATCCCCTTCAAATTATAGTTACCTCTCTATCTCAAATTAAAGGGTCAGATACCAGAATACATGCCAGGAAAAGTTTGGATAAAAGATCAAATCTAGGGCAGATTGATCAATAGTAGCAAGGAACTTGCACTGAAAATTGCAGTGCTTTAACAACTCGCAGGATACTTGGGGAATAAGGTAAATATTCTGAGAGGGTGGGTTTTTTAGGAGGGAATAAAAGAGATTTCGAAAGTTAAATCTCTCAGCTTTCTTATTACATTGTGTTTACATAATCATATCCAGATGCTTTAGGCAATAGTTGCTTCCTGTGCTTACAGTTTGCTGTTGTCTCATCATTCCTTTATTAATCTTTGTGAGGATTAGCAAAACAAACAAGATAACTGTGAAGGCGAAAACAATTTCATTCTACTTCCTATGAGAAATTGTTTTCCAAGGAGCAGTGTTATCTTTTTATATGTCCTGGATTTCCGCACAAAATGCGTTGGGAATTTTTTACTATAGGTATACTTTCAGTGTCGGAGGTAGCAAGACTCCGAACTGCTTTCTCCTGTCACACATAGGTAGGGTTCTGCATGCTCACGACTCATTGCAGGAACAAGGCATTATTTTTTAAGCCTTCCATGCAGTCTTTGTAGGTAAGACCATGCACACCTATAGTGGCTCATAAACAACAGCACCCTTCATATTATTGTCTAGCTAAAAATAGACTATGCGCTTACTATAACATGACATTTACCAAGCAGCTATTTCCTCTGCATGTCAGCAGAATAAAATATACATAAATAAAATATCTTCTATAGACTGAAAATAGCACTCTATAATCATCCCGGCACACAGTGCGGAGTTATTGTGCAATGACAGCACACCTTATTGAGTGATAGTGCAGGGCTGTTGCCCTTTGCCTAGCAACATACCAAAGCATGGGATCAGAGTCTACACCCTGTCTTATTGCTCAATTAGGACCTGGCAAACATCCCTCGATGTTACCCTGGCCCATATCCACATATTTTACTCACATATGTAACTTCACATTGATGTTGTTAAGGGTAGACCTGGTTACGTGTCTGCAGAGTCTGGGGCTATTTGTATCTCAGATTCTCTTGCAGGAATCAGACCCATCGGAGCAGAGAGGGTTTCCCCGGTTAAAACAGCAAAGGTAGCATTTAACAGAAACTCCTGCTCCTGGAAGTCTTAACCATTGAAGAAGCCAAATAAATTGAGTTGAATATTGCTATGGAAGAGTTGCAAAGTAAAGAAGAAGTTAAAATAACCCCCTGCAATCTCCTTGACAAAGTATTCCATGTATTACTTATATAAAATTACATTTAAAATGGAAAATATGTATTCACTAGCATAATAATTAGATCTTTAGCAAATCCTGGGGGTTTTGTTTTATTTTAGGTGTATTTTAAGTGTATGTAAATGAAAGGCAGTGATTTTAAACTGCTGTCATCCCAAAACTCTCACTGTTCAGGACTGAGTTAGCCACTTAGAGCCCAGGGAAGAAGCGGTCACTGCCTTTCATTTTGTCCTGGGAGCCACCGTCTTGTTTCATTTGAGTTGGAGGAGTCATCACCTTGAATTCAACCTCTGTGTTAGACATGCAGCTGCTGGGAACTTCCTCTGCTTAAAGAGCAATTCAACTGCAGAGTATATCTCATTTTCCTGAAATAGTAGCTGCACAGAGTGAGGAATGGTAAAATATCTAAACCCAGCACGAGGCCTAAGAATAATGTCCTGCTTCTTCTAGGTTTATCCTTATTTTTCTGTAACATTTAGTATTTCTAATACTGGCTTGAAATAATTTTAATTGTTTCCTGGTAAAATTTGACCAGCAATTAAGGTGAAACTTCCTTCATCTCAAAAGTCAAAAGTACCTCACTGTATACTCAAGGTTTTGAAGTGAATTGGACAAGATGTGGAAAAACACAGCTCCCATCTGGTCCCCACTTCTCTCCAAACTGAAATACTGTCTTTCCAGCTAGGAACAGCAGCTCAACATCATGAAAATGTCTCCACAGATATTCTCTTGGGTTTTAGAAAACCTATTTGTAAAGGATGTTTTATGTGTCTTTTTTATAGTTTCCATTGAGTGGTGTCACAAGCTGTGGGGATCACAGAACCATCAACTGAAGTTTCAGTTCAGCCATGCCCTTCACCTGGATGGAGTTCCAAGCTCGAGTGTTAAATCCCTGAAACAATGTCCAGGAACAGGAACATACCGTAGACAAAGTTGCAGACAATCAAAATGGACCTAAAATTAGCATCTTTACAAAATTATGGAATATGTTCTGACAATAAACAGGAAATGGAGGTAAAATTTTTAATTGAGTTCTACTAGAATTGCAACACCAGCTTAACCCTTGCTACAACTCAATGAAACCATACTGGTGAGACACCATAACTGAGAAATAGATTCGCCAGCATCAACTAAGACACAAACTTACCGTGAGATTTTTTTAATGGTTAGGACACTTCTGTTTTGTTGTGTGGATGCTCTGATGTGTAATCAGAAGTGAACTCACATTGCATCCTTGTACCCACTGGCGACAGCTAGCATCATATCTCTGTCCTACCCAGTTCCATATTTTCAAAACACTTTTAGCAATATAGCAACTTTGAAATTTCTATTTTTCTGAAATTGTCCAAGAGGTTCAAAACCTATTTGTGAAGCCAGGCAGACAGATGACAGGTGAGACTGATGGGCAGGTAAGTGCATCATGGTTAAATTGGCTCCTCTTCCTTAGAAAACTAGATTAAAAAGTAAGAAAAGTTATGAAATAATAAATAATAATTTTTTTCAGTGGCTTTATAGCTTTAATGAAGAGCAGAATTATGCCTTCTTGTGAGACTACAATACTTAATAGTACCTTAAAGTTGTTCTTAAAAGAAACTTAGATTTTTAAAAAATTGAAAAAGATGTTGTTTAAAAGCCTATTCCTACAATCCTGTGTAAACAGACTGTACTCACAGCAGTACAATCGTGACCTCTTATATGTTTGAATGAAGGTTTCTCTTGCAAACAAGCACCCGGTGTTTCCTTAACAAAAGTAAACATATTAAACACACTGGAGGTTTTCAGTGCTGCTGTGTTTATATTCAACCAGATCATCACTCTCATGTATGTATCTTTACTTCAGCTTGTGGAAGATAGAACTTGTTTACTCTTGTGGATCTGGCCCTTTTTCTGCCCCTGTCTTGTCAAAGGTATTGCAAGAAGTTGGTGATGCACAGAGAAGGAAACTGTAACTGCATCCAAAAAGTTGGGACCATAAAAACAACCTTCCTCTTGCAATTAAATTGTTGGTTGCTTGAGACCAGAAAAAATTTTACAGGCTTATGTATACCCTCATTAGAGCTGTACCATGACAGTCAAAAAGCCTTTCTTATTCTCATTAGAGTGCAACAGTGAGTGATGAGGCCAAACCTTTCAAAGCAAGGTTTAAAAATACAGCCTACCCAAGTCATACGTGTCACCTCACTGAGAAACCTGATCCTCAGAAGCTCTGAGCACCTCTGACTCCCATCAAAACACTGAGGCTGCACTGCTAGTCATGCCTCTTACACAGGAGTAGACGTACTATCCCTGTTTGAATATCTTGAGAAAAAGAAGAGAGAACAGAAAGACCAGCATCCTATGAGAGATACCACGCCTTGCAAATAGCTGTATCACTTTTGCTGTGAGCCAGGGAATGCACGGCTGGGCCGTAGCCCTAGAAACCAGGCACACACCTTCTATAAGCGCATGTTTGCTTAAGTAGCAGGGTTCATCTGGCCTCACACTGCGTGCGTGACTGCCAGTTCAGGGTGCATAAATGTGGACTATCATAACCTTCTAGAAAGAAATTATGGTGTGAGCCCTGATTTTACAAACCCATACATAATAGTACCAAAAATAGTACCAAATAGTACCTATTCCCCATAGGTAAAATTCTCACCCACATTACAGGCATAAACAAGCCATGTGAGGGCTGTCATTTGCCCCTACGAGGAGATGTTTGCCCTGTGCATTGGAGCAAAGGTGAGAACCACTTTGGACATCTTATTAATACAAGGAATTGCACTCTAGCAAGGAATGCTCCGTGTTCATACATTTTTTTTCTTATGTTAGCCCTAGTTTCAGTGCCATCCTTTAGACAGATGTGGATTTATCTGGAAGATAGCTATGTGCAGTTAAGCCCTTCATTGGCATTAAATGTTTCTGCATCAAGTGTTGTGATAGTTTCACAGTCCCCATCTTCCCTCTTTAAGTCTGCCTCTGTGTCTTCTCAGAAATATTGAATATTTACAATACCAGTAGTTTGTTAAGAAAATATTTGGCCACGTGTATGATTTATAAGGGCTGGGACTAAATTCAGTAGCCAGTTGAACATCGAGGTTACCACTATTGTAAGTAATCCCTGTGAGTCCAGTGCTACTATTCCCTTTTGTGCAAATCCTCCCATGTGTATGCATTTGCAGTATCATAGCTTTAAATAGCGTCTTTGTCACATATTAAAGAGAGCAAACTCTTTCAACCTGCATACTTACCTCAATCTTAAAAGTATATAGTGGCTGTAAAGGAAAAATTTACTTGATACCAGACATTCAAGACTTCCAGGATTGCTGCACGCTGCTAAAGTGCAGCAATGGATAAAGGGATAAGTGTTGGTGTTTTTCCATTTCATTGTAAGCACAAACTCTTTTTGAAAGCATGTTGCAGTTGTTTATGCTCTGAAGAGAGCAATATTTTTAGCTTTACCACTTACAGTACTGGGATGTATTGCAAACTTTTTGATTAAGCATCATAGGCTACAAGAAAAGCTTAGAGCTGTAATGCCTCTAGCACATTTTTAGGCAGTTACCATGCCAACCATAAAAATTATGGGCAGAATGAATACGAGAAGTTTTTTGGAAAATAAAATAGTGCAAAGTTAATGCAGGGTCCAAAGTTTTGGAACACTGTATTCTGTTGTTGGAAGATTTATCATGATCCATATATAAACCTACTGGTTATATTAGGAGTTCATCAGCTGTCACTAACTTAGTTTGCAGACCTGCAGAGGTTTCACTCAATGACTAAAGCACCTGTTTTAGCCTTTGCAGAGTTTGGAATTGCTGTAGAACCATGAGCAAACCTTCAAGCAAAGAATTGCTCCAGACTTTGTGCTTGAAAGGTGTATGTTAGGTGTAGGTTAAGTAGTGAAAGAGAATCATGGGATTATATAGAAATTCCTAGATAAGATCTCCATAATGCTAGATAAAAGTTCAGTATACATGGAGAAACACAAATGAAAACAAATAACAAATACTGCAAAACCAATGCTTACAAGATTTGAAAATCAGAGGTGAGGTTAACATAAAAGACATCTAACCAAGTTAGGACTGTCAGTGTGTCCACATACTCTGGGCTTTGTGTTGTTGTGACATAAAGAAATACCATCATGCTTAGGATGAGAATGCAGTAGTCTTTATAGTCTTAGAGTAAATGCAACTGATTTTTAAAAATGCGTTGGATTTCTTTTCCTCATGTGGCAAATTCCATGACATTCAGGTGTCATAGTTGTGTATTTCTATGTGTTTGCATATTTGCGCTACTGTATTTTCAAAAGGTGCATTGTTTTCAGAAATTGGGGATAAGGGGAATGAAGAAAAAAGCCTTTTCAAAGAATAACATTTGCTAGTGTCAACTCTGCAACCTCATTCCCCTGGAAGACAGTGAGATTTGAACAGCTAATTTCAAAGAAAGAAGTTATTCATGGAACTCTCCTTGAAAGAACCGTCAACTCCAATTCTGCAGAGTACACTCATTTAGGAATGCAGATATATCTAAAAAAGACATCCCTCTTACAAATCCCTCGTACAAAAGTACTAAAAAAGGAAAGATACAAGGTCCACAATTCTTTAAAAGCTGTTTTGAAAATTAATTTAAATTTACACATGTACTAATTTACCTGTATATTCTTGGGCATTTCTGTTCAAGTCAAAGACAAAAGCAGAAGCACTGTATTTTTCGTATATTTTTATACTATATCAATCAACAAGTCTGTTATATTCATGCTTGAAGATCAATCTTTATGAAACCTCCAAAGGAACTCCTATGATAGATCTAGAAATCTTTGAATATTGACTAAAATTATTTTTATAGATTTTTTTCTCAACACCCTATTCCAAAGATGTAGTTTCCTATTAAATTTGTGGGATAACCCTGACCTGCAATAGCAGGAAACAAGAACTTCAGGTGTTCTTCTGTGTTTACTTCAAAACAAGGACTTCAGCTCCTATTCAACAGAAAGGCTCCTTTAATATTAGTTTATCTTTTCAATTTTGGTATGGGGTATTTGGTATTGGTTACTGGTCGATGGGATTACTTAGCTTTCCTTCTGTGGGCATAGGCCCAGGCCACTGGCAAGGTGTGGTCTCAGGTGGGTGGGTTTGTAGTGAATTTACATAGTTGTGAAATGCGTAAAGTGGCAGAGAATCCAGCTGCCTTTCTTTATTCATACCTTGAGGTGGAACAGGAGGAAGAGGAGGCAGTTGTGGTGAGTGGAGGACACTGGATTTTGCAATACACGTAGGAAGACAGCCAACATAAAGAGGAAAAAAAATGTGAGCAGCAGCCAGCACACAGGCTACTTTACACAAGTTAGATGAATGTTCATCTGTGTCTTGCACCAGGTCATGTAAAGCAAGAACAAGGGCGACATTTCCAGCTGTACCCTAGTGTGAGAGTAATTGTGGTTTAAAAATCCACACAACATATGTGACAATAATTAATTAACAGTTAGCCTTTTGTAGTACCCGCAACCTGGTGCTTCTAAGTGTGCGCTTGGAGGTCTCTGTGCATTCATTTACCAAAGCCTCTGCACTTGAAACTCAAAATAATCAGTTTACCCTTTGATGAGTTAATCCTCCTGCTTCCTTCCACCTCCTCTCTCCAGACCCTACAAGGCCTCAGAAATTTGGGTTATGGAAAATTGCCAAATTGAATCAATTTAGACCTGAATTACTGAAGTGATTGTATCCTTGGATTATCCTGGAGTATGAGACACTGCCCTCTTCCCACACCACACTGCCACTGCCCTGAGTCTGCAGCTCCAGCGGTCACAGCTAAATTTTACTCTCTGACATAGCCTGGTAGAAATGAGAGGAGATTCTGGCCCTGCTTTTAAATGTTTGAACAGGGTAAAAGCCAAGAAGGGTTGGAAATTATTTAGCCTGCTATTAGGGGATATAATTAGACATACTTGAGTATAATTAGACTTGGATTAAATAAAGGGGGAAAAAAAGCAGGAAGAAAAAACAACCTCACTAACAGTGAGGTCCCTTATACATGGGAATAAGGCGAAAACGTGTGAAAACCACAGGGGAAATGGAATAGGTGACAGGACAGGTCTTTTCTCCCCAGTATTAAAGAGGACCAGCTTATACTATTTGTTTGGTGAGCAAGGAAGAAGGGATGTCCCCAGAAACCCACAAGCACAGTCTGTGTCAGGCATGCCATCGTACTCAAGGTATCCCCATCTGGTTATGGCACGTTGAACGGGATGTGTCATCTCTCTCCAGACCGCTGTGGGTTTCCTTGCGTAAGGCACAGCGTTATATTTGGTCAGACCTACAATGAGCCTTTTTTACTCCTCCAGCAAAGGTGAGGTTGTTTCTCAGGAGGCTCTGTTAGGAGAATGGCATAGGAAAGAATGATACTGCCGCATCAGGCAATGACCCAGCAGAGAAAGTCCTGAGGCTTTTCCGGGGATACACTGAGAATTATGGCTTTTTAGCTCCGCACAGCAAACCATTCACAACTTAGGCCACAACTGTGCAGTTCTAGTAACTGAGGCTTACAAAGGTCCACCACAGACTTTTCCTCAGAAGGTGAGCAAAAATAAAAACAAAACTACTGAAAGAAGATTATTAAGGTGGAAAAATCAAGCACTCAAAATGTAGAGAATTCAACTAACTTCAATTCAACTGTGTGCAATCCTAATTCTACCCTTTTGTGTGTTTTGATACAGTCTTTAATTGCATAATCACATACTATTTGGTGAATAATTCCAGACCCAGGGCCGATTTGGGATTGTGTGAACTAAATAAGGCATGAGACCACACACAGTGAATAAAGTGGATAAAAGGAATATTGAACAGCTGCCTTGTTTACTGAGTACCACCCACTAAATGAGGCAGTGATTCTGCAGAATTAAAAAAAAAAGTACATGATCAATATAATTAAATACTCAATCATAATGCTTTAGTATAAGGAAGAGCAGAGAGGCTATGTGGGCAAATCAAGGCCCATTCCCTAAATCTGCCATTTAGTTAAATTACATTTGTTTTGCTATTTTTCACAGGTGCCAAGAATGGCTTCACTCACTGTCCCCTCCCAGTGACTGCAGTGCACTCCTGATTCTGTTAAACTTAATCAAACCTACCCTCAGTATAAGAGTTGGAATTGCTTTCTCAGCCTGTTTTCCTTTTATACAGTGTTACAGTGAGGGTGAAGTTCCATGACTGCATGACTAAAGGTATATATGTGCCATATATAGAACAAAGTGCATTTGATCTGGCATTCAGATAATGAATGTCACTCAGCACAAGTAGTTTTTGTGTTAAAATGTCGGCATGTCATTGATTGTCAAACCATTTCTTTTTCCATGCTCTGAAATACAGAAATCTTATGATGCATCATCTCCATAGATATCATGATACATCACTCAAAAGAATCATAGGAAAGTTTCATAATTCCATTTGGCCAGGAATGTTTTGGGAGGATCTGGAAAAGTTAGCAAACTTCGTACCAAAGGTGTGGGTTTTCTGAAACCTTTCCATTAAATATCTGTTTTAAAAAGCAAAGAAACATAAACACACAAAAAATAACCCTGAATAATCAAGAGAAAATATGTTTGAAGCTACATGTTTATATTTTCAAAATATCTTTGTCTCCAGCCTGATGGCTCTTTTTAAAAAAAAAATCCCAGATCAGAGTTTCCAACATTAAGATCAATGGATATCTTTGCCTAGATTCAAAAAGGAACATGTAAGTCTCTAAAAAATATATGAGAGGAAGTACAACCCAATGTTAAAGGTAGGGGCCAGGAAGCCAGCAGGGTGTTCCTGTTTGTACCATGCTAGTTTGCTGTCAGCTTTTGGAAATCACGTCACCTGTTTGTGCGTAGCTTCCTCATTTGTAAAACAGAGATAATGTGCTTCATAAATTTTATAGTGCATCTTGAACTCTGGTGGAATTTCTTGGAGAATTGCAAAGTATCCTTCTTAAAATTTGTCCATAGCTGAAAACCTGTCCACTTTAACTGGTATTTTCTTCAGGTCTCTCTGAAACTTCCAAATCCATTGATCCAGATTTCCTAAAATGTTTGGTTCTTTGAGGGGTAGCAGTGAAAATTTTAATCACCTGACACTTTAAGAATTAGTATCTCCAACAAATCTACACATTTAATTTAAGCACAAGTATTGAGTATTTTTCTTGACTGAGGATCCGTCGTGTGGCACCTTGCAGGACTAGATCAATGTAACATGCTGTTTAAGACTAATCTTGAGATACATTGCTTCTCAGCACTCTCCACTTCAGAGATACATACACCTTGTGGTAGGTGAAAAAAATGCCTGGGTACCTCTTGCCTTCCTCACAGAGGTGTTGTGAGCCTTAATGTGGTATTCTTTGAGCTGCTTGGATGAAAGATGCTCAGTGAAGTAAATGTATTTTTATGTCTCATTAAACTTGAAAAGAAGGATAAAGCGAGACTAGGAAACAAAGCAAAGAGAAAAAAAATGTGGCTCTAAAGAGGGTATGAGTCAGTAGTGTCAGCCATGCCTATTTGTTTGGGTAACTGAAGGTCTCTTCATGTTCTGCAACTTCGCTACGCAGCAAGGAGGTATTTAAACAGATACTCTACCTGCCATGAGAGTACACATAATGTTTGAAATCCCCTGTCTTTGCTCAGTACCCTCGCACAATATATCTTTGAACCGTTGCTGAATGGATAATCTATATTTCATAATTCAGACTGTCAGTACTTCTTTTACATAATTATAACAGCAGGAAATATATAAGGCCTTTGTGGAACTTGAAAACTCTATTGCCTTGGGCCATATTTAATGTGTAATAAATTATTCAGCAACAAGGCACTCTTCATTCTATTTACAGTAAGTTAGAGCTAAGTGTGTGAGGTACACATAACTCACATGAAACAGTATTTACTATCGCTGCCAAGGCTGAAGTGTTTTCTGAAGCCATTAGTCTCATATTCAGTGGGTCAAATCCCCATCAGGTGAAAACTGGCATAGCCTCATTGAATTTACCTTGAAAGAAAGGGAAATGGGAAGGGTGACCTCTCTGATCTCCAACTGAGAATCAGAAAGGTCAGGGGATGTGTTGTATTATCTCGCTTTTAAGTAGGTTATAGGATATTTCTTGCACTTACTTTTCTGTCCAGCTGCACATAGTGCTCTTGAATGGCAGTCAGTCAACAACAACATTGTTGGAAAGATAATAGCTTCTCTGACTGGATCCACCAGTCTGCTTTAACATACGCCTCCGCTCTGTCCACTGATGGCAACCAGAACGGGTGATGCACCATGTCTAGCCTTTGCTCCTGAAAAAAAGGTATTTTTGTTACATGGAGCTTATTCATTGAGATCTAGATTTTAGGCACACATTTGATCCATGTAAGTTTTCAAATGCTCAGACTGGACCTGAAACAGCTTATATATATGTATATTTATATATACACCTATATAAAATCCTTTTCTACTAATGAACGAGCCATCCACCCCAACTACCTTAATGTTACTCTGGATGTGGCTAGCAAGGTACATGTGCTACAAAACAGTCATGTAACAGGTGAGAGTTGGCTTTATTGAGTAGAGTTCAGGGTAAAATCATAGAAGCCAGAATTAGAATGAAGTGTGTATGTTGGCAAACTTTACAAAGGGCAAGGTTTTTGTGACAGATCAAAGGAAAAAGAAGACATCTTGTTATTTATTGTCTTAAATATACCAAATATTTGCTGATTACTCTGTTTCCCAGGTCTCAGAAAAGAAGAAAAACAAACTCCTCATATATCTTTCTGGATTCACAGTTCCTATCAATTCTCTGCTGAGACCCAGCATTCTCTCTGTGTAGGCAGTCTTTGAATTTCTGCAGAAACAAAAAGGGTCTATTTCACCTCTGATTGCTGCCAGGAGTAGGGTAAACCTTTCTTAGCAGCAATTACGCTTCCTGTATGGATTCAGCATATTATTGTACCTGGCTGTCCTCATTACTGGGCATGGGAAGCACTCAGCCTTGCCAGGAGAGTGCCTGCAGGAGTTCCACCCAAACCCTCGTGCTTTATGAGGTAATTTGATGTTCCTGATAGTTAAAAAGGACTGTTGGCTTGTGAAAAGGGGAGGGAGCAAGTTTAATGCCTGAAATGGTCAATTCCTAGAGGTTTCAATGGACCACGAAGTAACTTGATGATTGCCTAACCATGAAAAAGAAAAGGTGGAAAACAGCTTAGGTGAAAAAAAAATTATCTTCTCATGTTCAGTGGAGTCAGCTTCTCCAAGTGTATGGTCAATAGCCTGGGTTCCTGAGCAAATGAAGCCAGCCTGGGTTGTACTGCTTGCTCCAAGAACAGTTTATTTCATATTTTTGGAATAAGGACTAAGTTCATGTCTTCAAACTGGCAAGTAATTTTACTCCATTATCTTTAGTGGATACACGCCCACTGGAGTATCAAACTGATGAGGAGAGGTGTCTGCTCGGCACCCACACTACTGCAGCTGGGTGGTGAGTGTCCTCCCCTAGTAAGCAACGGTGCGGGTTTTAATTCCTTCTTGTGAGCAAAGGAACTCTGCTGTTTTAGTAGAACACTTAGCTACTGAGGAAAAGTGAAGGCTCTGCCTTTGCTGGAAGGAAAGAGCAATCCCTAAGGAGATAGCAAAGAGTTCGTCTAGGTTGTGTATCTTTGTAGGCTGAGCCATGAGCCAGGTATTGAGTTACTCGGCACTGGAAGAAAGAGATGTGGCTGAGCATGGGTACAAACAGAACTGGCCACAGCTGATCACTGCCTCATACCTCAGGGAGTACAGTCTTAGTTTTTCCGCCCAAGTTAAACTTCTGGATCTTTCTCTCTGATGCAGCCTAAAACAGCTTTCCAAAATGAACATCATTAACCCTTTTCTCAGACAGACCATCTGACTTCTCAGAGCTTATGTGGCATGAAGTGGAGAGTTTTGGGCCATGTTTTCTCCTGAAAATTTAACTTGTAAAACTCCAAATTAAACACGTTCTTTTTTCCATGGAATGCTGATGGCGTGCAACTTGACTATCAGCAGAAAGAAGCCATTCTGTGTACACTTAGCCCTGATTCTGTAACTCAATTTCTTGCAAAACTTGTATTGTTTAAGAAGGATTTGCTAGTGTAATATGTGTAGGAGCAGCTCCACTAAAATAATAATAATGAAAAGCATATATTTTACTGTTATTTGCTCTTATGGATGTGTATAAGCTTTGTGGAATCAACTCAGCAAGTTTTAAACGTACTTATGGAAGGAAAAGTCTCTGTCTACACAGTTGATGGTGGAAGTGGAGAATCCTTTGCAGCTGCTGCTGTGTTATTTACAACACAAGTTTGGATCAAAAGATGGGTTTTAAAGAATTCCTAATGCTTTACTCTGCTGCCAAATATGTTCAGCTTTTAACAATGTTGAAACAGGCATTTCTACAGTGGCAGTTCCTCTAGGGTGATAAATCCCAGTTTATGTTCCACAGACGGAAGGTCTCCATGATCGTTCTGCCTGTGTTCGTAAGCCAGGATTCAAAAAAATCCCACAAAAGGAAAGTTTAAAGTCATATGCAGTGTTTGCCCTGATTCCCTTCCACTCTTTCTAATTAAAGAACAGGCATTCTTTCAGTAAATGTCTTCTAGTAAATATTTCATTTTCACTACTAAATGCTCTTTCTTACTCACATGCTTGACATTACTGATAGCTGTAGCCACCCAATATGATCCATGTTTTTTGTAATTTATTACATACTGAATCCTTTATTGCACTTCTAAATTGCTCAGTTTGCTTCTGTCTGACTTTGACAATGCTTTGCAAGCAGCTCAAGTGCTGGACAGTGTGACTGCTAAGCTGAGATTTTATATGCAGCTCTCTGAGCTGTTAAAGTGGCACGGTCTATATCAAATAGAAATACATCAAAGAGCCATGTGTACTCTTGTTTTTCTTCTCTACAGCTAATCCCTGTGTCTCGGCGGTGCCTTTCTATTATACTGATTACAAAACACAGTTTTAAGCCAAACAAGATTAAAAAACATAGTACTGTGACTCCCAACCTAATTCCTGACAAATCTGTGATGCACCAGATGCTCCTTCCCTCGGGATGAAATGATACATGGTTTTCTTTGTATTACCACTGCACAGACATGTTTACTCCACCTAACTTGTTCACACGGGGTAGAAGACAAAACTGTTTAAGGAAGGCGTGCTTTCAAATGTGTTTAGGAGTGGAAAGGGTAGCAGGCAGATTTTTTGCTTCCTCACCTTTTGGTGCCCTTGTTTGCATGTATTTTATTTCAGTAGTACTTTGGAGGAAGGAAGTCAGTGGGTCTGTTAAGCCTTTAGCTGTTAAATTGTGGGAGCTAATGTTCTTTCTGTGAGACAGTCGGGAGATTCTTCCCTGTGCATAAAAAAAGGCCAAGAGCTGTCAAATATCATGATCTAAAAACAGAATAAAAACTTCAGCTTTTTCACTGTGATGTTCTTAAAGAAGCCAGGAAGAAGGCAAGTATAATTTCAAAACAAAAGCAAAATCCTTTCCAAGTCACCTTTTCAATTCCAAGTGCAAGAAATGATAATTATTCATAGACCATTCAACTAAAGTCTATGAAGTCTCTTACCCACTGGTAAGCTAAAGCAGGTCAGGAGTGCGAGGCTGATTTCCACGTAGCAGCTCCTGGAGGGACAGAGATTGGCAGGGACACCATGTGGCATTCTGCAACTCATGGTCTAGCTAATATTTCAGGAAATGTGATGCATGTGAGCTACAGGCCCGGTCCTGCACCTATCAATGTTAGCGGCAACATTTCTAATGATTTCATTAGGAGCAGGACCAAGCCTGCTTTCAGAATTAGGTGCTCTCAATGTCTCAAAGGTGTGCAGAGGAATTGCCAGGAAAATTATGAATCAAGAGGTAAATCTATGTCAACAGGAAGAGAGATGCAGTTTGGGTCTCTGTCCCTGTTTGTATGGGGGGATTGTCATTTGCCTCTGTGTCTCGAGGCACATAGACCCAGACAGGCTCATTATATCCAAGCAGTGATTTGCTCTTTCTGCCTGCAGCCAGTGTGAGCTACCTGTGTTCATGCTCCAGCCCCGTCTGTCGAGCCTGAGGACAGTGTTGGTGCAGCAGCTCCGCGGGATGGTTACCAACAACGGCAAAAAGAACAAATCCCCACTGTAGATACGGCCCGAGGCTATTTGTGTGACCTGCCAGGATGATCTTTAATATTTATTGCTGACTGTAAACTAAGTAGGCACCAGAAACCAAGCAGAGGTTTGTTCACCTAATCTACCTGTTGCAGCTCCAGAGCCTGGGGCTTTTTCAATAAAAGCCTGGACCTGAACATCACTAAGTGGGCTCATCATACAGACAAGCTCTCTTACCCCCTCGTTAGTTAAGAACAAAATGAGCTGCAGCAAAATTTTCTGCTGTGCAGGCTCCTCCACAACCTAAGGCTTTATTCAGTCAACACTGATCATAGGAAAAATAGTTAATAATGGGAATAATGTTTACTAAGACTTTAAGCTCCATCATGGTTTCCTCAGTGAAATAATCTTTAAGACAAAAGATTCAAAAAAATAGGAGTCTTTGTTAGGTCATTGCTGAAACCTAAGTACTATCAATGCAGGTCAAAATGCCAGTATTGAACTCTCTTCCTCCTTGGGTAACTCTTCATCATTTTCCTTTTTTGACTATGTATGGTTATTCTACATGTTTTAAGTTACAGCTGAAAGAATCCTTTTGTTTAAAAGGAATGTTTATTTTATACTTGGGAGGAAAAAAGTGAATAAAATGATATACTTATCTTTGTGCTGATTGTCTTTTTCTGATTTAATTTCAGGTCCTATTGTCAATCTAGAAACTGTTTCCTGGGGCGTCACTGAAAAGTGGCTGAAAATTCAAGATCCCCTGAATCAGCAGCAGGACAAGGGTTGTTCTTCAGCTAATTTAGCCAACATAATTGCTTCAGCAAAGGTCATGAAATGTGTGGCTCTGGAACATTAGACCAAGTCCAAACCTAAATGTGTTCCTGTGTACAAATACTAGTGAATGAAAAGAAACATCACACAGTAATGACATCTTCCCAGGACTAAACAGCAACTGGATCACTGGGAATCAGCAAAATAAAAGCAAGGGAGAAAAAGGACTTAATTATGCTCTCTAGAAAAAAAAAGTTAAAATTTAATATAAACTAGTGTCGTGCTGCACAGAATAATATGGTGACTGCAAAGTAGCAGGCGAGAGAAACTGAAAGAAAGCAGTGCTTTTACACTATTGTTCTGTATTCCTGGTATATCCTTCCTTAACATAAGTGTTAACATTAAATATAATGCGACATGGTGCCAAATGCTTCAGAGTTGATACGGACTGTGAGTAGGCTCTGTATGTAAATGTATCATTGCAAGGGTATGTGAGAACAAACCACTCCACCTACACAGAGAGGCGTAAATAGATGCGTATACTCCACACACAATGTGATGATAGCATGGTTCTCATCTATAATCATTAACCGCTCTCAGACCTGACTTAAAATGGATTTTTCCATCCTTTCTGAATTTTTAGTAAAGATATTGAAAATGTCCGTATAGACTGTCTGAGACAATTCTGCAGAATGCTAACACATGCTTTAAAGCTTCCCTGTATGAAATGATCGGGGGAGTATAGCACAAAGTTTGAATAAACCTTCAGATTCACTGATGACACATAACGTTAAGAAGGGATGGATTGCACTATAGGTTAAACAAGTGTATTTCAATTGGAAAAAACCCAGCAATTAGAAAACACTTTCCTTCACATTATTGAAAATGTGTGTCTGCCTGCCTTTTAATTACAGTGTGTGGAGACACTGTGCTGAATCACCCAACTTGGTATGTTCTAGAGAGCTTATTGTCATCATCTCCCTCCATGGACTCCATCTCTCGCCTGATAAGACAGAACAAAAACAAGAGCTGTGATCTGGGGCTGATTCATTAAAAATTTCACAGGCAGACAATGCATTATAGATTTTCAAATCATTAACCTAAGGAAATATTAGAATGCACACCAAAACAAATAACAAAAAAGGACTACCATCAGATGATTTGTCTCAGCTTTAAGTCAAGCACTTGGAAATCACAGTCAACCAAAACTCTGTCCCCATTGTGGAAGAGCCGTAATTCTGTCCCCTCACGTAAGAGGCTAAAATAGGATTTCATTTGCTATTAATTTGTCCTTAATACATGCAAAACAGCATTTTTGGAATATGACCTTCTGTGTACAAAGTCACAGACAAACTTTCATGAAAGATAGCAAGTGTGATGTTAAAATAGATTAACAGCAATGATTTGGAGAGCATAATGTGACAGTGTTGTGTCTATGCTGGAAGATGAATGGTATTTTATGCATGGAAAAATGGTTCTGGTATTTTTACTGAAAAAAGTAAGTGAGTAGCAATGATGGTGACTGAGTTTATCTTTAGAGTTCTGTCTGTTTAATATCTGTTCTCCCTCTGCCTTTTAAATCTCATCTTCCTGTGCTCAAGTTTGCTCACAGCCATCTCTAAAATTTCAATGGCAAATGAATGAGTTGTAAGTCTAGAACTGTGAGACTCATGGAAAGAAATGAAGCCTCTCTAATGTGTTTTAGTTCTTAATACTGCAAAACTTCTAAACATGTAGGCGAATTCCAGTGAACTCTAAGAAGTCTGAAAGGCATGTGCTAAAATTAAGGTGAACCGAGACTAAACTTGAAGATGACTAGAAGTGAACAGAAGTAGCAACTTGCTACTTAAAACAATCAGTATCACCTTTTCATAAGCCAATGTATATTTTCCTGTGTGAAAATGTAAGTGATATGGGATTGATCCTCTTGAAGAACTGGGAAATTACCCATACCCTGATACTTTTCCTTTCAAGTGAAGATTCTTAAACTCATACAGACCATTATTGTTTGCAAATTTTCTTTTTGAAATTTTTTAATTTGCCTAGAGGATTTGAGAATTTCTTGTGCTACTTGGGAGCTTCTTCATTGGCTTTTCACTGTTCTATTTCTTCAAAAATATACATTCGGCTTTTTTATTTTTTGAAACAAAATATTTTTTGTACTTGGACACCCTGGAACATATACAGTGGAAGTGGTCTCTACCAAGTGTACTTGCACTACCTTGTTACTATTACTTTAGTTTGGAAGAGATCCAGTACTTCATTCAGATACATTTTTGAGGGCTGAAAGAGCATGACCATGCCTGTTGACTCTGTTGAATTTCCTAGCAACCATTGTTCCTTGTTTTTTTCCCTTGTATTTTTTTACGTACCCTGTTTCCCCAGTTTCCAGTAATCTGAAAAACATTCCTTTCTTGGGAACTAATGGCATCTCAAAGCATTGACTCTGAGTGGTGGCACAGATGCTGCTCTTCTGGCTTGTATAAGTGAGATGTAAGTCACAGGACAATTACAGGTAGGAAGTGGGGAGGAACTAGTCAGCTACATCCCATGGGCTCACCAGCTCAAAGGACATTAGTTTGTTATGTTGGCCCTTCACATGATATAATCCTGATTTTGACGTTGTGTTATACTGACCTTTAAGTTTACTGACTAAAGAGAACAGTTATGTAACTGGGATCAGCTAAACCAAACAGAACAAAAATAAGAAGAGATGGAATCCAGACCTAGGAAAGTACTATTACAGAAGTATAAACTGCTGCTCACACATTTTGCTGACTGATCTGTTTTGTTACAGTGTTAAAAAATGTTTTCCTTTAATAGAGAGCCTCCAAGTATGATCCAGTTCCTTTTAGTCTTCTGTCCTAACAAGATAACTTCTTACTTGTTATGTCGGAAAGACACGCTGAATGGTCCACGAGTCCATGTGGAGTCGAGAACAGATGGGCAGAGGCATATATTAGTGCTTTGTTTCCTTTTTTAAAGTTACTTTAAATACCAGCAGGTGTAATATGCTTTTAAGTAGAGCAGGCTCTGATTAGCTGACAATAGCTAATGCCATTTAAAAACATGGCCCTCCTAAGAGCAGGTAGTTCTGGAAGGACTCCCAGAGTGGAGTGGGAAGGAGGGCCAGGCCCAGCTGAGTAGCCAAAAAGAGGGCTCTCAAACCAGCTAAAATTAGTCTGCATTGGGTCCTGGATTTCCTAGGGGTTGAGTATGTCCCTAAAAAGTTCAATATGCAGTAAGTGCAAGAGGAATAAGACTGAGGACAGGAAAGAGGTACGGAGGTTGTTATAAGACCTAGCTGAGCACAGAAGAGTCCTCCTTTTAACAGGAAAAGTTCACAAGGAGAGCAGTGTGGGACCACAGTGAAGATAGCCTGTCTCACATGAGAGCAGCCCATCCTGTCATGCGTGGTCTGCGCAGTCCTTCTCTCCTGACCAAGCTTGTGTTTATCTTCCAAAGCTCAATAACTCCAACTCTGATACCTTGAACTCTTTAAAACTTCCCCTTTCTTCCTATTCTTCTACTCTATTTTCAAGTACTTGCTATTTGTTTCACTGCTGTGGGGTGTTTGTAGGTTGAAAGCCTTAAGGTAAGAGTGACTGAAGACTTAGTGGGCTGAATGACCCCTATCAGTTAGGCCACAATGGCAGAGCAAGAGATGCTGAGGCAGCTCAGGGCTCTCTCCACAGCGCATGGAGGTAGGCATACACATATTTCACAGTCTGCTCCAGGACATCACCCTGGAAAGCTGCTGCCCAGCTAACTGTAGAGCTTAGCTTAGCTGGCCCTGCTAGCAATCAGCCTTTGGGTTCCCAGTTTTACCGTAAGGAAAGGGCAGGCTGCAGAGCTGTAGGCACCTGGGACGACTCTGTGCTGCAGCTTGAGCTCAGAGCGGAGGCTGCCCGTCGAGAGAGAAGGAGGGCAGAGGTCTGGTTTTAGTGGGTCCAAGATTTCACCTAGAAGGATTTTTACTGCCATATGCAAGTAAGTGGAGTTTACTTTCATTGTGTCAGAACGTGGATGCTTCAAGTGTATTCTCTGCTAGAGAGATAAGCTTCTCTGGGAACTTCTATGAGCTGCCAAGACTGTGAAGAACTCTTAGGCTTTTGTTTTGTCATAAAGGTCAGGCCACGGGAAGGAGGGAAATCTGGAATGAACACACGGTGCATGTTCTGCCCGGAGAAGGGTGGGAATACACTTGTTTACATCCTCTCTCCCCAGCTTCCTTTCTGAATAGTAAGCAGTGTGCCTCAGAGACTGTATCTTGGACTTCTTCATTAGGGATTTTGCTCTCTGGCAAGAGGGCGGTCATTTAAAAGCCATTTGTTTGTTTTCTTTTTTATTTACAGAATTCAAATCTATCACTGGACTATACACAAGAACTTAGGGCACAGGAAGCCCTGAAATAGGCTTGAAACCCAGAGAGAAATGATACTAAATGGAATAGTTTTGTTTTGTATTATAGAAGCAAGATTCTGCCATTCAGCAGCAGTGCAAGTAGTGTGTGTTGCAGATGTTGCTTGCACCTTCTACTTGAAAGTTTTTCCAACCCCTCCAACAATGCCTTTCTCCTGCATTTGTGTTATTTAAATATTTCTAGTGCAGTTTGTGCTATCTAAATATGGTAGCACTTTTAGAGCAGACCAAAACAACACTCTAATATTGTACCTACCTTATTTTGGCTGCATATCACTTCTGCGTGGTATTTTTGTACATGGTACATTTTCTGTTGTTCTGTATTTGCTATTCTATTGACTGCCTTGACTTGCAGATATGCTTCACTACCCATTGATTGTATCTAATGTTTTCCTTGTTCTTTTCCAATGTTGCTATTTTTCCACTTCATACTCTTCTTCTCCTTTTACTTGATGCTTGTCTTCAAACCTTATGTCCTTCCTGATATCATCAGATTGTGTTTCTACTGAAGGATAGGAGCTGTCAGGCCTTATAGATTATCTCACTACTTAAAAAAAACACAAAAAACCCAAAACAAAACTGGGATTTGCTTGTAGTTCTAGCTCAGTTCTTGTGCCTATATATCAGTCATGGATCAACAAAGTCATCCGTGAAGAGCTAATAATATTTTTCTTTCTTACTTTAAAATCAAACCTTCCAGTCGAGCTCCTCCAGAGTTTCCGTCTGTAACATTGTCTCTATCTCCATTGCCTGCTATGACTCCTGACTCCTTCTGTAGACATTTATAACAGCTAAAATACAGCATTATTTTCCTGAAACAAAAACTTGCTTACATGCCAAGGAAAATAACCTTTGAGACTATATGTAACAATGCCATCTGGTGACTCCTGCCATAACAAGCTTTTTCCTCTGCCTTTGTGTCCCACCGCTTCCCCGATCCCTTTACTATCTGTGTCACCACTCATTACCCTAACTCTTCTCCTTGCTTTTCTTCCTCCTCAATCCTGGTATTTAAAAGAGTCCTAATATCTCCTTTACCGCAATGTATCCTTTTTATTCATTGTATCTTTCGTTGTTGTTGCCCTTCCACCACCACAGCATAGGTTCAGTGCTAGATCTTCCCTCTCATTTTAGTCTAGAGTGCTCTCTCCATTTGAAACTTCCCCAAGGTTTTGTTCTCACAAACCATCTCTAATGTAGATGTGCGATGTGTCACTTTCTCACCTTGTCTACCAACCAACCAAACCTATATATTGTCTTTTCTTTCTGTTTATAACAGCGATCACTTTCTATTGCTTCTCCTTTTCCATCACTCGTCCTCTGCAGTCCAATGCAGAAGAGGCCTCACTACTCATTTCCCTCCTTTTTGCTATAATCTAGTCACTATCCTGACTTTTTTTTTTTTAATTTAAAAATTTAATGATTAAATTATCCTGCTCTAGTCTTTCCTTTTTTTTTTTGGCCCCTTCATACTAATGAAAACTTTTTTCCCAGGAATGCTGATTATAGAGAGTGTGTCATGGCTGTACAATGGGAGGTGGAATCCTGGTGGGCAGCAAAGCCCAAAAGACCTTAGGAGCTGTAGCCATCGGATATGAAACCCCTCAAGGCATGCTGATGTTTTGGAGTGTAAGAATGAGGGGACTTAGAATAGGAACAAGGAAATGTTATTCATGCCGTACTGCAGCCAGTGCTTCATCAACTTACTTCTCAAAACTTACATGTAACCAGAAAGAGTTGAAAAGAGCTGTATTTTTATATATATATATATATATATATATATATGAAAGTTGTCTACAATGGAAGACTTACATGTCTTGCTTTCCTTATTAAAAAAAAAATAAAAATAGTTGTTTCATTTTGTCTTATGAGGACCTAATATAGGAGAGATTTCTGGCAATAGATGACTGGAAAAGATTTCACAAGTTCAGACTACAAAAGTAAAGCAAAGTTTTATTCATGAGGAAAAGCAGCCAATGGAGTGACTTAAGTTAGGGACTTGAAGACATTTATCACTTCTAAAAACATATAATACAGCTGGGAATTCAGACTTGTTGTGCTGAGGGTGTATTGCTGACAGAAGTCAAACTCGGTGATCTACATGGTCCACTCTAGCCCTGAACAGTTGTCCTTGAACTAAGGGTCATGATGTGGTCATGGCATGTATAGATAGAAGCTGCAACTCAGTGGAAATTCAATTGCAGAAATGGATCTTGCAAGCAGAAGTTTAAGAGAAATCTGAATGTGAGACTATGAGTGAAGTCTTTCATTTAAAAAGTTTGGATGTGAGAGAACTCACTTCCCAGGATTTCTTTGTACTCTGTGGTGTTCTTTCTACCTCAGTAACTGTTGTTCCCCAATGACATCCTGAGTGAATCTGCCTGTTGCTGTCTTCTAAGGACTGTGACAGATAGTACTTCTGCCTCAGCAGCTTTGTTCTTCTTTCCTACTCCAATCTTTCCTATTCATGTGATTTAACTCTGTAGTGATGCCTTTGAAACGTGCTTCTCCATGTCTTTTACATCTTCTGTTTTTCCTTTCATTCAAGCTCTTTACTCAATATACCATCTGCCACTTCTGTCACCTTAACAGGGTGAAATGGGTGGGCACAAAACCTAGTTTCTTCCACCTTTCCTTCAAAAGCTTTCTGGATGAGATCCTCAGCTGGTGAAAGTCATCGTAGTTTCAAAGCTGTAATTGCAGACCTGTAATAAATGTTAGCACTAAAGATCTAATTATTCCCTCACTCTGTCCTCCATTTCCTACCTGTTTGCCTCCATGCCTGCAAATGCCGCCATCCTTTTTCCCTCAGTGCTGAACTTCCCTTTCCCTTGTTGGAAGAGAAATGTAATGGAAGCAGTCTACGGCAATATTAAAGAGGGGAAAGTGAATCTATCAAAGAAAGGAAAAGGGTAAAAATGCAAATTAACTCAAAGGAGATTTATAAAAAAGAGGACCTAGTCAACTACATATGAAAGAAGTGTGGAGAAGTCAGATGAATGGGCAGCACCAAATATTATAAGATGTTGCAAACACATATTCTAAAAATCTCACTCTCTTAAAAGAGTTTCCTCAAAACTATGATTTATTTCTTACATCGGTCAGCACATTTATGACACTGGGGATAATATCAGTCCCCATGTTCCTGTGGAGAACACATAGCTTTAGTTCTAGTTCCATATAGCACTCCTTAGTATGTATAGTCCGTTACCAGATACCTACACAACTGTCTCAAAAGCTCACAGCTTCATAGGAACAAGTCTGTTCTCTCTTCACCCGGAGTAGCTGAACGCCTTACATGGCAGCAGATTGCCAGTAAGATTAAATATTTTTGTAATGTGCAGAGCAGACCAGCTTTTTTTCATTTTGCATGAAGATTCGTTTTTATACTTTAGATGGTATCCTATGATCAAGCTCATTCATAATATGCAGCTCTGGCCATGCAAGCATTTTTTTTCCCAAAACTGTTCCAAATCATCATAATGGTGGTGAAATAGAACACCTTGTGAAGGATGACCACCCATCTGCTTTGCAGAATGATAACAATTTGATTGTGCTTGGTTTTGTTTTGCAATTTGACTCAACTGCTCTGTATTGTAAGTGCTTAAAAAGCATAAAAGACAGGAGGATATTACAAGTATCTAATGTTATACATCGCATTTGTATGCATACCAGGGTATAAATATGCAGGACATGTGCCTGGACTATTAATCAAATTCTTTATTAAGCTTTTGAAACAGTATGAATGTATGAATAATGCATTATTTCATAGCATACTGTTCACCTTATTTAAAAACACAGAGCTCCATGATTAAACATCTACATTTTTTATCCCCTATATGTAGAATTTTGGGAGTGGTTTTCACAGGAGATTTATTGGAGCATCTGAAACAATTCTAATAAGCAGCGAGCCATTGAATCTGCCACTTCATGTATAGAGCTGGTAGTAAAGCATCCACACAGCTGCAGGATCTATCTACAGCAATAATTTTAGATCAAGTGTTTTGTGTTTGCTTACAAAGCACCCTCTGCTGTTTGAGCTGCTACATGCTTTGTAGATAAAGCTGCTTTTTGGAAAGATCAAAATCCATTTTGTGGGGCCCTGTAAGAGCCACAAAAATATCCAGAGACAATCTGGCACCTGTAATACACTTGCATCTAGAAGTGTCACAGGGTTAGGACACATCACATCAGTATCTTGTTTTCTTACCAAGTAGGAACAAAGCTGAAATACAGCTAACAGTAAGGGTAATAAATTCAGTAGATGGGACAAAAGCTTGCACTCCTAGATTGACAGAGGAGCAATGGAATCTCCTGCACTGCAAATGTATTTTCCCGTCTTGAAACTTTTATTTCGCATGAGAGGACAATATTGAGTGGTCATCAACTGCCTAATATAATCGTTATTTCATGGTTATGGCTTGAGGATTTATGCTTTGGATGGATCTTGCATTGGATTGGAAGTTTGGAGATGGGCTAAAAGAAAGGTTTTTCTGTACCTTATAAAGAGATGTAAATGCTGGTGTGTATGGCTTTTTTCAAAGCCCCTGTGAAGTATCGTGCAGTGCACCTTGCTTCATTTGTGTACCTATTCCTATGGCTACTGGGAGAAGTCAGTGGGACACTGCACTAGAACACAGATTCCAAATAAGAACAATAAACAAGTTATTTTACACATAAGAGGTCATAGTTTGATTAGTCCATTTACACTGGCTGAGAATGCAGTGCAAAGTCAAACTGAGGGTTTTTCTGAAAATTGAAAGGGTAGGTCTGAAGAAACTGGGAGGGGGAGAACTGCTATGGATGGATAACATGTAGGGAAGGAACCATATCTGCCCCTGAAGTTGGTGACTATCTGGTATATATTGAATATCACTGCAATGAAAGGAACAAAACATTTACTTGCTTTAAAAAATAACTTACTCTCCATGTTGACTTCAAGGGCACTTGTAATACATGTTGATATTCCTTGGTGTGATTGAGCATGTCTAATTAATAGAGCTGCTTGGGAATTTTGCTAAGAAAAATCACTTCAAAAGAAAAAGCCATTTCTGCAGAAATTGTAATTTTCCATGAGAGAAATGAAAGAATCAAAACAAAATACATTGTTGAAGGCTATTGAAAATCAAAGCACTTCAGTTCCTTGAACTGAACACAAACGTAATTTCAGTTTATCTCAGATACTGGGAGACACTATAGCAAACACTTTGCTAAGCTGTAACTGCTTAAATTTGATTTGTGATTTCTGATTACCAGAATTCTACTGAACGAAGTAATCTTAATTCTGAACACCTGTCTTAGAAGGAGGATCTTATTATGGTGCTTTATGCTGGACACCCAAAACCACAAATGATTCTTGACAATTTGGGCCAATGCATATTAAAGACTGGGTTGTCAGAAATACTTAGTACTGATCTAGCTCTGCTCGCATTGACGTCACTGGGAACAAGGCAATTTGACTTCAATCAGAACAAAGTCAGGCTGATGCTGAGTTGTTTTGAGATCTCCACCCTATATCTTCCGCATTGCATTAATTAATTATTGCTCAAGTTGCAGCTTAATTTAATAATGTCTCCCAAAACATGATGAGCTTTGCTATAGTTCCTTCTTTACCATCCCCCTGTCAGTTTACCAGCAATGTGGAAATATAATGATGTCTCAGTAACATCGTTTTCCATATTTTTCCCCTAAAATTCAGTTTTGTGCAACACAGTTTCAGCTGTGTGTATGAGAAATCTTGAAATAACCTTTTGTATATCTCATTTAGTCTACAGGTGTCTCCCTGTAGGTCACTTTCTGTGTATTTCGAGTGACCTGAATAATCACATAATTTGGATGTTAACAATACTGTGTGTTCCTAATTCAAGCAGTATTCTATACATAGAATAAGTTGGCAAGGAGGGGCAAGATAAAGGAAAACTTCAAAAGGACAATATTTACAGAGACTGTCTTAGTGCACATCAGCCTGTTTAAAAAAAAAAAACCAAACACACACACACACACAACACCGGTTGCCGGGGGTACCTGTATCAGTTTTGTGTGGTGGGTGAACTTGTTTTCTACCTAGCGTTGTTTTCAGTAGACGTGTCTCTCTTTCAAGTGGTAAAATGGACAGCTCATCCTCCTTTGCACACCAACCTAGAGAAGTCAAGTTTTAAAAAACTGACATTGTTTATGGTACAGGTGCTGGGACTCGGTCATTAGTATTATCGTTAACTCAGGCCCTTGCACAATTGTGACCCAGGCCAACTTGCACTCAGCCAGACAACTCCCAGGCAGGACTCAGGAGCCAGCACAGACCAAAGGCTGCCAAAGGGAAGTATGGATGTCATCAGCCAATGCAGGAGGCTAAGAAAGCCTAAAGTCTGGCTGGGGACCGTGTGCGGCAGCTGGACTTGGGGACAGAGCAAGGCCTGCAACTGCGCAGTTACCTTACCGTGCAGATGTAGACTAAGATATGCAAATTGCTGTAAGGATGGAAAGTGTAAAGTAGTCTGCGTGGGAGACAGTGTTACACAGCCTTGTGAAAGGCTCTGAGTTGTAATAAGTTTTAGTGGTGAAAAAGGAACACATCATCATCGCAACAAAATAGAACAACATATGTGACAATCGCAGCATTGCGTAGGTTGGGAGGGAGGGACCCTCAGTCTCACCTCCTGCTTATACCAAGTCCAGTAAAGCAGGGTGCTTAGGGCCTTGTACCTTCAAGGTGTGAGTATCTCCAAGGATGGAGTTCCCATGGCCTCTCTGGGCAACCTGCTGCAATATTTGACTCCTCTCATCCTAATTTTCCCCTCTACCAGGTTGGAGTTTCCTGTGTTCCAGCTAGTGACTGCTGCTTCTCTTCCTTCCAGTCTGCACCTCCGGCTCTGTCTTTTCTGCATGCTCCCAATCGATTGTTGCAGACAGCAACAAGATCCCCCTTGGCCATCTCTTCTTAAGGCTGAGCAAACCCAGTTCCCTCTGCCGTTCCTCATACTCTTATGTTCTCCAGCTTGTTGGTCTTTCACTGGCCTTGCTCCACTGTGGCAACACTTTTCTATTGCTGAGGAGCTGCAAACAGGACACAACATCCAGATGTGGTCTCTCAAGTGCTTAACGGAGGGGCAGGATAACTACCCTGGAGCTGTGGGCTACACTTGCTGCTGCAGCCCAGGATGTAGATGGCCGCCTTTGCTGCAAGAGCGTCCTGCTGACTCCTGCTTAGCTTGATGATGACCAGGACCCCCAGGTGTTTTTCTGCAAAGCTACTTTCTAGCTTTCCATGACTTTAACAGGGACAGAAGTGAGGCTGACTTAAAACAACAATAAAAAAGCCTGGGACATAAGAATCACAGCTTATGCTGGTAACACTGAAATCTACACTCCCCAGTGTCTGGAAAAGCCACTAGTTTCCCCCAGTCATTTGTGTATCAGTGACCACATTCTCGTTCACTGGGAAACCCGGTACACAGAAATACCACACCCGTGAGCCTGCAAATTATAATACATAAAATCTCTCTGATATATGACCAACCATCTTACCATTCTTTCCCTTCACTCAAGCAGTCCTTGAATGAATGAGGTGAATCATCCCTGTGCTACAACATATGGAGCAATTCTCAGAGTAAGCGTTCATTGATGTGGTCCATCATTCATAAAGCTTCCCAGCAGAGAAGGCGCTTGGTCAGTGAAATCAAAATTGATGATCTGTGTTCTGCAGCAGACTTTAGATTGATCTCATCCTTAGCATAATCAAATTACCATTGCACTGTGTTTAAAACGGGTAGAATAGAGCCTAGTATAATAAGGCTTTTCTTGTACACTTCAGGCTATTGATCATGCTAGAGCAAAGAGAGGAGAAGATTAGTGTAAAATGGTAGTAAATCAGAACAGCAGCATTTTCCCTGGGTTTTGTTCTGACATAAGTGGTAGCACAGGATTCTCTACAACTAAGGCTGGACTCCTTACATTTTATTTATTAAGGCAGAAACGGAAACAATTGACAGAGGACCAGATCTTCCAGTTTCTCACAAAACTAAAGAATTAAATCCTTACAAAAAGGCTTTAAGTAAAAGATGATGATTATGTGTGTGGGGAAAGACTAATCTTGAAATTGTATGAATATAGGTATATTGTGGCCTAAACATCAGCTTTTTTTCCCTTCCTCACAAAAAGGAAACCCAAACTTCCATCACATCTTGAAGATGCTTTGTTTGCTTTGTATCTTCCTCAGAACAACTGGTTTCTCTGGGACACCCAACTAAAAATAATGCTGAGAAGACTTTTTATTTCAGGGATAATAGTATGTAGGCTTCCTGAATTTACATTGCTGTCTTATGAAAGGATGAATTAAATTCCTCATGACTGTGGATGTTTGGACTATGGGAAAGCTTGGTAAGCCTAGCTAGGAAATAATAAACGCTAATCACAACCCACAACCCTAACCACGACCCACAGAAAACAGTTTCTCTGCAATAAGGCCAAATTTTGAAGACCTTATTTAGGTCGTAATTGGACTAAGTCCCATTCTCTTCACTAAAATTTACCAGCTTAAGGGCATCAGGATTTATACCCTCAATTCGAAGGAGATACTGTCAAGAAAATAGACAAGAAAATCCTCAAAAGTTTCTCCCTAGGCTCTATGACCTGCAGCTGGCAAAATGAATCTTAAATTCGCATCATTATACCCCAAATATACAGCAAAATTTTTATCTGACTGTAAGCAATCCCATTTGAGTCCCAAGATAAAGGACTGGCTGGTGCATAGGTTGGATGTGAAGGACATCTTTTTGCTCTTGAACAGGAAACGGAAATAACCTCAGGCTGGATCAGCAGGAGGCAGGGTGGCAGCACAGTCACCAAATGAGGGCAGATATGCCTAAAATTGCTGGCTGTTGATGCCGCCCTGAGAAAAGAGGCTTTAGATCTACAGTGACACTTGTAAGGATCTTTAAAAGAGGGAAGATGCTGGAGGGACAAAAACGTCTTTTTGCAGTCCTCAGACACCTCAGAGAAGATAAGATGGAGGGCCCTTCCCCAGGCAGAGTCGGCACCAGCTGGCACAGCTTCTCAGAGATGGAGGGACAGCATGGTGCTCCCATCCAAAAGACGGTGTCCTGCCCAGCTGTCATACTCTTGCTCTTAATTAGTGGTGTAAAAAGAAGGCCATTTCATTTCCATGATTGGATATCTAACAGCTGAGGGAGGGAGAGGAGAGATTCTGGTCTTAAGCATGCTATGGTATAAAAAGCTGCCAAAAGACATCATGGTTACACTGAGTTTGATTGAACAATCCAAAATATTTGCAGTTCAGCATTGCCAATTAAAAATACTTGCCAATTATCAACTGCTTGTAGCAGAGAAAATGTTCATTAGCTTACAAATCAGATTGTGTGTTATATCCAAATAAGTTTGTGTTAACAGCTTAGAAGCAATTGATCATCTTCCCTACCTTTGAGATAGTTTGCTTAAAATACTATTAATGACAATAAGGAATCATGATGATCTGCAAATAACGGGCATACAGTAAGTAGGAACCATGGTGTGCTCTCCTACTTTCTTACACTTGCCAAAACCTCCAGGGTGAGTACTTACTAATAAACAACAAAAGGATACATTTATAGACAACGTGGAATGATTTAATTTCATTAGTTTTGACTCAGGGGGGTTTGTTACAGTGATAAAATCTGCAACAAGATGATGTTGTCTTCCTGTTACTTCATGTTTGTGCAAACACCAAGAGTGAAATTTTGTTCACTGTTCTGTTTTTTAAAATTAATTTTTAAATCTGTAGGTTCCTGTTGAAATTGAAACAGGAAGGAATACAGCAAAACTATCAAACAGAACAACAAGCCATTATCACCGCAAATAGATTATTTTAGTTGCCATGGGTAACCAGTGCCAGTAAGGTATTCAGGCACTGCAACCGCCAGCACTGATACCCTGCTTTGAAAGTGCTGACTGTGCGTCACATTGCAAACTTCAATAATTATTATGTGTAGGAGGGTGGTGGCACCAACAGGATATATACTTGTAATGAGTCATTCTTTAAATAGCTTAATTTATCATCCTCAAATAAAGGGGAGGGATTTATCCAGTACGAGGCAGTTTGAAAAGCCTGCATTATTAATAAACTGAAATAACAGCAAGGCAGGAAAAGCTGGACAAATACACACACGTATATATGTATATAAAAACTTAATGACAAAAAGACTGAAGGAAAGTGCTTCTGCACACATATAAAGCATAAACCAAGAATCATACAGAAGCAGCATCACAAGTCTGCAGCCACACTCCATTTATTCATGCTAATGTGCCAATGTAAATAGCTAGCAGATAAGGTGTCCATAAATGTGACTCAAGGACATCCAAGCTTTCACAGACCACTGACATTGGATGTGCTTGGCAAAGTAGTTTCAATTAGGCAGTGATTTTTTTTCATTCACAGAAAGAAACACAAGATCACAAAGACTAAGGAGGGTCATAGCTGGAAAAGAAAGCATCCTGAGGAAACTTTTATCTTCTGGCAGGAAATATTGATAACTCAAAATGTAACACTCTTCTGAGGCAAAATTGAATAATGCACACTGTTCTCCCCACCACACAAGCACACACAGTAGCATAAAGATGGATGTGTACTGTGGGACATTGTCTATCATTCATTGAGGTGATTGCTCAGTTCTTGTTAATCTGGTTTCAAAGCAAACTTATAACAAGAATCATGGAGATTCAGGCTGAAAGGCTGCTTCCAAACTGGAGACCCCAAGACATCAAGCAAGGACAGAAAGCAGGTGACCAACAGCCCCCCGTCCTCTGCTCAGCTGCAGGGGAGGAGAAGCAGAAGCACAAAGAGAAGGGAACAGCAGAGACCTTGTTCCAGGTTCCCAGCTGAAGTGGTAAAGGACCTTCAGTCCTTTCAGTCCTTGGGATGTAGTGTGCTTCACAGGCGTGTCTAAGATTAGATGCAGGTATCTATAGCTGAAAAAAAAAAAAAAAAATCACCTATGTCAATTTCCCACATTGAGGCAGGAGGACATAAGAGGACAAGAAAACACAAATTGTTTTTGATAGATGTCTGTCTCCAGTGATGCAGGGTCTATAGACTCACTTGGTTACCAGGGCTTCTCTTTCAATAACCAAGAGGAGGATTCTTTTCCCTCAGTGTATTTCTTTCCTCTTCTCTGCTGAACGTATCTCCTCAACCCTCCCCCTAGAGCCACGCAAAATAAGGGATCGCTATCCCCTTGCCAGCCTCCTTTATGGCTGAAGTCTTTCCTGCCATGTTGCACATCAGGCTTCTCTCGAGGCTCAACTCTCTCTCTCACCAGTATTGCTTTGTGTGTCATGTTTTCTAAGCTTTTGTTTGCTGCTCTTCTTTCAGAGATTGCTACACTACATTTTCATGTATTTATGAAAGTCCGGTACTGGATGTGCTATTTCAGCAGCTGCATCACTGGCATCACTGGCCACATCAAATAGAACAGTGCTCTCATATCTGACATACAGCATTTCTCTTAACGCATTCAAGGAGGAGACTCACCTTTTTTTACCACGACATTGCGTTGACTTATGTTTCTTTTGTGAGCTGTTACAAGTCTCAGATCCTTCTGCTACACTGCTAACAGTACAAAGTTGTAAGTACAAATTCTTTGTACTTGTCTTAACTGAATTTCAAATTGCTATTTGTGGAGGTAATTTCAATTTTTTGTCTTCTGAATACTTTTGTCCTTTCACCTGATGTTTTTTTCTTGGAAGGCGTGTCATACTTACATTTTATATGTGAATTCTTTTCTCCAAAATCTAGCTGACAGCATTGAGTAGAACTGGTGTAGAATAGATTATCCAGTGACCTCCCCCCACCACACACACCATCCCAAGCTATTTTATGGTCAATTATAAATGCACCTGAGAGAGATTAAGTGTAAGACATAATTCTTTATCTTGCATATGGTGCAGACACATAAGACAATGTCAAAAGCCTTCTTAAATTGAGATATATCCCATCTGTGCCTTCCATCATAACAGTTAGGCCCATTAACTTATTTAAAGAAAGAAGATCTTGTATGACCTGCTCTTGCTAAATCTACGTTGGCTGCTTTAACCACTTTGCTACCTTCTAGGTCACTTGCCAATAGTTTCCAACATTTTGTTCCAAAATTCTCAAGGGTTTTAAATTGCACCAGTCTATAATTCCTGAGGTCTACCATGATCACTTTTTTAAAGACAGATATATTGCTTCCTTTCTCTAGTCTTCTGGGACTTTTCCTACCTTATCCGCCCCTTGAAAAATAACGGTCAACATCTCAGAAAACGCTCCAAGGCATTGCTGAAGTGCTCTCCAGTGACACATTAGGGCCTGCTGAGTTTAACACAACTATCTTACCTAAAATCTCTTAATTTTGATTGTCTCTAGCCCACAGTGTCAAACTCAAGGAAGTAATGTACTGTGGCAACACAATCATTTGTTCTCATCGGCCTCAGTTTTATCTATGTTCAAAATTACCATGGATGGAATATATTGTAGTCAACAATTTTAACACAAGCCATGGAGTGGAAAGCAGTGATTTCACCTTTTCTTTTTGAACTCCTGACTGCACTCCTCTCTTCTGAGCTGACAATAAGTTTATTACATATCTAATTAAGAATTAACCTGATATTTAGTTTCTGCTTTTTATTTTTTTAAATGATGCATCACCCAGAGTTATCATTTTCTATGTAGGACTAGATAGTTACTTCCTTTTTATTTTCCTCTTATTTCTGGTACAATTTTACTCCTAAAAAAATTTTGTACTTTTTTTTTTTTCTTCTTTCTGTTTTGTTAACTTAGTATGTTTCTCCCATTTTACACTTGTCCTTCATTGGATTTTTTTCTACTTATTAGATGGTGCTTTAAAAAAAATTCAGATCACCAGAGTAACTAATGCAGCCGTATAAGTCTGCTTGTATGATTACTCTCTTATTTGTTTATTTTGGGGCAGCTCACCGTTGCACAGCAATAGCCTCATCTCACATAGAGTCATAGAATAGTTAGAGTTGGAAGGGACCTTAAACATCCTCTAGTTCCAAACCCTCTGCCACAGGCAGGGACACCTACCACTAGACCAGGTTGCTCAAAGCCCCATCCAACCTGACCTTGAACACTTCGAGGGAAGGAGCATTCAGACCTTCCCTGGGAAACCTGTTCCAGTGCCTCACTACCCTCACAGTACAGAATATTTTCCTAATATCTAACCTAAATCTACCCTCTTACAGTTTAAAACTGCTGCCCCTTGTCCTATCACTACACTCCCTGATAAAGAGTCCCTCCACATTTTCCCTGTAACCGGAAGGCTGCTATAATGTTTCCCCAGAGCCTTCTATTCTCCAGGTTGAACAACCCCAACTCTCTCATCCTGTTTTCATGCGAAAGGTGCTCCAGTCCTCTGATCATCTTCATGGCCCTCCTCTGGACTCACCTCAACATGTCCATGTCATTCTTATGTTGGGGGCCCCAGAGCTGGACAGAGGACTCCAGGTGGGGTCTCATGAGAGCAGAGCAGAGGGGCAGAATCACCTCTCTCAACGTGCTGGCCATGCTTATTTTGATGCAACCCAGGATGTGGCTGGCTTTCTGGGCTGCAAGTGCACATTGCTGGCTCATGTCGAGCTTCTCATCCACCAACACCCCCAAGCCCTTCTCCTCAGGGCTGCTGTCAATCCATTCTCCATTCAGCCTGTATTTGTGCTTGGGATTGCCCTGACCCATATGCAGCACCCTGCACTTGGCCTTCTTGAACTTCATGAGGTTGGCACAGGCTCACCTCTCAAGCTTGTCAAGGTCCCTCTGGATGGCATCCCTTCCCTCCAGCATGTTGATGGCACCACACAGCTTGGTGTCATTGGCAAACTTGCTGAGAGTGCACTCAATCCCACTGTCCATGTTGCTGAGAAAGATATTAAACAACGCTGGTCCCAATATCAACCCCTGAGGAGCACCACTCATCACTGGTCTCCACTTGGACATCTAGCTGTTGGTGCACTAATTTTCAGATTACCTTATTAAGAAGCCCTACCTACAAGTCCTGATGTTGGGTTGTTTTTTGTTCTTTGTGTTTTTTTGTTTTTATTTTTTTTAAATGTATCATTAATTTTCTGTTCTTACAACACTTAATTTTCCTGAGAATAATGATTTTATTTCTCCGTAATAATTTCCAGCAAAATCCTCACTACTTCTGACCAATCATCTCATCACAAGCCTGTATCTAGGCTTTTGTAGCTATGTGAAGGAGAACTCTGCAGACTCATAAATGCCTCTGAGAGGTGAACCATATAGGTGGCAGGATAGTTTTAGAGTTAGGACCCAATCATTTAAAATAGTCACATTCTCCAGGCATCCTTTTCCCTGAACAAAATTTTTGAACTGAAATTATATATACACACACACATATATATACACACATATACTTCCTTTCTCAGTGGGGACCACACAGAGTATAAAAATACCACAAAAGATTTCCTGTTTAAACACAGCAATTACTTTAATGAGGCTATTGATTGACTGTTATCTGTTGCACTATTTACCATTCATATCTACAGATGCTTTTGAGATGCAGCCTTTAGAGACAGACGTTGAAGTTCAGTACATTTTCTTTTCAATATAATTTGAGAACTATGCACTGTATGCACCCATAAGCAAGAGTAATGTAGTTTATTCCTAGCTTAAGACATATATTAAATGGGAATGCAAGTTAACATGCACTGGGGCAGTTGCAAGTCTTGTTTGCCCTACTGGCCCATACCTCCAGTTTTTTCTGCATAAGAAGGAGAGTATGAAAACCTTGCTCCCCATTTTTCAGGGTGTTACTGTGATTCTGATATCTTACAACTTTGAAATAGAATTTACCTCTGTGTTGTGGATTTTTTTTCCTAAGAGTTTGAAGGATGGCTTCTCTTGTTCTATACTGCCTTTCCTACAGACCAGTGCTGACGCAGCTTCCCGTTACTTCCAGCTACTGCCCTTAATATGCTTTCCCTAGCTGCTTAAAAAAGAAAAGCTTATTGATTAGCTGATCCATGGTGGACATTTACCTTGCTAACTCTCCTCTTTTAACCATTTGTCTTTACCAAGAGATTTGCAGCAAGTCTGTTTCTTGTATTTTCTTGAACTTCGTAATGACTATATATAATCTTAATTAGATGACATAATGTTTCCTCCCATTTCTTCTACCTGTATTTATTAAGCAAGCCATGCTTTCCTGTAACAGTTCTAGTGTTCTCTATCACCAAGTCTTGGTATTATGTATATCATAGCTTTATACATGTTCTAAAGCTTGTAGTTCTTTCTGTTAGATTTCATACTCCTGATATTTGTGCATAAACATGTTTATTTTCCCTATTATTCTTCCTCTTGTCTTAATTATGTCTACTGTAGTTTCCTATTTCCTCCCTTTCCCACTCCATTTCTGTGTGTAGGAATCTACCTTTTGGTTCTCCATGGATTTTTATCCCCAGTCCTCTCCAAGTCAAATTTAAAGATTTCCTCCATTTGATTAGAATTGCTGTCTAAATATCCTATCATCCATGTGTGCCAGGTGGACTCGCCTCTCCTCTTTCCTCTTCTGAACCTTTGAACTTAAGTTACAGCATCATAAGATACAGGCTTACTGTCCAGAGAACTCAGCAGTCTGAATCCTCAGCAGGCAGAGGTTCCTGCTGGGAAATCCTGAGCTTACTGTTACTTGTTGTATAGGAGCTTTGAACTGACTCATGGAGACACCAAGGCTTCTTGACTTTGAGACCTTCAAATGTGAATAACTGTCTACTACTCTTAAAAAAGATACCTTCCCTCTGAAGACTTTCAAAGGCATCCACCTCTACTAGTAAGCAGAAAGCTTAGAAAGATTGGTTCTTGAGTTAACTAGCATTTAAGCTCGGGCTAGGTGATCATTTGAAAGGTCTGAGTCCCACCTCATTTTCATAGGGCTGATACATACTTAAAAGCTCTTAAGAAGCAAAGGTTTAGTTGATTGGGGTTAAGTGCCCAGGAACTATTGTTCTGTGTTGAACTTATATCTGTTTTCTTACTCTCTTTATGCCCACACCTTACTCTCTTTATGCCCATATTCAGTTCGAATCACTCTGTGTTTGCTTGATTGTCTTTACAGTTAAGGAAGACTGTTTGGAAACTTGTTGTTGAGTCTATGTGGGAAAGTAGACTTTAAAGGCCAAAGAAAAAAAAGGATTTTAATACAGAATAGCAGTTGCCATTTAACACATAATAGAAAAAATGCACAATACCAAGGAAGAAAGAAATATATATCAGCTTCACAGCTGACAACTGAAACAAAAATAATTGTTTCAATGCATTTTACAAATGAAAAAATTGCAAGGCTCTGGACTGGCAAATTGTGGCAGCTAGCTATTGAGGTAAAATGGTAAATAGCTTCATAGACTCTTGGGAAATAATTTGTTTTAATTGTGTGCAGTCATATTCAAATCAATATCTGAAAAAGCCATTGGGATGCAGAGAACTGGAATAAATCAGAATTTCAGAGCAACTCAGATAATAAATTATTGTTTAAGGCTGACAGGAGACATTTACATTTACATACCTTTTTGGTTCTTCTATTATGAAATTTGCTCATACTAAACCAGTTTGGTTTACTATAAGGATGAAAAGGCACTTAACATTTAAAACAGGTACAAGGAAAGGCTAATACTACTAATGCCTGTGCGTTGTCCAAGTAATCATTACTATTGCCATAGGTAATGGTCCATCAGAATTTCATTATACCCCACTCTTTATACCTCAGCCATTAAAATTCCCTACAAAACAGTATTGGCCAGGCAATTATGGGCCTAAGGTAGAATATCACTCACTTACTCACACAGTCAACCTGGAGAAGAGCAGTGAGGACACTGGAAAAATCTTCTTGTACTTTGAAATATGTACCAGTTAGAGATTTGGTAAACATACCGCGAATAATTTTTTAAAGAAGAAATGCGTGTGCAGCTCACTAGCAGCACCAGGAGGAAGAATTTTAGTAGCATGTTTACACTTAACCTCAAGCCTGTAGCAGCCAGAAAGCTCCAATTAAGCACCCTTAATTTTGTACTGGTGTCCATATGTATGGTATATGTTTGATGTGCTTTATAAATAAGATATCTGAGGGAGAGATGGCTAAACTTTCCTTTCATGGCTAATCAACTTATAGAACATATTCGTGAAATATGCTAGTCAAGCTTCTTATTAAGAAACTTATTGAGGTAATGGCATAATATTTTGCATGGGCCACTCGACTTACCCTATAAAAAGTTTTACAAAACTGAAAGTATTATTTGTGAAATATTTTCCTGAGATTTATTTTTCAGTATTTTACCCACTTTATGTAGGCATGACTGAGAATTGAATTTGCATGAAAGATGTGCTTGACAGTCACAATTGTGTGCCCTGATTTCATAGACAAGTTACTTGTGCCATCTACACTTTAGATACCTATCTCCCAGATAGGGACAAGGAAATATGTCCTGTCACATAGGACAATTTCTAGGCTTAATTAAATGTTTATAAAGTAACCTATAATTAACAAGTATCATTAAAGTAAAACAGAAGATGGGGGAATGAAACTCAGTCCATTGGGTTTTCAACAAGGAGGAACAATATTCTGACTTGATAAAATGCCTCAATAAATATTATGAGAATGAGGATCTGTTTGTAGATGGACAAATGTTGTCAGACATTCTAGCTAATTTCAATCACCATTATAATTTCACTCACAAATATTTGATTTAGTTATTCTTATGTATAAAACACCTACCTGGTTAGGAAGCAAAAATAGTGGGGAGATCAAGAACAAGTAAAGTGCTTTTATCCTGTTCTGCAAAGTTTCACCAACCACAAGGCTGCTTTTGCCCTGGCAAAGCAATGTAGAGAAAACTTGTTGTAGTATTAGGACCTTGGTGAATAAAAATCAGCTGAGAACTACTTAAATGTGAACGCTTTGCCTAGCAAGAGAAAGACTGGAGAGAGTTAAGTTGTTTGCTCCAACTACCTTCAAATTGGCTTGCTAGACCTTTCTGATATCACATCTGTGAAGAACTTCCCATCACGTGAACATGTTGCCCAGAACCCCTTGCCTACTTTGAATATTAGGGGATCAGGCTAATGAAAGTCTTATGCTACTGGCTGGCAGATAGATGGAAAAGACTGTAAATGTTAAAACGTGTTCTAGTACTCTGAAGTGATGGAAAAAAAAGATCAGGGTGGGGAGGCTGATGTATTTATTTACCTTTTTTTAATTTATTTTTATCATGTCTGCCATTAGAGCAACTGAGTGTATAGCTCAGCAAAGCCATGCCCTGGCTTTCCGGCTGTTCTTTATCAGAGACAAGCTATTTTCTAAAGTTTCTATCAACCAAATCAGTGTACTGTTAATTAAAAAATGCACAAAAATTATATATATAAATTCTAGGCACACCATTTGCTATTCAGTTAGAACTGAAACAATGGCATGATAATAAAAAGGCGTTTCATTATAAACAGGGAATCATTTTAAGTCTCCCTAGACTGTCAAGTGATGAGTGCAGTATCATGAATGCCAACACTTTTCTGCTGCTGATTTCATTACTTGTCTTCACTGGGGTATTATCAGCCCAAATGAAGATCAGGCCCTAAATTCACAGAATCCCAAAAGCCCCTTCAAAATATTTTCTTACTCTCTCACTGAAGCAAAGCAGCCTTTTACAGGACTGGTGCGAGGTATTTAAGGGCAACTGCATGTCAAAATACATTTTAAAAATCTGCCCTTTATTGCTTCTTAATTTTTAATGAATAAATACATTTTAAACTAATTTTGTGACACTCCTAGTTAGGAATGTTGCTTTCTAAGGTCTTCTTTTTGTTTGGATTTTTTTTTTTATTTTAAGTAGCAGTGACAAATCATAAGGAGAAATATGGGTCCAAGAGATAGCTGAACATTCTATTAGTCTCAAGAGACTAATTACAAAATCTTTATCCTAGTTGCCTGTTAATGAAAGTATGCTAATTTGCATATCAATACCTTTGTGTTTTCAGAGATATTTTTCTAAAGCTTTATTTTTTTCCCTACTATAACATGGCTCTATTTTCTCTTTTTGACATTTAGTTACATTTAATATTTTAATAAAATAAACATAGGTGTCACATTCCACTTTTTTTAGTGTGAGTCTCTCAGCTGGTCAGGCATTATTCAGCATATACTGGAGTCAATAAGTTTTACCATTACTCATTGAACAGATTGTTTGAAGAAGGGTCTTTTGACCTCCCTCCTTTGCACAATTCAAAATCAACTGCAAGTACAGCCAGCTTTCCAGAAAAGCCAAATGCATGAACGTTTCTTCATTATCATTTAAAAGGGCATAGATCTCTCATTTTACACCTAGAAGAATCTTTTTTGGCATGCACATTTAAAAAATGTGCTTACATTTATTTTTCAACTGTTCACATCACCACTGTGGCAACATGAAACTCTGGCTATCAATGTTGTATATGTCACAGTAATTAATCCCCGGTCTTTCACAGCTTCTTGCACTGCTAGTTTTCTGAAACATTCATTTTGTCTCTGGGTTCCCCATTGTGAGAATTTATCTATCAGGGTATTTGCACCGTGGCCATCATTATTGTGGTATCTCAGCACCTGCATCCCACACTGGGCTACAAGCCACAGGTCAAACATTGTAACTCATCCTTTAAAAGAGCAGGAGGGAGTAATGTTTTCATACGAAAGCAAGAGTAAAATATATATTCTTTTAAAATGTTTTTTATTTTTGATTACGGAAACTAAGCAGCAAGGAAAGAAGACAAAACACAGGGAATTTGATCAGTGAATAAATGAGTACCACCTGTTTGTTGTGCTGTAATTTCAGCACCTTTCAAGAACTCTAGATTCTATCTATGGCTCACGTTCCCTTCCGTTAATTTTGTTAACGTGCAGTACTTTTTCTCAGAGCTATAGACAGGCTTTTTGGACCACAGGTGCATTATTATAGTGTAAGAAAACCTTAGAAATCATAGGAGGTTTGACAAGGTCACAGGATTATATTTGGTATCACCATCGTTGATTTTATCTTGTTAATTGAAAGTGCTGCAAAAAAACCACTACTGGAAGACAATTACCTGTGCAAGCAAAGTCCTTTAGTGTTGTGTTTGGGGACTGGTGCCATACCCAGTCATTGTAATACTGTTCCCCAGGTGACTGAGGCGGGGTATCTGCTGCCTTGCATTTACCTGCTGGCAACTCATGCACTCTCTGTGCGGTATCACGGCTTTTCTCGTGCACCTTTGCACCTCTTGTCACGTACAGGTATCCCCTGGGTAGCATTGGCTGCTCTCTATGGGTAACATTGAACACAGTTGTGAAAAAATGGTTTGGGGGCTGTTATGCGCTGAAGACTGGACTGATCAGCCCTCTTGCTTTCAATAAAGATGATGTAACTCTTCCAGGTGATGTCAACCAAAACACCAGAATGTAGCAAGGTTGCGCAAATGCTTAACCAGGTGGACCAGGCGGTTTCTGTGACAGTCAAGAAAGCAAGTCTGAGAAGTGTAAATACAAGGTAGAGAAGCACAGTGAGGCACACTGAGACCTCTCAGAGCAATAAGCAAAAGAAGGTGTACTCCCTCAGTCTGCCTGTGTTCAGAGGTGGAGAACTTTGAACATCACAGATACCAGGCTTCATGACCCATTTTTCTCTCTAGGGAAGAGTAGACTACTGACCCCAGATTCTCATTAATCAAGCGATTCAAGAAAGGGTAGCAGTGTTTCAGGGGCTATTTAGAAAGGAGCAAATTAGCATGCTGTTGCCTCACTTGAATCTCTACATTATATCCATTGTGAAACCAAAACTAACATGTAAATCCCTTTAGAATATGTTTGTTTGCTTTTTCCACGAAGCAAGAGTGGAGGCTCGGGAACAACGAGTTCCTTTACAGAGCTTTGACAAACAAAATTATTGAAGTTAAATGGGGAAAAAAACAGCTTCTGAAAAAGAATACTATATTGTTCCTTTTTATTCATGTAGGATCACTCATGCTTTTCCCCACTTGTCTAATAAATGCATAAAAATAAATAAGTCCTTTAGTGTTCAGGTTTGCTAGAGATTTGTTCAAATGTTGCTTTCAACTCAAGCAATTTCAAGGCTGTAATGGAAAAGCTGAATCAGCTGTGAAATGTAACTTTTGACTTAATTATATTAATTGACATACCTATGTATAATTTTTTTGAGTATTTGGTATAATTGCTTCAAATGACATTTAATTTGTCACTTGAAGTACAATAATTAGAAACAGTTCATGAAAGAAAGTCATTGCAACTTCAAATGAAGTATTTCAAAGGTATAATTATTTTGAATGTTATAATACTGAATAGCTACAGTCACAGGGCTGGGGATCCAACACTGCCAATGTTAAAGTCTATGGACCGGCAGGTCTCCTTTGCTGCACTGGCCACATACTCACTTATTTGCAAGATTTGGGGGAATAGCACTATGTGAAAAGGAGAAACCACATACTAGCTTCTCCGCCCGATAGGCTAGAGACAAGCTTTCTGTGCAGAAAGGTTTGTCATCCAAATCTCATTAGAAATCAATGGAAAACATTCCATCAAACTCAGTGGGAGCTGACTTGATCCACAAGTATATTTTTGGCTCCACTGGAGATGTTTGAGAGGCGTGTAGCTGGCTGATGGAGCAGCTGCCTGATGTGAATAGTCCCCACTGAAATACTCCAGTTCAGTGCTAGGGTGGCTCCCGTGGCTCTGCACAGCACCAGCGCCTGCTCCTTGGGGAAAGCCTCCACCCTCACCTCACCTCGGAAAGAGGCAGGAATGCGTGACAGAGGGAAGAAATTAGCAGCAGCCTTAATAATGTTAACTGGCAAGAACAGTGACATAGCTAGGAAGGTATTGCCCAACATTGCACAATATCCCTCACATAAAAATAAATAAATCAAAACCACAGAAAACTAAAGCAAGAAAAAGGAAGGTGAATTTCCTCTACTGCTCCAGCCAAAAGGGAATGCAAGCATTCAAAAGCTGGAGGCCCCACTCATTTGCAAAAAAAAAGCGACAGTAGCCCATGTCATACCAGTCGGGAACCATCTCCCTGGGCACTGCCAGGGAACTGTCTTCTTAAAATACTTGGGCCAGATCTCTGAGTGGAGCCTGTCACTTGGAAATTTGAGCAAGGAGTGGCTTTCTCAGCTTCTCAGCCTCAAGTGCCAAGAAGCTCAGGTGCTGAAACGTGATGGGAAGGCCAAGGTGCAGTGCTGTGGGTCCTCGTTCTTCCTCAGCTCCTGAAGAACCTAACCTGTGCCCAGTGCAGTGAATGCCAAGGGCATGACAGGGGAAGTGAGGGATTTCAGTACTGAGAACAAACAATTTCAAGTTTGTTTAATTGCTGAGCACAGCGTTTTTGTGAAGTTTATGCTTTAACCCCAGGTACTAGAGAGACCTCTTTAAAAAAAAAATCAGGGCTAGCTGTGTTTGAACATCGTCAATCTGAATGTTGACCTAAAAGCTTTAAAGAAACTCCTAGCACTGAAATCATACCTAGAGACTTAAACAACCTGAGCATAACCTAGAATGGATTTTAAAACTGTATGCCCACCTTCACAGAGGGATTTTCTTTGGATGAAAAATCAAGTCAGGAGCTGTGCTGCAGGCAGGAAAATTAAGTTTCAGGAGACAGAAAAAAATGTTCTTGGGCTTCTTCTAGCAGTTCCCTTTAAAGTTACCCCTTTTCTCTGTCACTTAGCCATTGCCGTCTTCAGTTTTTTACAATATGAGGTATTGGTACAGGGAAGGATGAGTGAAGGGGGTGTCTGGAGCTCCTCTTACTAATGCTGCACTCAAAGGAGTGTGTTAGTTCCCTCACTTCTTGTCAGCTCTCACTATGGCCACTGATATTTCATTAGGTCCATACTAGGTCCAGACTGACATGTAGATACAGTTCTGTGACCAGACACACCTATAATATGCTTTGTTTCCTTCAATGAATTTGTAATAAGAATCTGGGCTAATACTATATGCCACATGCAGTCTGCTACATACCTTTTGCATAGTAAATATTTGACAGTAATATTTTGGTTTTGGCATCCACACCAAACTTTCCCTATTCATCTTGGTTTCAGAGGAACAGGCTCCTGCTGGGGGACGAAGGGGTGACAGCAACAGGAAATTCTGGGAGTTTTTTTTTTCTTCTGAATGGCCTAGTAATCTGTGAAAAGCCTAGTAATCGAGCCTTCATCAGAAGTGCTTACATAAAAGCCAGCATTGGTCTGGAAATGCAAAGTGCAGTTCAGCTATAGCTAAGGGCCAGGGTAACCAGGCAAGCTCAGATTTACATCACTACGTTGCGCCAACAGCACAGCTGCATCAAATTACTGTCTTCAAAACAGGAAGGACTGGAAGCTTGATTACAAGTGCTCCAGAGACGACGAAACACAATCTCATCTGTACATTGTGTATAAGATCTCTTTTTCCCCTCTGAGAAATGGTTAGTAGAAGGAACTAGCCCACATAGGAGAGGTCCTAGTCTTCTGCAAACAGGTCTGGCTGTTTCTCTGTCAATATGAATGTGCAAAACAAACTGATTTTCAGAAAATGATGAACTGAAGACAAAACAGTTTTATTTTTGTCCATGAAGTGTGTCACTCAGCTTTCAGATAACAAATGGTAATAACCTGTATGCAGTGCTTAAGGATTTTGTCCCTCCAGCATCTGACCTGCCTGAGCTGATTCCTGTATTTGCATGTTGATGCAATAATTTTAATTGGTCCTTGTGCAGGTAGATGTCCTGGCCTGTAGGACAGCAGGTTCAGGGCCTTTGTGTTTTTCTTTTCTAATAAATTAAACCTCTACCTGAGCCCTCACATACAATTAATTTTCCATTTTAAGAGTGTATCCCAAAGGACTTTCAAAGGTACTGAGACAATTATTACTTAGCTATATTAGCTTAAATGCAAAATATTACACTGGCATAACCAAACAGAATTTGGCCGGTTGAATCTGACTTCAGTTTTATTAGCCATTGTTTGTTTGGGTTGTTATTATATTTTTGTTAGAGTTTTGAGTAGTTGCCTAAGGTTTCATTGTTTGTGCAGCATCCAAGCTTGAATAAGAATGGAAGGCTAAAAATGAACTTTGAAAAATAAAAAAAAATCATAGAAACACATTAAAATGTGTTTTCTCAGAAATGCCTTTTCCTTTGTATACTTACCAGATACCTGACCATTTCAAATGTGTATGTTTGATTTCTTTTTCCTTCCTTCCTTCCTTCCTTCCTTCCTTCCTTCCATTTCTTGTCTTCCTTCCTCTGAAACTGAGCAATCAGTTTGTACCACACAGCTTCCTTTGCCCTGCGGGAGCTGTGCGACTTGAGTAACCACTTGCATCTTTCTACTGAATCTATTTAAGTCTGCTGGTTTTCTCCCTGGGTTTCTACTTCTCTTTTAGCCTTGCATGTCTGATGACTTTGTGATGATTGGGTTGTTCAGCCTGGAGAAGAGAAGACTCTGGGGAGACCTTATAGCAGCCTTCCAGTATCTGAAGGGCACCTACAAGAAAGCTGGAGAGGGACTTTTTACAAGGGCATGTAGTGATAGGATGAGGGATAATGGCTTCAAACTGGAAAAGAGTAGACTTAGAATAGATATTAGGAAGAAATTTTTCACTATGGGGATGGTGAGGCACTGGAACAGGCTGCCCAGGGAAGTTGTGGAGGCCCCATACCTGCAAGTGTTCAAGATGGGGAGGGACTTTTTGTCAGGGGGTGTAGTGATAGGACAAGGGGCAACAGTTTTAAACTGTAAGAGGGTAGATTTAGGTTAGATATTAGGAAAAAATTCTGTACTGTGAGGGTAGTGAGGCACTGGAACAGGTTTCCCAGGGAAGGTCTGAATGCTCCATCCCTGGAAGTGTTCAAGGTCAGGCTGGATGGGGCTTTGAGCAACCTGGTCTAGTGGAAGGTATCCCTGCCCTTGGCAGGGGGTTTGGAACTAGAGGATCTTTAAGGTCCCTTCCAACCCAAACCGTTCTATGATTCTATGATACTATACCAGTAGGAATCGTCATCCGCTGCTGGTATACCTGTGCTTGCAAGTTAACAGTTTTACAAGATTAAGTGGGTTATACCAAGGACGAGACATTAGCTGCTACCTATGGAGCTTTGCTACCTGTCACAGTCACTACTCCAAAGCCTGCCAGCGAAGGATGTGACATCAGTTAAGAGAGACCTACACTGGTCCAGTTAGATCATGACTAAACACAAAAGGTAAAACTAAACCTGCTCAGATATCACCAGTTTTGTGATTGGAGTGGGGGCATAAGCAAAGTGCCATGCCTGAGCGCCATGACTAGTGTCTCATTTCACTCAGTATTGATCCTAAAGGCTGTGATATTTGCTTTTATATGGTTACCTACATGCAGAAAATGAATATTTAAATTAACTGACTTCTTGACACTTCAGGTTGCATGTGCTTTGCTAGTATTCAACACTCTTTCACTCTCCTTTGTTTGTAGTTTTTTTAAATCCAGTTCCTTTTACTGGGTCCTGTTAATATTTCTCCGACAATTTGCCAAGGCAAAAGAGTTTATTGCTGTGAGTTGGCTATACTCAGCAAAGGTCTGCACAGTACACTACTGAACTTCATGTACTATAAGCCTTTTAGAGTGGAAATTTACTGCGGTGTCTCACCTTGAGGAGAGAACCAAAACAAACTTACTAGAACGGTAATTTAAAGACTGAACTTTAAAGGGAGGCGAGAGAAATAAACCTCCTACCACTCCTTCTCCTAAATGGTCGGGATCATGTGAAAATCAATAGGCTGACCTCTTTCTTCCTTTTTTTCTTAACACTGTAAAAAGTCCAGCTGTAACTTTGTGCAGTTGCTTTTAACCAGAAACTGTTGCAGGGAGAGTGAGCACGTACGTGATGGGATGGGGTCCGTGGCCAGATCCCATCCCAGGAGGCGGTGGGCTACCACCCGCCCTGCCAGCAGAGCAGCACTGGACCGCACAGCTGCACTCAGTGCAGGATTTCTGAGGCCACCAGCTCCCTTCTGCTCTCTCAGCATGCCTATCCGCTTGCACCCTCCTTGCTTGCCTGACACCTGGGCAGACGTAGCCGGAGCTCCCTCGCTGGCTTTACAGAGCAACTCTGAGCAAGGGAAACACGATCTGTGAGGTGGAATTTCCTGACTGCTGCACAGCCTTGCTTTATACATAGGTTTTAATGTAATGCTGAATAAAATTTCCTAAAGCCTTCGTTTTCTGATCTCTTCTTTAAAAATTGTATATATAAGAAGAAATCCAAGATATCCAAGAAATCTGTATTACAATAAGTACCAGTAGTCTGTCCAAAAAACATAACATGGAGCTGCAGGATTTACAAAGTCTGGAGGGCTTGTCAAAGAACAGATCACAACTGGCCCAGCTACAAAGTTAAAGGAAATGTGCTGTCCTGAGAAGAGATGTTGAAATAGGGGGTACGAAGCAGAGGCTTAGAGTTTAGGTAAGGAAACTGCAGGGCCCAGGAGCAGCCTGGTCAACTGAGAAGACCTAGAATCAGCTTGCCAGATGGAATGGGACTGTACTGCATTGGCATGTCCCTGGGTGGAAAAAGAGGTTTTCCTGAGCTTGGATGATCTTGAACAGGGTTATTCATTAATGGCTGACTGTGTACGACCGCACCGGTAGATTTGCCAGCAACTTTTTTTAAACCAATTTTCTTAATAAATAATTCACTGACATTGAAACTCTCCTCAAGAACATAGCAATAGTGGTGTAAGTCATCAGGAGATGTGTGCCAGGTTTGGCATAGTATTTCTGGATTAAATTTTAGGAAGTGAGACTCCTGAATATGATTAACCAGTGTAAAGAGCATTTCCTGAGATATATAAGAACAAGATTGCTGAATCCAGAGGGAAATTTGAAGTTGGGCTCCTATGTCCCAGAAAAGACTCATTGGAATATTTGCCAGCCTGATAACTCCTCCTTTGAGAAGAAAATGTGCAGAACTGGCTTTTGGTCCAGTCTAAACCAGGATATTTTAAAAAAAAATATTGGAAAGATTGGGACAGGTAGGGAGTTGTCTGTCTACTCAGTTCCGCTGTGTGTAGGTATCACTGATACGCTCCCAGTGCATCTTATGGAGGCTGCAGGTGAAAAGCATCCTTCTACCAGTCTTACTAAATAAAGAGAAGGAATTTTTGAGACTTTATTTTTAGAAAAGGCATAAGGGCTGTTTCCTTATTCTGCTCTTCCACCTGGGTCTAAAGCAGTATATCTGGGCAGAGCACCATGGCTCAGTCCAGTGAGTAGCTTCTTGATATACTCCAAGCTCTACGCAAGGCTGGCAGAAGTACTTCTTGTATTATTGTGTAGCTTGTAGAATACCCAAGTGCTTTGTTTTTCAATGAAAGGCTGATAGGCTCTTTTGATCAAATAAACACTTGTGCAAGAAAGAAACTGGAAAGCTGCCACTTAAGAGGAAAATGACTGGTTTATAAAGGTTTCTATAGGAATGTACATTACTGTTGCTCTGTGTGTTATTTTTTTAAAAGGAAAGGTAAAATAAAATTTTACACATATTTTTAGCTGCTCCCATGAATTAACGTCCAAGTGTAAGACCAAGGTGTTAACAGTCACAAAACAGACAAGCTGTTCGCACCTTCAGGAAACTGATGTGCTCTGTGGTACCTTCATAAGAACAATAACAAAGGTGTGGGTTTGGTTTTTTTAAATACTTTTATTCAGAAACTGAAATGTGAGCCTTTAAAAGAAAACCACTGAGCAGAATAGCAAACTAACTTTCCTCCCAGGGCAACAGAAAAATGGCTACTTTAATAAGAAGCAAACATAAACCCCTTATTATGTTCATTCATGTCTGTATATTGTTTCTGAATGCCAAAAATTACTTAAAAACTGTTTCCTGAAGCAAAAAAAATAAAATATCAGAAGCATCATTCTCATTTCTGCTAAATGCAGCAGCTGCTGACATGCTATTGGCACTTACTTAAATTTATGTTGAGTTCTGTTGATAGCACTGAGGAAAAGGATGTATTTTCAAATAGTGAGAGAGGAAATGTTAGTGCTACTGTTGTTTATGAGTCGCACAGACAGTGGTTAGTGGAAGCAGTGTGTGTGCTGCCTTGGCTTGTTATTGCCACTGGGAGGCTGCGGTATAGCTGTGTGTTGGGAGAAGGATTACCCCAAACCATAATGGATCCCTGGTGGAAAGTCGGACATTGTGTAAGGAATGAGAATCTGGCTCCAAATATGCAACAGAGAGAAGTTAGATCATAAACAGTGTACAACCAGTGCAGCTGAGGTCAATAATAACAGTGATAAAATGGTGTTCTTTATTAGAGCATCTTATACACTGGTTATAGAAAAGGTGTACTTGGTCTCTGGTTCTTTACTCTGGAGGCTTGGTTTGCTTAGGGTAACTCTTTAGGACAGGGATTATGGGGTTTACTGCCCCAGAATCTGGATTCGTTGGTGTTCAGGAAGAAGCACACTGAAACTTCCCTGTCAGAGCTGGGACAATTGTTAATGTTACTTACTTCTTATTGGTACTGCTTCTGCCTTCGAAACGGGGGCTCCTCTAAGTCATGCCTTTGGATAAGACAGCAAACAGAGAGGGAGAAATAAAAGTGCTGTTTTGCAAAGGAGCTCTGGGGCTGGGAGCATCACTGTGCTGTTTTTTTTCCCCAGGAAGCCACTGTGGACCAGAGTGATGCTGTGCAGCCACCAGCATCCACCACTGCGGAAGGACTGCTTACTTCCAAACCATTAGGAACTGCTTTTTCCTTGGCTTATTTCCATAGTAAATTAAATTGTAATTGTGATTTACAATCCCGTGTATTTGCCTGCTTACATGTATTACTATCTGTTGGTTCAGCTATAAGGCTGTGGCTGGGCAGCGGGCAGGAAAGCTGCATTCTTGCTGTGATCCGGATGCTTATTCTGGGCCAGGTGAGACCTCTGCAACAGGGACTCGGTAACCAAATGCATCTGAACCCACTCAGCAGGGAGAAGCCTGCAGCAATGGAGAATGTCCCTGTCCTTCTACCAGCCTGCAGCGCAAGGAGAGATTCCCGGGAAGAGCAGGGAGCAATGTCTACACTGCAGAGGTGACAAAGAGATCCCATTCCTCTGCACCAGGAAGGGACTGAGTAGTGTACTGCAACTTTGCAAACTACTGGAAATTGGTGGATGGAATAAAGATGAGAAAAGGAGCTCTCTTTCAGGTAGCCAGAGAGGACGCTTATTTTTGTCTTGTAATTTCTTTTGCTTCATGCAGATGACTTTCCCATGTTTCAAGGGTTGTTTGTGGTCTCATAAAACATATCTGTAGTAACTGGATGTCCTTTTGGGTGCTTTCTTGAGGACAAACCTTCTGGCAAGTCCAGCTGGAGCACCCACCACAGCATTGCTAACACAGGGATCACTTCCAGCAGGTCAGCTCCCTAAAGCAAAGCAAGGCATTGTCTGTTAGCCAGATGTAGGACCTGTAATGGAGCAGTACATTTTTTTTTTTTTTTTTTTTTTTAGCATCAACAAGCGTTCTCTGAAGTCCCTTTAAATGTAGGTGTAGACAATGTCTGAGTAGATTAACACAAAACCGCAAGGTCAGATGATTGTAAGAATCTGCTGTTCATCTGGAGAAAGCTCATGGGGTAAAGATCTGAGGGAAGAGGGCTGTTAGATGTGAGCCGATATTTCTCTTACTTAATAAAACTGTGCCTAGAAAAAGTGGGAAGTAACTACTAGAAACAGGAAGATCTGGTGAGGAAGGAAATCACCTGGCCCTTGGGAGAGATAGCAGTTGGTTTATGCATTGTGTTTTATTTTGGACTTTGTTGATTCAACTGCTATGCAGTGTTTGGATGTAAGACCTTGAAAGGATTCGAGCAGCAATGTTTAACCTTTCCAGAGAGATTTAGAGAAGCCAGCAATCTGCAGAGACCATTCCTACCGCAGTGGGACTGTGTTACCCCTCAGAAACTGAACATGCCCAGAAAGAACTGAAAACTGTGACCTGGTGGGATCAATAGAAAATAAGGCCACAGCTGAATAAAGTTCTCAAAAGTTTCCAGTTCCTGCTTGCTGAAACCTCTCTCTTGCCTGAGGCCAACTCCATCAGCATTTTCTCAGGACGGTGAAGCTATAAGCAGCATACTGTAAGACAGTTCTGCTGTGATTAGATGTAAGGAAATACAGGGCTGTCGGTTGTCAAGGCACTGGTGGTATTTTAATTTGATGTGTCACTCAGTCTCCTTGAGTTGCTTTGCATTGATATTGAATAAAATAGGAGAGGAATTAGTTTTGAGAACAGAGAGCAATCACTCGGTGGGCTGGAAGCGGGAAGATCTTCGAAGGAGGCACTGGATTTAGAGGACACAGCCTGGCCTTGCTACCCGGAGCAGATTTGTCCATGCGCGATGTCCCTCCACCCTCACCTCCCTAAAACTCTCCGTGTTGCACCAAAGCAACTGTCGGTGCAAGGGCTCTCACAGTTTGATTCCCAATGAATCACATAAAAACTGATTTATTGAAGTGTCCCTTGACCTTATATGTATTACCGAGGCAGGGTTTTTTCCACTTGCCTGGGGCCTTCTGAAAAGGTTCAACTGCTTTTTCACCTGAGTTCTTTTCTAGCTTATTCTCCTAGTACTGGTTCCTAATGAACCTGTGACATTTATTCCCGTATCTTTCCACCCTCCCATCCCTAACTTCCTCTCTTTCCTGAGGTGAAATTTTATCATTTTTTTTACTAGGTAAAAGAGGAAAAAAAAAAAAAATACAGAAAGACTTAACGTTTCCCAGAGCTAGCAGGTTCTTTTAATTCTTTCTATTATGACAATATGACAGATTCTTGCACTTCCCTGGCTCCCAGTGGAAATACCAGGCTCTGAGGAGACAGGAAGAGGGGTATGAAGACAGAAGGCATTTACTCTTAGCAATGATTTTTCTAATGAGAGTTTTTAGTGGTGACATTAACAAACTGTTCTTTTGAAGAATTTCCTGGGGGCTTCAGTGTCACTACATGCAGCGTCAGCTAGGTGACAAGCTCTCACCGCCACCCCAGTCACTGCAGAAACTGCATCCTCAGCAGGAGCAGGTCTACACTCTCATTTTTGGCAAATTGATGATGAATGTCAAGTGAAGCGAGTAGCAGAGCAGCTTTCTTCTAGGTGTTTGTTTCTAAGAGTTTACATCTTTTACTTGTTATTTTTGGTGCAGGGGGCATTAGAAAAGAGCAAAGCTTAATTAAACTTCTAAATTTGCACTCTAGACAGTTAAGTGTTGCAGTAGGTAAGATGAAGTATAGAGAAGTCAAGGGACTAATTCAAGGTCAGTGACAGAGTCACAAGTAGCCCCTAGGGGGTTCGCTCCACTCCTCTGCTGGTGTAAATCATTGACAGTAATTCCAGTCTGGTCAGCAGATTTCTCCCAATCTGCAACCGGTGAGAGCAGAGAACTTGCTTTGAATCTGAGCCATCTTTGTCTGGCCAGCAGACAGCCCTTAGCTCCAGATGATAATTGTTTTATGTATTTAATTATGTTATCATAGCCCTTTGTTATCACAACAACTAGGATAGTGGTGATTTAGTTGAGAAAAGACAAAGACAAGTGAGAAAATACAAAGACAAGCAAGAAAAGTTAATGCAGAAAAAGAACCCTCAGATGTGGAAGTGGGCCAGCAGGATGTCAGTCTATCTGCCTGAAACCTCTTTCTAGGAGCCACATCAGGAAAACAAATGTTTAAATAAAAAGATGCCAGATCCAAATACTTTGAAAGACTGTTTGTAGAAACCAAGTGCCTAGTGAGTTTGTCAGAAATCCTCTCACAACAGTCTGTTGTCAGTCCATTAGCAAAATCAACAAAACAATCTGCAGCCATACGCAGATGCATAGATCTGGTGCGGATCCACCGTAGGAGGAACTCCTCAAGCAATGTCCCAGCTTGCCCAGGGGACTGGGGCACAGGTGCCCACTGGAGTCCTGCAGGAGTCGGTATTGTGGTTACCCCTTGGTGCTTGGGTTTTGGGAGCTGCTTGTCATTTGAATTGTGGTATGGTTTTTTTGAAAGAGCTTCCAAGTTCTATTTTGCTTTCTACCCCAATTGTATAATCTTGGAAGTATCAGACTTTCACAGCCTGAGAAACCTATTTTCCAACTAGCTTTACTCGTGATGCTTATCATGAGCCATAGATTAACAAGTGATTAGAATTGCACTACAGCAAGTATGTAAGTGTAAATCTGAATGATGCGTGATTACTCTAAGCCAGCAGACATGTACAAATAATTGGCCTTTAAAGTTCATTAGTCAGTTTTATTACAAATAGTGCATTTGCATGATGTTTGTAAATTTATGCACCAGCGGGCATAAGTGATGACAGCATTCCACTGATTAGGCAAAGCAATTACAAAAAGCACATCCGCTATTTGAAATGTCAACGCAAAACACTTGTTTTAATAATTGGTCATAGTGTTTTAGTCCTGGGAGCGAGAGCTGCTAAAGTCTTTAGTTACAGCAAGTGGCATACACAGGCAAAGTGTCCCAACACGCTGAACAATTGCTTCCCAATTGTTTTCACCGTTGATTCATTCCCACTCTCAGTATGTCTGAATTAGAAGTAGAAACCTTTTGAATTAGATGCTGTTAGATTTATCTTTTCCTTCAGACGCTGAAGAGCCTCTCTGTGACCGTCACAAAGGATTTAGCTATAGAGTGCTATTCTGTATACGTGAATCCAATAAGAACTGAAAGATAATTGGGGATATTGTAGAGGTTATAGTGTCATTAGTACTGATCTGTTCCTTTCTGGGCTTGATGAGAAGATTAGTAGTGGAAGTACAGAGGAAAACACTCAGTTTGGAGAAGAACATGGATTAATCTGTTAGGTAGTGAGAGAAGCTAAATCTTACCTCCCGGCTATTTTCCTAGCTATTAGTGGTATTTTTAATCTATGCACATCTACTTTTGCACTTCTAGAAACTGATCAGAAATGTCTTGGTCACTTAAAAATTAAATAAAAGTTAAGATCCATGTGTGATTACACTGAAGTTTTGCGTGCCCATGCTGCCTCTAGATAAGGAGTGCTGCAGCATGTTTTCCATTTCCAGGTTATCCATGTCTCCCAGGTAGGAAGCCATATACTTTGGGATACCAGAACTGATACAGTACTGTCAGCCTGAATCTGTTTCCTCATTGCTTGCTCGTCTCAGCTCCAATGTGAGACAATTAACATACCATATGTTGCGCTCTTCATTAGCCGGTACATTTGACAGTGCTTCTAAAAGCTGTGCATGACATAGCTTTTTATGCGCTCGCACACAGCTGCATTAATAAAATCTGAGGAGGCAGGTGTGTGTATGCGCATATATATAGATGTACGCAGGCATGCATGGCAGTTCAGTTATAGGAATGGTAAACACTCACAGCAGGAACAAACCGATGACGAGTGAACCGTAAAAGGTTCAGTTGAGAGAAACTTATAAAGACTTGAAGGGTTCTTTGAAAGCAGATTATATGCTCCTAAGATTTCCATTATTTCACTATAATGGAAAAAAATTCTCGCATTAAGTTAAAGATCTAGTAGCATTCTGCGCTGTGTACAGAATATCTCACATTATCAAACCAAATAAAGCCCATTCCAGTTAAATTGCTTCATTGCTTATATTCATTAAAATTTGAACTTTAGTACATAAAAATTCCAACAACTGGAAACATATGAGCTTCAAGCACATTCCTTAACTCTTGATAATAGCAAGAACCTGGAAGCCACTGGCCTGTACTAGATTTTATTCCCTTCTTGCCATTTGCCCCACTGGCTTAATTGTCAGATAGACTGTAAAAGGTAACAGTGGTGCAAGGCATAAATGCCACCGTGCTGCACTGCAAAACACTCGTCAGACCATATGACATCCAAAAAGCTTCCTCTGTCACTGAAGTGATCGTCTTTCTTTAAGATAGTTTCTTGTCCACTGGTGCCTTGACTGATGAAGGCACTCTGCAGTGCACATTGCATGCTGCAGTGGCTCTGCCAGTATCATGGGCGCTCTGTCCATGTCACCTTCTGAGTGGTGTCCAATGTTTCCATATGCCCTATAAAAAACTAGTAGTTTTCCCTTTCTGAACAAACGTGTTAGGGATATTTGATGTCAGAGATGCTTTTAGCTTGTCAAAGTGTCCCAAACTGAGTTCGCTCCATGTTAAGGATTGGATATGCTTTTAGCTTGTCAAAGTGTCCCAAACTGAGTTCGCTCCATGTTAAGGATTGGATATGCTTTTAGCTTGTCAAAGTGTCCCAAACTGAGTTCGCTCCATGTTAAGGATTGGATATGCTTTTAGCTTGTCAAAGTGTCCCAAACTGAGTTTGCTCCATGTTAAGGATTGGATATTTTTTTAAAATTAAACAGAAACTCCAGTTAAGGATAATCCCTTTCAGTACAAGGGTGAACTGTTTAGTCTAAGTCTCCTTCTGGTCTTCTCACGTCTAATCTGATCTTCTCAAGCCTTCTTCCTGGTCAAACTACTTCTTAGTCTCATGTGCTCCAAGTGACAAAAGGACAGCAGTACCCCAAATGTAGGCATGATGGAAATGTCCTGGGCTAAGTGATGCAGTACGGATGGATCACAGTGTGGACAGCTGCACTGCATTGCCTGCAGTGTGTTTTGGGTAAATTGATACTTAAACATGATGACTGTTCAATTCCAATAGCAAACTGGGCTATAGAAAATAAATGCCATCTCTGTTACTAAAGGAAACGCTTTACTTGGGCATGAGCCATGACTGTTGTGGCTAAAGGATGACATTACATATTACTGTACATTTTGTGTTTTCACCACAAGGGAACAGATGAGTATCTGAACAGATACAAACACAGCTGAAAGATGCCGGCTCTCATTTCAGATGCTTTGAGTGTATTCACTGGGTAATCATCATGAGCAAGGAACATCTTCTGCCTTTTTTACCTTACAAGGCTTTTCAGAAGCATGGACTTGTTTTAATTGCAGGGAAGTTCTTATCATAGGAAAAAAATGGTATAGATATAGTGAATCATTTCAAGCTGATCTTGAAGTTATCATCTCTTAAGTTATTAATAAAATTCCCCTTGCAAATTTGCTATTGTTGTTTGTGATTTTGTCTTGCCTTTACAGTAGGCTGCTCTTCTCAGTTAATTCTCTCATGTAGTAGGTGTTTTCTAATCTTAGCTTTTCAGTAGGGGGAAAAGACTCTTTTCTCCTCTCCAGGTGAAGGATTTTGTCTTGTGAAAGCACAATGAGCATCATAGACTTATTTGTTGTGTAGATAAATTTTTATCAGGGTAAAATTGAATTTCTGCAGTGTAGATGATTATTCAGGTGTTCTTTGCTTTTCTTTGCTTTTCTTTGCTTCTCTTTCTTTCTTGCCTTTTTTTTTTTTTTTTTAATAAGGAAAACGTTCTCTAAAAAGTATCTTCAAGGAAGACAGCAGCTATAGGAAGAAAAAAAGAGATTAAAGGGACATGTGTGGACTATCCAAAGGCTATACTGCATTTAGGACAGTTTGTGAAGGCTACATTTCATCATGAAAACCTTCTTTTATATACACTGATCTGTTTAAAAAGGTTTTTCATGAAACGAGTCATACACTGTGGCTGTATACAGCTTTCCTGATTTTGGTAAGATATCTGGAAGGCAAAGCCAATATTTGTTAATAGAAATATGAAAAATGAAGCAGCCCATTAAATCCTATTTTCTGTGAAATATTTTGACCACTAGTTGTAGCATCCTGATAGATTTGGATACCGCATTTGCTGCTCAGGAGAAAAGCTTTTCTCTTCATGCAGTCTGCAGCACAGTTTATTTCCTGCCATGTAACGACACCCTAAAATACCTTGTTAATCTCAACAGATACTCATAGTTCTCAGGGAACCAGCTCTTTTCCGGATAACTGTTTAAAACAGCCAGTGCTAGTAAAGAAAAGACCTTCATTTACTGCTATCATCCCAGTTTAAAGGAGCTTTTAATGTCTTAACAGTTGCCCTATGAAGACTGTCAGAAATTTTCAAAGCCTTAAGCTGCTTTACCTTTACCTGTCAAAATGAAAACAAACACACAACTCTTTCTAAGTGACTTTACTGGCTCTTCCTTTTTCAAATAAAACCCTGGTATGTGCTACATTTCCAATTGCCTTAATCATAACTGTTGGACAGACAGTCGCTATGTGTCACTTGCCCGCCAGCCTTTTCAGAGCATCAGGCAGTCTGTCAGTTCACTGTGCCCCGGCCAAGGCGGCTAGGGCAACTGATGGGACTGCCAGACCTAAAATAAAACCACCACCCTGCAACCGGTCTTTCTGAGAGAAAAGCAAAGCAAAGGCAATTTGGTTTTCTTTTCCTTAAAGACTTTAACTTGAAGTTGGAGGCTGAGGAGAAGGAGGTAGGCTTGGAAGGAGGAAGTGGGGACCTGCATGTCCAAACCTGGTGCCTGGACCCTACATGCATCCTGCAGCACTGAGAGCTCTCTCTTCTCAGCAGATCCACCCTCGATCTTGCTGCAGCCGAAGTCCTACGATGTTTCAAGCTCGCATCATACTACTTACTTCTAATGTTATGCAGACTCTTTTTTTTAATTGTAAATGAACTTTATTTATAGTGATTGCACACACACAAAACCCTCAGTATTATTTCAGGTTTGTTTTTTTTAACTGCCCACGTTGTTGTTCAGAAAACCCTGTAGGAACAGAATGGGCACCACTGGGCCTGGGTCCAGACTTTGACAGCCTGGTTATTAAGGGGTGAAGGAAAGGGGTTTTACAAACTTCAATAAACGGTTACTTTAGTTAATAGTCCAAATCTTGATTATTCACCTCATTGCGACTTACACTGATTTCAGGGAAGGTTGTATTATATCCAGACTGAAGGCAGGAGGTTATGTTTCTGCTGAACTCAACAAAAGGTGGATTGTGCACTTATAGTACAGTTGCTTTGAATAGAATCTGGACCCATATGTTGAAACTGTTCTGGTCTCTAATTAGAGACTAGTATCTCTACACTGCACGCTGAGTTATTTTGAGACAGTGAGAATGCCACAGCAGGGAGTGTTCTTGGAGAGTTGGTACTGAAGGCCTTGTTACACCCTGCATTAAAGATATGTGAGTAACTGTGAAAGCTTCAACTTCACCTGAAACTGTTTCTTTTTTTTTTTTTTTTTTTTTTTTTTTTTTTTTTTTTTTTTTTTTTTCTTTTTTTTAGGGGGGGAAAAAAAACCCAACCAAACCTTTTCAGTAATTAAATCTCGTGTTGGCTTGAATGGAACAGAGGAAGTTTTGAAGCCTATTTAACTCATTTTTGAAATAAAGCAAATAAAATGTAGGAACAGGGTAAGACTCTCAAGATTTAGGTGCTTTGAACAGAAAAGAAGAGCAGCTAATTGTGCTGATAACTTTTGCCTAGATCAGTAGGAGTCATTGGTCCAAATTTTCTGTTCTTCCAGAAAAATTGTTACCCGTCCTGCTTTCTCTATCCCTGCAATCACATGCACAGTCTTTCATATGGGTCATTTGTAAATAGAGCCAATGTCATGGCTTCAGTCTATTCATAGAGCTGGTTGAGATCTTCTAGTCTGACTTTCTGACTGTAACCAGCTACTTTAAGTGATTAGAATGCTACAGGGCCCAATAAAGCAAGACTTTCGTAAGTACACCCTCCAGAATATATTTAGTTCGGATCTAAAGCCATTGTGTGAAAATTCGTCTTGTCTAGCTCTAGTCGTTAAAAGGGATTCCAGTCAAAGCTGCAGTCAGATGCAGAGACCACAGAGAGTACCTCAACTCATGTACTTCTAAACTTGACAAAGTTTTCCGGACTACCTCTGTGTGATCTCTGTATCAGGTGGCTAGTGCTACTTGAGCTAAATACCAAGGGATTAAATTATTTGTTTCAATATTGATGATCATTAAAAAAGACTGCATTTAATTTTAAATTTGAATTCATCAGGATGAAACTAAGAATTTCTGGCTGTAATCAAGCCTTTTGCTGAATAGATTCCAGAATATTTTAGTACTTAGCTTTATGAGGAGCAAAGCATCACTTTTACAATATGTCCATCCTTCTTTCAGTCTTCATTTTGAGAAACTAAGTGGACATCTTTAAATATCACCATAAGGCAAGTTGCTCAGTATTTTAAATACTCTGGCTGTGCAGGTTAGGATGACGTGGAGTAATATGCCATTTTTAAGACAGCCTCCCTGATTGACTTTGCTTGCTTTATAGGTTCACAGAGAAGTGGTGATGTGCGCAAACCAGATTGCTCATGGAGAAATTAACGTGGAAGATCTTCTCCAGCTTCATATGAAATATGTTCTGCCTCCTTATGGGGACATCAGATTCAAACTGGTCCTTCAGACAGCTTCAATCACATGAATTTTAAGGATACTTTAGGAAATCTTCTTAAATCTAGTCCTAAGTAAAACCCAGGAAGGTTATCACAAAGGTACGAGCACCAGCAAGAACTACCTTGACCTTCTGACCCACTACTGTTGTGCTGAATTACTCATCACTGTAGTCATCGCCTCTGTGGCTCTCTTATATATCTTGTTCAGCTTTCCTATTGTTTTAAGTCCTAGAAAGCAAGGCCAGGGACATAGGGACATAGGGAAGTGAGGTATAGGCTTATTTCATAGTAAAAACTGGGACCGGTTACACCTGTACAAATGTGCCAGTGGTTGTTTAATCATTGTTTTGGTTTGCAATTTTTTAGGTTGGGTTTTTTCAACTTGAACAGTGAGGAAGTTTCCATAACCTCATACAGATAAGACATCAGAATTGTGTTGTGCATTCCTGTACTTATCCTTCTAGTCCTAGTTCTTTCTCCTTCTTTCATAGGTTACACAGTCCTATTAATTTTACTTGTCACTGTACTGTACTAAGAGCTTGTGTTGAATTTTTATCCATCGCCTCACCAGACTTCACTTTGTTTATCCTAATCTGCAGGTAGAAGCTCAACATGAGCCAGCAAGGTGCGCTCGCAGCCCAGAAAGCCAACTGCATCCTGGGTTACATCAAAAGAAGCATGGCCAGCAGGCCGAGGGAGGTGATTCTGTCCCTCTGCTCTGGTCTGGTGAGACAGCACCTGGAGTCCTCTGTCCAGCTCTGAAGCCCCCAACATAAGAAGGATATGGACCTGTTGGAGAGAGTCCAGAGGAGAGCCACGAAGATGATCAGAGTGCTGGAGCACCTCTCCTGTGAGGACAGGCTGAGAGAGTTGGGGTTGTTCAGCCAGGAGAAGAGCAGGCTCCTGGGAGATCTTAAGCAACATTTCAGTACTTAAAGGGGGCCTACAGGGAAGATGGAGAGGGACTCTTTATTGGGGAGTGTAGTGATAGGATGAGGGATAATGGTTTTAAAATGAAAGAGGGTAGACTGAGGTTAGATTTTAGGAAGAAACTCTTTACTCTGAGGGTGGTGAGGTACTGGAATAGGCTGCCCAGAGAAATTGTGGACGTCCTATCCCTGGACGTGTTCAAGGCCAGGTTGGATGGGGCTTTGAGCAACCTGGTTTAGTGGAAGGTGTCCCTGCCCATGGCAGGGGGGTTGGAACTAGAGGATCTTTAAGGTCCCTTCCAACCCAACCCATTCTGTGATTCTATGATTCTATAAAGGGTATTTTATTTGAATGGACCAAAGTTACCCCACTGTGCAGGTTTCTACAGTTTCACTCTGCCCTTATTCCCGTTCTTGTGCCATCAATACACTTTTCCTGAAGCAACCGTTTTTATGAACCACCAGATACTTGAAAAAAATGTTTAACACTACGTGATAGAGGACCAGCCCGTACTGTTTACAAGTTTCTTGTTTTAGAAAATTGCATTCCTTGCAAAACAAGAAGTAGAAGATCACTTATTTGTATGGTTTTTTGCTGTATACCAAAGTTTACAAATTATCCTTGGTGGGCTACCATAATTGTGCTTCTGCTTAAAAACATCACACAATGAGAAAGCTATCCTCTTTAGCCAGCCTGAGTTATCTGCTTACATATGAACTAAAACCTATGTAAAAGATAAATTGCATTTAAAATAAAAATGTGCAGATAACATTTTCCTTCTTCTTGTTAACAGGACCAAAACATAATCATCAGCCTTCGTCAGGGTATTTTAACACACCGATCCTAATATTGCCCTTGTGAAACACAAATTCGAACTCTGCAGTGGTAAAAGTGCTGGATATTTAATCTTCATCATTGTCTCTCTGGGTAGTCTAATCTGCTAGGATTTTTTTTTTTATTATTATTATTATTATTATTTTAGATTTTGTAGTGTTCTGCACTTCAGTCTTTTGCTAGGACTACCAAGTATGTATCAATCTGCTGATGGCAAGAAATGAAGAAAATTCTATGTCCAGGGATGCAAAGTTATTGTTCCCTGCATTTTCACCACAATAGTTCTGTTTCTCAGACAGTTGCAAGATTAATTTAGATAGATAAAATGTAACTGGTCCATGATCTTTTCTTGTTTTGCTCTAGCCTTCTCTCTCTTGTCATTTGAATCAAAACTCCTGGACATAGTCAATCTCCTGGAATACTTAGATTAGGTTGCATTTCGGTTTCCTTTTTCATAAAAGTCTTCTGGTTTTCCATGAACTTACAGCACTAACTAAAAGTGATACTGAATCATCTCTGTCCAAGTCTATAATAGGGGAATGACTTTTAGTTATACACAGTCATTCATAAATATGTGGTTTCTTAACTGCGTGCTTTCCCACAATAATAAATTGTGTCTTTCTTGACCGTATATTCTCTTACATGGTTCTGTTTTCACTTGGCTTGAAAATATTACTTGTGTACACAAAGAGTACTATGGTCCTATTCCAGCAAGCTGCTTGTACTAGCTGTGTGGTAGTTATCAAAGAAATTGATGGTATTTCACTGAACAAGGCTGCATGCTAATGCATACTTAAATGTGTTGCTGAATTAGGGCCTCAGGAGACAGGGTCATGCTTAAAGGATTTTCCGTTGTAACCTAAATAGTTGATAAACACAATGGTGAGGGAGGAATGTGACTCACTGAACAGCCATTTGGGCAGATAACTTGAATGCTTAGAAAGAGGAAGCATGGAACTAATAAGCTAATTTGCTTAAAGTTCTTCTTTTGTCTCTTCTGTTTGTAATTCATGTGAGGGGATCTGAGCTTTGAAAAGATACATCAGAAGAGATGGTAGACTTGGTGTATACCAGTATGAACTCCCTGGATATGAGTAAAGTCATCGTCTGTGGATTCCTCTAGGTTGTAGGTCTGTGCAGGAAGAGCATGGCTAAGCAGTAGACTGACATCTCTTGTAACAAGCTTTGTGGAAGGAATGCAGCTGTCTTACAGAGAGAAGGGAGGAAAAGGAGGGCCAAAATCAAAAAATAAAAAATATTGAATCACAGGAACCAAATGTTGAATGACATAAACCAGAAGGCAACACTGAGTGGCACACCCTTCAGGCATCCCAGGATGCAGCAGATACCACCCAAGAGGGCTCAACCCAGGCAGCACAGGGTAAGGCAACAGAAATGGGCCATGCAGTGGCTCAGATTCCTCCTCCTGATGCTGCCCTAACCAGCTTGGCTGCAGCCAGGGGCAGGTCAACCAGGAGTCTTCACCACCTGGTACCAGGTGCTGTGCTAGCTTTTTGTACCTTGCGTGGCCCTGCAGGAGCACCATCTGAGCTGCCAAGGGCACAGGGTACAGGGCACAGGCAGCTGCTTTCAAAGACCTTCTGCAAAATAAGCTATCTTCTCCCTGGTGCCATTAAGGACATCACAACATATAACTTTGTAGGATCCACAGGGTTATTTTCATGAATTCTACTCTTGAATAGAAGAATAAAGTCTTTGCTTTGGGCTGCAGAAGCATGAGTTTGTACCTCATTGATGTGCTAAAAAGCTAACCCAGCCACAGACGGAGTACTTGCACACAAGGTACCAAAATGAAGGCAGTTGGACATGAGATCTATATACTACCCTTTTGTGTGCTGTTGGGCACAGACATCGCTGTGCTAGCCTCAAAAATGGAGGTGTCCAAGTCAAAATTTACTGAAAGCACCTAAAACTTGTGGGGAAGTAGTAAATTGACACTCCAGTTAGTAGCAACAGTAGCGATCTCTTTATAATATGGAAGAAAATTGAAATATAATCATATAAAAATATTCTAACCTTTTTTTTTTTCTCTACTCTGTCACATCTAATCTGCACCAAAGTTGGCTATCCAAAAGGAAAGCTAAAAATGGCAGCATTTTTGCAAGCATTAGCAATCCAGAGCAACATAGCTTTTAGGGATGATCAGTTCCAGCAATGCCTCCTTGAAGGCACAGTACTAGCAGCTCAGCAGCTCGTTTTTTAATTTGTTTTGTTTTGTTTGCTTTATTTATGCTAGTAAAATAATGATTCAGATGTACTTGTATATATATATAAATTTTTATGTAGGTAAACTTTGCAGAACTTTACTGCAAAAAATTGCAAATGAGACTCTAGATGCCAGGTAGGAGAGGCAAAGCTGAAATACAACTTGCCTTTACTATCTTTTGTTGGAAGTAGCTGGACCTCCCAGAGTGAAACAGTTAGTTAAACATTAGCCATTCAGGTACTAAGGACAGTTTAAAAATATCCTGACTGTAATAACTGATGAAGCAAGAGCACGTTTCATCTGTATTAGTTGACATGTTGCATAACATATGTTAAAGCTGAGTATAAAGCCAGTACCTCATTTTCACAGGCAACTAGAATCACCACTTTTTAATTAAAGGCTTATCTGTTAAACTACTTACTCTGAATACTTTTCTCAGTTTCAGAGTATTTTGGTTCTCACATGGTAAATGCATTATACATAATTTTCCTCTTTTTCTATGCCAGTTCTAATTGAAATTATCATTTTAAGTTCTTGTCAAAAAACTAATCTCTTCTCCTTATATAGATAGATTCTTCTCCTGTCATCTTCTGTCAAGTGTGCTTAAAATCTTGGAAGTTTATAGTGCTTTACCTGTAAAAGTTAGTTCAGTCTATGCAGACAATTAAAGACATTCATGGTCATAATCTCCTCCTCCCTCTCTTTAAGCACAGCAGGTTCCAGTGTATGACTAGGTTAAAAAGAGAAGGGAAAATAAAAGAGAGAGCAAAACTTTACTGGTATCTTTCTTGTCTCCCCTTGTAGAACATTCCTCAACCTTATTATTTCTTTGTGCAAGAAATCACCTTCCACCCAGACACAAAGAAAAAGAATAGTAATTTCTGAAAACTTGTCATAAGTTTCTAGGTGGGGAACTGAAAATTAGTCTTATGTGAATTATCTTCATAAAAAGATCAACAAGGGGCAAATGGCTGGGCCGGGGGAATATGGGTCTGAGGAGGAGAAATGTTATATCCCTGAAAATTTGCACTGCCTTTAAGGACTGCAGCCATTTTTAGCTTCTTTGTTGTTTTCTTTCCAGGGAAAACATCTATGAAAAGAACTTATATATCATGCTATATAGCATGAGGATTTGAATGAGCTACTGCTAATAAACACTTCTATGGGACTTCATATGCTGCTTCACCTGAGTTACAGTGTTTCTCATCAGAAGCAGGCTGATTTTAGAGGTGGCAAGAGTGACTCCATAATGTAAGACCCTTGGGAAAATACCCATTGTATCTGATTCAAATGTGTGTGATTTTTGATTATGTATGAATAACAGTAGAATTATTTTACTATATGAATTATTAAAAAAAAAGGAAAGAAAAATAATAGGGCTTTTCAGAAGACTGACATTAAAAATAAGGTGTAAATTACTTTGTGTGTGTTTAACCCAATTTTATACTTGAAGTCTACTTCTTTCTTTGTCATACTACAAAGACTGTTGAAATCATTGTAGAAGCCTTCATTCCAGGATTGTTTGCAAGTTGGTTGGCTTTGGGTTTTTTTAGAGCAAATGTTTCCAAGCATGCTGCTTCTCTCTCTGTGCTGATGCTAGTTCCACACAAATAACTTACTGTCTTTCTGCTTTACTTTTGATCTGAAGAGTTGTTTTACACAGAAAGATGCTGACTTCCTTTCTTGGTAATCATGATGGAGCAGGTGGTTCTTCTTCCCACAGATTGCAGGTGTTCTCCTGGGTAGCTCTCTAAAATCATTTTGATGTGTCCCTGACTAATGTTCAGACAGTCAAAGTGAGTAATTTTGCAGTAGACTCTGTTTTAACTGGGCTGGACTATACTGTTCCTTGGTTAAGCTTTTGTGGATAAAATCATCAATACTGTTACCAGGCTTAATTTTTTTTTAATATTGCCAAAGACCCTTACTTAAGATATTGTCCCCAAATTATGTCAGTTCACGCTTTCCTGATGGCTTTAATGTGGCAGTGATTTTTACCGTCTCCGCCTCTACAGAGAAAATTAGAGGAGTTTAAAAGCATTAGTCCAGATTCAGTACTTTCAGCTGAAGGTCCAGCAAGTGTGAAGGTGGAGCTGAACAGAAAATAGCCCTTTGACTTGGGTTATGAAAAAACATTGTGAGGACAGTAATTTTATTTCTCATTTCTCAACTTCTTTACTGTTCCACATATCTATAAGAGGATATACATTTACCATGCACTGGTTATTGTTTCACAGGGTACAGCATGAACCATACATCTAAACACACAAGAAAAAAATTACAGGTCTCACAAAAGAGCAATTTAATATCATTTAGCTTGTGTAGATCTTCCCTGGGTAGTAAATCTTTATGTGAACAGATGTACATCCATGCTGTTAATACAGAAGAGCTATTTACCTGACAACATATATTAAAGAAAGAATATGTGACAGTGTAAGATGCAATGGGGAACATAGCTTTATTTTGGGGGATTGCTGCAAACAGTTATAAAATCTGAAGCCATGAAGGAGGTTAAGCGAATCATAAATAGATACTGATAGATCTTTAAAATTAAATTCTTATGTTGCTTTGGGGTGGCATGTATTGTTGAAAGATATTTTGAGAATGTTTGTGCAAAATAATTAAAATGGAATAATTTCCTTGTACATGTAGTATTTATAATTTTAAATACTTCATACAAAGATTAAAAGTTTTAGAAGGAGTAGTAAAATGCAGTTCATCCTTCAGTAAAATGACCAAATAATAAAAAACTCATCAGGACGCACATCAGAGAAATCAAATACTGCTGTTTTTTGATTTCAAAGCATCGCATTTAGGAAGTTTGTGGTTGCATAACAGATGGTGTTACATGGTCTGGTCAACTAACTGCTCCATTCCTCTTCTCTCCTATCCCTAGCAATCCAAACTGCAGAAGATCTAGTCTCAAGTCTTCTAATTTTTTAACCTGTTTCTCACTTCCCCCAAAATTCTAACACCTTTGAGGCTAACTGCAGCTGAGGCCTCCTGGAGATCCACAAACTAGGGTGCTTGTAGCTTATTTTGCTTCCTGACCTAGTTGGGTAGGTGTTCTCTGATCATACATACCAAGCTAGTCTCTACAAACACACAAGGAAGAGGAAGTGGTGTTAGCTCCTCTTTAACTGTAAGGTGAGAAAAAAGTAAGCAACCATCTGAGATGCTGGACATATAGAATAGGATGCAGTGGTTTTCTACAGGTGATCTTGGTATCTCAGATTGTATTATATACAGCAAAGTCTAAAGAGCTCTTCAGCTCACCAGGATAGATGTCTGCTTCAGGGTGACTGAAATTTCTCTCAAGACATTATTGAATATATAGGAAGCTTAGAAACCTGGTGTAGACATCTGGACCACCAGAATTTGGAACGGAATTACCCTCCCAGCATTTGCCGGGGTTTTACAGGGTCCAGAGCAGAGCTGAGTGTCAGCCTTTGTCCTTCTATGGCTGTCCTAACGAGGTAATTTTTGAGTCCTCTTTGTTACTCTCTAGTCTCTTTTGCTGCAGTGAATATTTAGCTCTTCAACCCAAGGTGAAAGAACTTCAAAATGACCTACTGAGAGAAGTGTTCACCTCACTCAGCTTCCCTATTCTTGAATAAAAATGCAGTCTTCCATGAGAGCCTGGGCAGAAAGAAACTTAACCTAGACACCTCACATAATAGAGATAAAAAAGGGGATCATCTTTCTTTTGGGAAATGTTCTGCATGAAGTCTTACCTAGTTGGCATTATCTAAATTTGCTTGTTGGGCTGGACCTAGCACGAACAATATGTAGAGGATAGGTGGTATACTGTTAAGGACTTGAGCAATCCCAGCCACAGAAACAGATTTGAAGGTATCTTGGATGCAACAGCACAAATGTGCTTCCTACCCTTCATTTTTTCAACTGTGAAAGCCATAATTTGGGCAGATTGGCAGAGAGTTAGGAGGATGAAGAAGGGTTAGTTTTTTGTTGGTTTTATGGGCTTTTTTAGTTTAAATTTGGTAGCTAGTACACTGGAGTTCTTGTGATTCC
>VYXH01001514.1:0-10123 GCA_013397275.1 Burhinus bistriatus | reverse complement strand
TTTTTTTTTTTTTTTTTCAAGACGTGTCTGTTTTCTCCATTAGCCAAAGGAAGTTTACTGCTGTCAACAGCTGCCAAACTACATGCAACTATTACAATGGATGAATCTATTACCAATAATGCTTTTCACGGTGCATTGAGCAGAAACAGAGTTGATATACATGAGAAACATGCAGAATTTCATTTTACTTGTGAAATAAATCCATCTTTCCAGTGCTGAGCTGCTTCACAGCACACTGGCATAAGGTCAGTGGTAATGACACTCATTCTGTTCTGTGTCTGCCACGTGTTGGAACACATTTTTCTGGTCAGACCATCAAGTTCTGTTAATAGCAATGTGCCATCACTGGTTTTCTTAAATTAAGCCAGCATACCTATAAAGCTGGTGGCTGGCTGTTTATATTCAACTTATCAGTAAGTCTTCAAGATAAAATAAAGACCTTTTTTTCTTTTTAATAGCTCTTTTCTATACAAAAGCTACCTGGAGGCAGAACTGGCAGAGCACGTGCGTGGATTCTGCCATCGACATTTTTACCTCCATTGCCCTCCCCATTCAGATTGTGTGTCGTGTGGGAAGTCGTAAATTTCCTCCAGAGTTTGTAAGAAACATGCATTAATATTAGAGAAGAATAGAAAACCCAGCCTGTGACTCTTGAACTGCTAGTCCTGTCACAGCTGAAGTAACAGAGTCATTTTTATCTTTCTGTACTCCATAGGGTTATTTCAGGTTTCCACTGATGTAGAGAGAATCTGGGTCACAGCTTAGCCATCTGTCTGTAGATGACTTTTCCTCAGAAATGCTTTCTGTCTCATTTTAGTCTGTACCTATGATCTGAAAAGCAGCTAGAGCTGGGTAGGATATTTCCACAAAGTATGTTTTCATTTGAAAAGGCTGATGAGTTGAAACTGAAAGTTTTTGTGGCCATTTGTTTTGACAAATGCTTGTTGCGATTATTTCTTTGCTTTAAGGCAAGGTTTCTTGAGGTTTCTTTTCAAACCTGGCTAGTCCACAGTACCCCAGTGGTTACAGTGCTTCCCTGAGACCAGGGAGACTTCATGTCAGATCCCTGCTTGATGTGACTTGGAGCATGGATGTGAGCTCTGGTTGGATGAGGAGGCTTCATAAGCTAGTTCCAAACTCTTGAAAGAGTTACTGCTTGATGGAAAGGGTTATGTTCCATGAGTATGTCATTTTGTGCAACCAGTCCCTGAAGCAGCCTTGTCGTGTGGTGATTAAGTTCTCAGTGTTGAGAACCTAACAGTGAGAAGATGGAGCAAACTCAAAAAAATGTAGGTACTTCTGCTCTCCCCCTAGGACAGAGAAGTCTGTGGGTTTTGCTTCATGATTATTGCAAGTTAAGGCTAAAGGTTACATACCTTGATTTCTTCTACTAAGATAAAGGTCAAACAACATGTTACAGAATTTGGAAACCGGTTTACAGACTAAAATCAATAGACTCATAGCTCAATTCCAAGCTGTTGGTTCGGAAGCTCTCTCAGGAGTGTTGATCAAAATTGAAATTGAGGTTGTCTGTGTTGTTCTGGCAATTATTCTCCTCAGCTGTACAGGGCTTCTCAGAGATGAATTTTGCTTTGGTTCGAGGCTCCAAGTTATGCTTCTGCTTTGGCAGCACAGTCCTAGATGGTAAATAGAGGGTCTCTGTGAGGGTTTTATGTCAGCTGTGGAGGTTCTCTAGATAGGCTTTGGAATTTCTTGTTTCTGTACTAACAAAGAGATCTTCAATTCCAATGGATATGACTTTGACCACTTGACATCTATGATTGCTACTGGAATTCTCATAAGTTTATTCAAGGGGTCTTCAAGTCCAGAAGTGCTCTGAATTATTGCTTCCACATTTCTGCTGACTCCTTTTCCTAGAAGTAGATTCAAATACAGTCTTAAACTTTCTCAATATCATTTTGCATACCAAATGCCCTAAAGAGTTATTTTGTTTTCCTGCAACAGTTCATATTTTGGTTCACTCCTTCAAGACTGTGTGATTTGTAACTTGAACCTCTTCATACTTTTATAATAACATGTAATTTACCATATAATAGAAACCATTCTCTGCAGAGCATCTCCAACCTGTTTCACAATTGAAGTTACGTTAAAGACTTTCTGCAGGACCTCCACATAGGCTGCCAAGGTGACATACATGACTGATTTGACACTTAGAATGCCTCTATTTTCCCTTTTTCACAGAAATAATATCAGCACTAACACTCAGTTAACCTCAGTAATGGACAGACATTCCTACAATATTTCCTTAGATTTGTCTGCCTAAGGTGAGTTAGTGCTCCTTTCCAAGCAAGTCTGAAGATCATGATTGCCTGGCAGTTTTGCAAAAACAGTACCGACTTTGCATTGCCTGTCTTAAAATTACATCCTACTTTATATAGTAGAATTTTACCTTCTATTTCAGTATCTTGAGACATTTGGCAAGCTTATCTTTTAATCCTTGGAAAAACAGGATTTTGCAGTATTTCCTTTCTGATGTTAATTCCTGGTGCTTTGGAAGGAAGTGTCAGAATCCCTGCAAAGGGACAATTATTTTGTAACTTGCCCAAAGGAAAGTTTCTTTATAAGATCAGGCAGTAATTCCTTGGCATGTGTCCCAAAACATGAGGATTATATCTCTTACAAGCATGGCATTATCTAAAATCACCATAGATATAAGTGTTGGGTCATATGAACACGTAATCCTCTATATAAGACTTTAGTTTTGGGTAAGGCCATAGGAAGAAGACTGTGATGGCCTGAAAACAAAGACCAAAATCATGCTGATCCCAAAAGGATTCTGAAACTGTGGGAATCACAGGTTTTACACTGATTATAAACTAAGATACACACTGAAGTGGAAGGACCTAACATAAGAGTGTTGTCTACTGTGAGGGCAGTTACAGTTCCCTGAGAACTGTTGCTGTTACCTGGCAAAAGAATGGCCATAAGCGGACCGTGGAGCCACCCAGACCAGTTCCCTTGAGCTTCACCAGGTCAAGGAGATGGATAGCGAAATATATAAGAACAGGGCAACAATGTGGTGATACTTCCCTTAATTCACTTTTTCCCCTTTGTGGAGACTGGGGATTGAAGCAGCGTAAACCATCACACAATATTCTGTGGCAAGAGATTTCCACAACATAACCATATGTTTTATAGGAGGAAAAGGCCTCCATTTGCCTGGGGATTTTTGAACCTTTACCTGAGAACGCCAGCTGAAATACGGACTTTCAAAGAAAACTTCAGGATATTGTGTGTGTGTGTGTTTTGAGATGGTGGTTGTTTTGTCTGATAGATGCCTGTGGAATCCTGATGGAAGAATAAATATTTTCTTTCATTTTTATTTGACAAACCTGTGAGGTTGTTGGCTGTTAATGGAAACCCCTGGTATATCACACATTTGGAGATGTAGTCAGAGCTTAATTTTGGCTTAGCATGAAATTTTGCTCTATATTTGAATTCAGCATACACATATTAATGTCACTCTGGAGGAACTGCAGCAGGTAATGGAAGAAAAGGCAGTCAGATTTTGGTCTTTCTTTTCCTCACCATTTCTATTTAAAAATATTCTGGTTTCAACCAATGACAGAAAGTGTAATATCTTTGTTTGCAAGTATAAACAACCCTGAGAAATTTCAGATACGGGGTATGTATCAATCTTTTCTGGTAGAAGATTTTTGTGATGTGGAGAATGATGAGGTTCTTGCTCTTTTTGTTTTGAGATTTATGCAGTTTTGCATGTAAGTTTTGGAGTATGTGAACATTGCAGTCATATCTGAAAATATCCATAGCAAATAAAATAACCAGCAAGGGTTAAAACTGCCTTACCTTGACAATTTTGCCTGAAAAACAGAGCTTGAAGTCAGATAAACACCTGTTTAGCTAGCAGGAATTTTTTATTCCTCCTTTGTAATCTGTGTTGTTGCCACAAATATTCAAACTAGCTGGAAATACCCTGTGCCATTGCAATATGGTGCTGGGCTAAGGCTGCGCGACTACTAATGTATATGTGGCTCTGACTATATTATGTCCTAGATGCTCCTATAGAGGGTGCAGGACTAGCAACTCCCCCTTGTAATCTTGCCTGGAGTCCAAGTTTTGTGGCATGAATATTAAAAGCAAACAAACAAACAAAAACACCCAAACTCCCAAACAATTTTAAAAAAAAAAAAAAAAAGCCATCATTTGCTCATACTATCAGGATAAATGAATTTTAATGAATTAGAGCAGTCTCTAGTTTGGGCTAATCTGAAAAGATTACAGACAGAACCACAAACTGACACTGCAAATCTGTAAGACTCAGCAGAGGGTGGGGAAGGCTCTTTGTGTCACCCCGCTGATAGGATTTGTGCTTGATTGTTTTCCCACCACTGCGATTTGAGGGTTAGGGTGTTACGTTGTACCCACACTGCCGTCAGCTCTGGACACGGCACCTTGCAAGCAGGCGGTCCCATGCTGAGGGCTATCCGGATGAGCGCAGCCATAACCTCATCCAAGAGGAAGGGGTGTAGTCTGATGTACACGTCCCATTGCCTGCAAATGGCTCTGCCACCCCATTGTTTCGAGTGTCTCAGTGGAAGTGGATCAGGAAGCTTATCTAAGGCCATCCCCACCCTTTCATTGGCAGCAGTTGTTCAAACGCACCACATTTCCCTCTCTTTTCCCTCCTCCCCTCTGCTCTGATTTAGAGCTAGCAACCCCAGTTTTTCTTACAGCACTCTGCTTACGGTGTCCGCTATTTGGTGTAAAGAAATCTTATTTTAATTCCTCAAGTGCTATCTGTTTCCTTCGCTTGGGGCTCATGACAGGTGCCCCTTTGTTCTTTGATATTATCTCAAATAGCCTTGGAGCTTCAGCCAGGCTAAAAAACTTGCACTAGCAGCAAACTGTCCGAATTAGCATTTTTGCTAATTCCAGAGAAACGCAAAGTTGCTGAAGCCCTGCCAGGAACCTGTCAAACTAATTTGCAGTGGGAGAAGCGGATCTGGGGTGAGGAAAAGGTTCAATTGAATATGGCACAGAAAACGGCCTTTATAGACTTTCCTATTCCTCCTTTTAAAGACAGAATCATGAATTTGAAAGTCAGGTGAAGCAATTTAAGATAGAGTTTTTTTCTAACATGATTGAAAATCTTGCACTTTTCTGAGATCGCTTTTAAGTGTCATTTCCCTTCTGTAAGTTATTAAACCATTAATATTTTGTCTGTAAAGGACTTAAAATGCTCAGTATTGTTGGGCTTTTTTATCTCAGTAATTTCATCATTTTTCCCTACAGCTTTATATTTTCTCAATTTTTAACAACATGGTTCTCCTATATTAATTTATCTGTCCTCTGAAGCTCAGGGTTTAGCTTTTCTTCTGTCTGCCTTGTTAAATATATAGTTACATACGATTTCTTCTCCCTCTCCCTCTGCTTAATCTGAGTTTCATTTCTTGCCTTGTCTGAAAAACACGTGCCCAGCTCTCACCTAGGTAACTACTCGGCTGTTGTTCTAGGCAAGGGGAAGTAGCGAAGCCTTCGGTTTTACTTTCCTGTCCTCTGCCTTTGCAACGTATCTGGAAAACACAGATGAAGCGAAGGGTTATATAAAGAGCAGATGAGCCATTGCAGGGTGGGTCATGTTTTACAACCGGAGTAGCTCACTCAGGAGTGAAGTACTATGTGCCAGGAACAAGGAGGAATTGAGGAAAGAACCGTACATCTGAGTCACGGAGTCACTCCCAGGGCAGTGTGCTTCATGCCCCACCTTTGCTGGAGGCATCAAGTTTCAACCCAAGCTTTTATAATTTTCGTTAGCAATATCGTTGAATGTTCATTACTCATTTTGAGTAATGAACTATATTATGCAAGTTTTGGTTACCAATACCTTGCCATGGTATTCAAGAGGGCAGAAGCAAATCGTCACATAAACAAGATTAAGTATTTTTAGTGATGGAAAAATCCAGGAAGGGGATACAATTTCTGTTAATAAAACTGCTTCCTTTTTGTACATTGCCAGACTTCTGCATTCCCCTGTTACACTGTATGTCTTACTGTGGTGTGTGTGAAGGATAAGCTAGCAGGTCACTGTACTATAGGTAGGGAAAAGGTTTAAAATACAGGACTGGGGAGAGGGAAAGTGGGAGAACTTCAAACTGTGACGCTTTCCAAATTCAGGGTTTGTATTCTGGCTAGGGCTTGTTTCTAGTTGAAGTGGACTCCTGGGACCATTCAGTAAACAGTGGTAAAACCAGGTCTGAGCTCAGGTCTCCAGTTCCCAATCTTCCTCTCGCTTCATTCATTACCTGCACTGCCAGAAAAAAGGTTGCAGAAACGAAGGATGAAACTATAGATGACGCTATGCTGTGTGTCACAGGGAGAACTTCGCTCATACTTTGCAAACCTGTTTTGAAATGAAAAAGAAAAAAATAAAAATGTAAGATTCAATTATGGATTTTAGCTGAATATGTGTTACTATTACCTGCTGTTTCTATTATTTTGTAGTATAAAGGCTGGGCAGTCTTCCCCTCTCTGATGTTACTGTAGTAAGCCAGCTGATCTAACTTTGAAGGTAGTTCTGCTTTGAGCAGGAGGTTGGACTCGATGACCTCCAGAAGTCTCTTCCAACCTATTTTTTTTATATGACTTTATCAGACCTTCCAGAAACTCTATCATCTGACACCCTAACACACTAATGTGGACATCCTTCTGTCCTCCCACCCTCACCTCTCAGCAGAAAACCAACTCTCTTTTTCTCAGCCAGACTTCTGTTCTGGCTCTGTGCAGGCTGGAGTCTAGATGATGCAGGTACATGGCAAACAGAGCCACAGAAACCAGTGTGGTCTCCCAGTATCTTGTGCCTGGTACCTGCACTAACTTCACAAAGCAGGGTGGCTTATGCCTCTCTCCTGCAAAGTGCTCAGTAACATGGTTTTTCCAGCATTACCTGCATACTCAAAAAACTGTGCATCAGTGCGTTGTTGAACTGAGACTTAGCATAAAGGATAAATAAGCTATGTCCCTCTTTGCTAATGCACCAGTGAAGATGACGCTGGTATAAGAGCAAACAGGATGAAAGCTCAGGTTATGGGCATGCTGAGATCTTTGATAGGCATCTCTTTTAAAAAGAATAAATGGTCCACGTTTTAGAGAAAACACTGTTAAGTGATTCAAAACATAAATCTGGGACTCACATTTTAGCAGATCAGTATTTTTGGTGTTTCCCCAGAGCCCTGACATATTCTTATACTTGTTTACTAAAAGTACCATGCTGCTGTGAGCTGACCCCCCCAAATCTGGGAACTGGCATCACTAGCACCTACGCTGGCCGGTTTGCACCTAAGCCACATTTTGGGGCTTAAACTCTCTGTGATGCCTATACTCTGTCCTTAACTTATTGGAGACATACCCAGGTTGAGACAGTGCACTGCATAAATTATCCCAGAAAAACTTTTAGAAAAGATGAAAAGGAAAAAACCCACTTAGCTTTGACAAGACTTAAGACCGGTTGAGAAAGTGTAGCTAAAACCTGAAGTGTAATTCTGAGCTTCAGTATTTCTCAGCCAGAATTTATCTGCTGTACTATGGATACAAAAGCTGGGCTTCAGCGTTCCTCGAATGACCCTGCCTGGCAGAGTGAATTCCTCGGGGCTAGGTCTGATGCTGGCCTGGGGAGCTGGCAGCCCAGCCTTTGCTATTCCTGTCAGCCATTGCCTTTAGCCAGCTGCTGCTGAGCTTTCTGCCTCCTTGTAAGGGCCTGGGCTGGCTTCTACCTTTCGTTCACTCATTTACCTGCCTTTATCTTAAAGCTGATTTCCTGCTTCTCACCCAGTATCAGTGCAGTTAGGAGTCATCTCAGGTCCAGTATCCTGTGCCCTATCTTTTAGATATAAATGCAGATGTAGTTTGTAGCATCCCTCAGTTTTAAATGTTGATTTCCTGCTTGTTTTTTATTCCTCTCCTAGACTAAATAACTTCCATAATGTTTATCATAGAGTATAACACACCAGAACTTTGACAATGTTCGTAGGACTGAGGGTTGCAATAGCAGCGATTAGTAATACTCGGTGCGTATACACTCTCGCGCGTTTAGTGTGTTCTTGGCGTTTGTCAGCAACTGCATGTGATGTCTTCAGGCTCATTATTAGTCTAGGTGACGAGCTCATGGAAGAAAAACATACCCTGCTTGAATGGCCTCTGAAGATGCAATGTTTTCACTCCTTTAAGCAGCTGTTGCCTTTTGGGGGTTCTTTTATCATGGGGATGTTATGAATTTTAAGTCAGCCTCTCCCACCTCCCCCACACTCTTAGCTAAAAAAAATAAATAAAATCAGTTAGAGAAGAGGCAATTAGTTTGCACTCAATCTGCTGCAATGCCGTAATAATACTAATAATGGTGTTTGGTCTGGATGCCCATAGGGACACAAGAAATTCCTTATCTTGTGCAGTTACTGGAGTTTCAATTTTGTTGTTTTCACTTCATTTTCTTTTGCATGAAAAGGAAAACCAAAAGAGCCAAGCACGCTTTGGGCATTCTTGCAGTCTAATAATGAACGTGTGCATTTGTGGTGAAGTTTTGTTTGAAATTCTGTAGAATGAAAAATAGTTAGAACTTCTGTACCTCAAAAGCAACAGTAAAACTGTTAATAAAAATTCTTTACACAATTTTATTAGTAGCATTCAATTAGCATAAGTTACTGGTAAAGCCCCTCTTATCTTTTACTCCCAAAAGATCCAAACATTATGATCTGGACAGAGAAGATGATCAGACTAGGTGCTATGGATTGGCTTATTCAGGTCACAGTGGAGAAAACATTATTTTAAGACTCCTAAAATTAATAAGATTTTTCATTAACTGCTTGATAACAAGAAAAAAAGAGTTGATTTACTTGAGTATCAGCACAGTGTTCAAACTCAAAATTATCAAATATACCAATTGGAATAGTAGTTGGAAAAATATCTTGAGGTGATCTGGATTTTCTTTTCAGAAGTGTACCAAACTTACTGAGCTGGCAAAACTAAACCAAGTGAAAATTTCCACTTCATCAGCAACTTGAATCATGGCCTCCCTTAATAAAGCATGAAGTTTAAAAATGAAGACTGACGTATTTGTAACAACTCCCTGTTACGATGCCACTTCTGCTTTTATTTTCAGTGTAGTCAGCTTCTGTAGCTTGGAGTTCTTTTGCCTTTGTACAGTACAGTTAATGTCTTTCTCAGAACATGCATAGCAGAAACCAGAGATTTAAATCTCCTCTTTCCTGCTGTGGCTAAACCACTCAAACAAATCGAAATGGGAGTACCATATGTAAATAAGGAGAATAAAATCCTATTATGAATTATTAACGTATCTGGGTCATCACCTGTTGAGGTGATACAGAGGTGTGGGTTTCTTTTCATGGACATTCATCTAGATCTCGTAGAACATCTCATTCCATTTCCTGCTCTGTCCAGTCTCTATTAAGAACATGACTATGCCTGGAAAGATTGAGAAAAATGCTGCTTTTCTAAAGAATCACAATAGCGTACAGAGGGAGTCAATTATCCCCGGACAGGCACCATTCAAATTCCCAGTAGCACTAGAAGTGCCAAGAAAACCCCAGAAAGTTCAGCGGCTTTATTTGGCTTGGAAAAACACTCAGAAATTTGGCTTTTCATTTATCCCTGATCCTTACAGCATGCTTCATCCTAGCTGGAGCCTGACTGAAGTCACATTATGTTTCCTTGATCAAGTATACCACTGGAGACATATGCAGGCACAGGACTTCTAAATGCATTTCAGGCCTGGGCTTCAGGCACGGGGAGCTTTTCTATGGACTACAGGGTTTTAGACTGGGCTGTGTTTGGGCTATGATTATCTGCCAAGTTAAAGTACAGTCCTCATAAGATTTCCAGATCATCCTGTTACTAGGTGGGCAAAAAAAAAAAGAAACCAAAAGAATAATCTCTTGGAATTTGATTGGTGTTCTGGACTGGAAGCAGAAGCAATCAAACAGCAAGAAAGGCTTGGAGAAGAGACAGTATATAAATTTCAAGGCTGTGAACAGAGCCAGTTTCAGCTGACTACTGGCAAAATTCCATGCATCCTTCTTTTCTACAGACAGGTTTATCTGTTCCCATATGGCTTTAAACTAGGTTTGAAGGG
>VYXH01001513.1:213794-246495 GCA_013397275.1 Burhinus bistriatus | reverse complement strand
TCAAGTTATTAACCTTCCTGTCATTTGATGAAATTAATAATCATTTACGATTTCTGGATGGATTTTTCTGTAATCATAAGAGAGAGATTCTTTTTCACCTTTCCTTCTAATTCTAGCGTTGACTTTATGCTGTGCATGTCTACTTCTACTATTGCAGAAATCTTTACTCAGGTTTAAACAACCCCAGTAGCTTTCCTAAGGAATCTGAACTCACTTAATTAAGCAGCTTATCTAATCCTGCTTTGAAAGTTCATCTGTTCTGCATCACAGCTAATCTTGAAACTTGGCATGAAACTATGCACAATTTATTTTGCATTCTCATGCTGTACTCTTCAGAAAGTATGACAGGAGAGTTACGTGTTCGCATAAAAGTGACTGGATGCATTTTCAAAGCACAAAAGACTGAGAACTATTAAGCCTCCAACTTTGGCTCACGGAAGTCCCTGAGCTACAGACAGTTTACAAACATGGCAAGTATCTAGTGATACTCTTCCTATGCATACTCTGTTGGTTGCTGTTGGAGATACAGCATACTGAGCTGGACAGGCTTTTTGTTAGCTTCTCTGTGGTTGGTCTAATGTATTTTATCAAAAAACCTGTATCAAAACTTGAAAAGAAGCTATTCATAGCATGCTATAAATAGTATCACTTACACTACCTTTGAAGTTATACCAAGTAGATGCAAAGACAGTGTTAATTTTCTTAAATTATGATAGCTTGGTCTACTGGAGCAAAGGCTTCTGCTAGTTCATTAGATGTCCTGTAGCTTCCATCAGTTCTCTTCTACTTCATTGGATCTGAATGTTTGTAGCATCATAAGTGCAGATAGCATTTCTGTAAGAGGAATTCAGCTGAATCAGGACTGATACACGTATATCTTGGCTCAAATCCCCACAGTCTCACTTAAAATGTGGGCCCTGTTTTTTAAGTGTGGTTGTGTCATTACATCCTCGTGCTTACAGACATCTTCATCTTTCACTAATTAGACAATATCTTCTCTTGCGACCAAGTTTGGGACAACAGGATTTGAAACTCTGTTACATATTCTAATATCAGTAGCCTTGTCTTTCACATGAAATTTACTGACAGCTCTTCAACTTAATGAGGATTAAGAACCTGTTTCAAGGAGGCTCTTGTTGCCCTGATATGTGTAGCTGACAAATAAAACAATCAGTTGTTTTGGAATAATTTTCAGCTTTGAGAATGATGAATATTTAGTAAATAGTTAGCATTAATAAATCCAACATTTATTTGTTCAAAATAAAAGTATTATTTCATAATAAAATATAAAGATGTAAGGACACTGACTAATTAAATTAATTTACTATTTAAATATATTCTTTAAAATAACTGCATTGAGCATACTGTTTCTATTGACACTCATTTATGAGAATAATATTATGTATCTATCTGTCCATAACCTATACACATACGACTATTTTGGAATAACAGTATTATGATTGCAAAGTCAAGTATTCAAAATTAAGGAGGGTCATAGTTAACACCTTATATTTAACCTATTTAATTTTCTCCTTTTTGTGTTTTTCATTGTGGCATACAATTTGAGTAACGTTGTATTGTGTTATTTTGGTGGGTTTTTCTTCCTAATTGTCTGTCTTGGTGTCTAGCATGAACAGCATTAAATGGAAATAAATCTGTGCGTCAAAATACAAGTCTGTAACCTGGAAGGTACAGGTAGCACTGACAGGGTGTAAGCCTTCCAGTTTTGATACAGCATGACCTAAATGTGTGCCCGGCCCTCCTAGAGGATTTGTACAATCTAGCACTGAGCCCTCTGCCACATTTCCATGGCTGTTTACCCTATCCAGCAGGGTTATAGAAGTGCTTATTTGTGACACGGCCACATGCTCCTTTTGTTATAAAGACTTATTGAGGTTGTTGTTTGCCTTTTTTTTTTTTTTTAAATGTTTTGCTTATTTATTTGTTCCCTGTGCAGCCTGAGGCCTTCATTACAGGTGTGCATCCAGAACATGCCTGAGTGTTTCACAAACATAGGAGTGTACAGTAGCGAATGTTAGGGAGGTTGCTTGTCAGGGACAGTTGCTGTGCAAGGTTCCCATATGTGAATGAAAGGAGGCCTTAATACTGTTTTATGGAGGACAAAATCAGACATGGAGATATTAGAAGTATCCATTAATTACAAACATCTGATTTAACGCACATGAGATCTGGGTTTTCAGAGTACTTTATATATAGCACTTCAGTAACTTGAATGCACAAGTCCCACTGGCTACACCAAAACTGTGAATACACAGTACCTGCAAAATTAAAGGCAACTGGAACTAGAATTACATGGAAAACTTGGAGCAGGAATAAAAGTAGCATACATTTTACCAGGGTGTTCTTCAGGTGTCTTAACTGTGACATATTCCTTTCTCTTCCTGAAAGTCTCAGCTTCACTTACTCTTTTCCATTTCCAGCAACAAACGAAGCAGAAATGAAATGGAGCTTTTTGTGCTGTACAACTCTCTTTGTCACCAGAGCTGCTCTATTTAAGCAAGGGGATTGTGGAAAAATTAGCGCCTGATCATACAATTAGTGTCATAACACAAACACAAAAAAGGCTGCGTGGTTCTGGCATTTGCTGATATTTGAGGAGTACATAGCTTGGCAAAACTTCCTGTTGTCTTTGGGAAATAGTGTTCTTTATTTGCCACAGTGTCATACTGGCATCTATACATATCATCTGCACTTTTTGCAAGAGATCTGAAGTGCAAAACTTGAATTTGTTATGGTGCATGTACTGCAAAAGGGCTTTGGCAGTGGGTTCCACAGACAGTTGGGATTCAGGCATGGCAGGGGCTGCTCCAGGCTTTGCAATGATAGCTTCTGTCAAAAGGACAGCTGTGACTCTTTATACCCTGTCTTCTCCAGCCTGTCCTTCTCCTAGTCCTCCTTTTCTTCTCTGCCCTTGTTCCAGGCTGCTTCACTTCAGCTACTCCATTTTTCTTCCTTATTTAATCCCTCCAGGCTCCCTATTCCAGTCCTTGACCAATCAATACTGGTTCCCAGCTTCCTGACGCCTCACTTCTCTGGCCTTTTTCACAGTGACTGATTCTACACTCAGTCTTTGCCCACTTCCTAATACCTGCTGCTCTTGGGTGCCATCTCCTTTCTTTAGACATTTTGTACAATTTTGGTTCCCCCCTCCCCTTCCATCAGTTCTTGGTCCTAGTACATCAGACTATGCCTCAACTCAACTCAACTCTGCCCTCTGGTTTGCAGGTCCCCTGTTTCTTCATTTACTGCAGTTACCTTAATGAATCAGTTCCTTGCTCATCTTTAATTTCCCTCCTTGATTCATACTTCTACGCTACTTGTCAGGATAGTTCGTGTCTGTTTCCTTCCCTACTCCAGTTTTCAGACGGACTCTATCCTCAAACAAGGTCCTTTTTCAAAACTGCAGTCATTCTTGCCTTACTCTTGACCCCTCTGTAGCTGATTCAAGAAACTGTATTACCTAACTCCAGTTTGTATGTTTGTAATTTGAGGACTTTGATTAGGTACAACTTACAAGTTTTGATAGAACTTACAAATTTGCTTTATCATTGAATTCTACTGTTATGTGGTGTCAGCTAGCCAGAAAGTATCACAATCTCTGACTGTGACCCGTGGAGAACTGTCAATGCAAATGGCTTTGCACACCAAAAGAATATTATTGAACAGTAAGTTGACGGAGGTCAAGGAGAACTGACTCTCACAAATTTTCCTGCCGAAAGGTTTTGAAGAAGGTGGAAGCATTTCCCAAGGTACAGAAGAGAGATGGCAGTGATAGTGGTACCACTTGAAATCTTAGAGAGCTGCAGAAAATAAAGGTTGAGCAGCTCCATTAAGAATATATTCAGTTGTCTCTCTCTTCTGAACTTCTGCTAGTCATTGTGATTTTATTTATTTTTATAATAGCAAAAGCCGTATATCGTACATCTCACAAAGGCGACTTTTGATAAGCACAAGTGAGGGTTAAGTGTCTGACTTTCCTTGACTTCCTATGTGGTATAAGCATTTGATTGCTGATCATATATTTGCAAAAATTTTCCCTACAACTTCAAATGACCTGGTGTAGAGCAAAGTAATCCAACTCCTGTGTAGAACTCTAGTTGTTAAAATAATACAAATGTGTGTTTAAATGTAGTTCGTAATACTTGTCTTAGGTTTTAATAAATGTGAAATAATCAGTTTAAAAGCAGTGCTGTAAAAAAAGAGCAATGGAATGTAGCAGCAGTTCTGATGCGATTTCTTTGTAATAATAATTTTTTTTAAGAGAGTGAGTTGATTGCAGTGGGTCTTGACTTAAGCTAGATAGGAATTAGGGATTTTGCACTTCTACAAGTAATACCAAATGCAAGAGGTCTCTTGAGAGCTGCAGAACTTACAAAGTATTAGTGACTTAATCATCTTTTAGCATACCAGCTGCTGAGGAAATTATTTTTCAAATTACTTTTCCAGGATTGTGTTCTTAAACATTTAAATGTAGATGCACACACGAGGAACAAGGTATGTGTAAATAATCACTCTAGTAAGTGATACGTTACATGCGCTCAGGAAAAATGTATGATAGAACTGGACTTGACAATGCTGTCTTACAGTGCAAACAGCAGGGGTGAGGATTAAGTTCCTGCTGAGGGCCAAGGATGGCTTTCCAACGTTTTTTGATAGGCCTTGCATTGATGTGTACTATAGTCATATCTCCATCTCCAGCACTGTCCCTCTTGCTTTCCCCATGCACAGTTTCTGTCCTAGACACTGCCACTACGCTATCATAGCCACCATCCTGGTACCACAGAGAAACTGGGCTCTGGGAGTCTGTATTCATTACTGAGAGGAATGGCTGCCAAGCTGCCAGCAGACCAGGACGCTGGCATGGCAAGAAGTGCCGACTCAAGTGCTAGGACCCAAGTGTGAGATCCTGCGCGTGGGTCAGGGCAATCCCATGCACAAACACAGGTTGGGCAGAGAATGGATTGAGAGCAGCCCTGAGGAGAGGGACTTGGGGGTGTTAGTGAATGAGAAGCTCAACATGAGCCAGCAATGTGCACTTGCAGCCCAGAAGGTCAGCTGTATCCTGGGTTGCATCAAAAGAAGTGCGGCCAGCAGGTTGAGGGAAGTGATTCTGCCCCTCTACTCCACTCTCGTGAGACCCCACCTGGAATACTGTGTCCAGCTCTGGAGCCCCCAGCATAAGAAGGACATGGACCTATTGGAGCGAGTCCAGAGGAGGGCCACGAAGATGATCAGAGGGTTAGAGCACCTCTGCTATGAGGACAGGCTGAGAGAGTTGAAGTTGTTCAGCCTGGAGAAGAGAAGGCTCTGGGGAGACCTTATAGCAGCTTTCCAGTATCTGAAGGGGGCCTACAAGAAAGCTGAAGAGGGACTTTTTACAAGGGCATGTAGTGATAGGACGAGGGATAATGGCTTCAAAGTGGAAGAGGGTAGATTTAGATTAGAAGTTTTTGACTCTGAGGGTGGTGAGACACTGGAACAGGTTGCCCAGGGAAGCTGTGGACGTCCCATCCCTGGAAGTGTTCAAGGCCAGGTTGGATGGGGCTTTGAGCCATCTGGTCTAGTGGGAAGTGTCCCTGCCCAAGGCAGGGGGGTTGGAACTAGATGATCTTTAAGGTCCCTTCCAACCTAAACCATTCTATGATTCTAAGAAGGGGCAGGGTTTATTTTGGATATTCTTGCAGAAATAAGATGATTGTGTTTGTAATAAGATGATTAGAAAGAAGTGTCTGAATAAGACTTTTAAAAAATTATTTTAATTTGGGATCAATGTTTTTAGTGGATCTGAACTGCAGTTTCTCTCTGGATGCCATCTTTACCTAAATTCTTTTTCTTTAAATATAAACCTTATTAACAACAGACAATGTTTTAAAGTTCTAGTGAATATAAGCCATTGTTGCATTTTGGAAGGGAAGTATAATGAGGTAATTCAGCTCTGCTTTAGTTGGACACATCTTCTAAACATTCACTGCTAGTGTTGGCTGTACGTGTTCACTAATTGTTTTGGGGAGGTAGATTTTTTTCAGGAAACCTTTCAACATGCATAAGTGAGCAGAAAGGATCACTGTTTCTGAATTAGAAATTTCTTCTGGTGAAATTTACATGATAAAAGAAACTTGTAGTAGTATGAAATGTAATGCTTAGCATTTGTGGGTTTTTTAACCTAGAGGCATTTCTCAACTTCAGTGTTCTATTCAACTACATGAACTCCAGTTTGTTCCTCTTTGGGAAGAGCTGTATTCTGTTACTAGTAGAGATCACAGTGTACTTAGCCTATAAACTCTTTGAGAAGAAAGGAAAACACATTACAGTATTTAAAGCAGTGCAAGTGTGAAAAAGAAACTGAGGGTCTAGAAATATTTTACATTTGTATACCACATCCTTTCCCAGCATCCACAAGGTTACAATAATGCATTACAGACTCACAGTATCCTCATAAATTGTGTATTACTACCTCCGTTTTATTGATGGGGGAGCTGAGATACAGAAATACTTGCAGTTTCTCAATTCATGCAGTAAGCCAGTAAAAAAAAAATGGAAATAGTATCCCCCTTTTTTTGAATCCTAATTGTGTTTGAAGCAAAAAAGATTTTTTTTTTCTCTCATAAAATAATACAAAAAAAATGGAAGGGATGTCTGGCAGTCATAAACTTCATCCCCATTAAGAGTTCCACTCTGTTTATGTCAGTCTTGAAATATGTTTGTTTAACTTGTTCTCTAGTAACAAATATACCACAACCTCTCCAGGCAATATGTTTCAACATCTCACTGTTCTTATCACTAAAAAAGTTTGCTGCAATTTAAATCCATTACTTCTTGTTCATGATGGGCATGGAGAACAAATTACTGCTTTCCTTTGAAAACTGTGACCATACTCCTCCTCAGTCTTCCTGTCCGGAGATTAAACAATTGCAGTTCTTGTGAGCTGTCATTGTAGGTCCAGTTTTCTAACCCTCTGATCATTCTCACTGCTCTCTGCTGCTCTCTCCAGTTATCGACATCATTCTTGAAATGTGGTGCCGAAAAGAAGGCGCTGCACTCACAGCTGATGCCTTAATAGTACTGAATAAAGCAGAAGGATTACTTCACTCATCTGACAGAGCAATTTCCTGTTACACGCCAGATATGATGTTTGCCTTTTCCCCCACGGAATGACACTGCTGATCCATACTGCTTGTCCTGTCTTGGAGGTCTGGTTTTCTGCAGAAAGGCTACCCCACGGCTCCGGCCCTAGCCTGCTCTCTGTGTGCCCACCTCGCATTTGTCACACCATGAGCAGGGCCTCTCCCCGTCTTATTTTTGTGTTGTGCCTCTTCATCAGTGGAGAGCACTCAAAAGACATTTGTTTTGCTGTTTTAGAATTGGGCTATCTCATCCTTTCTAGACTGGTGGTCTGGTTTAACCCCAGCCGGCAACTAAGCACCACGCAGCTACTCGCTCACTTCTGCCCTCCGCCCCGGTGAATCAGAAGAGTAAAAGTGAGGAAAAACTTGCGGGTTGAGATAAAGACAGTTTAATAAGTAAAGCAAAAGCTGCGCACACGAGCAAAACAAACCAAGGAATTCTTTTATTGCTTCCCAGCGGCAGGCAGGTGTCCAGCCATCTCCAGGACAGCAGGGCTCCATCACACCTAATGGCTACTTGGGAAGACAAAATGCCGTAACTCTGAACATTCTCCCCCTTCCTTCTTCTTTCCTCAGCTTTATATACTGAGCATGACATCACACGGTATGGATCTGCTGGGGTCAGCTGTCCCGGCTGTGTCCCCTCCAAACCCCTTGTGCACCCCCATCCTGCTCACTGGTGGGCGGTGTGAGGAGCAGAAAAGTCCTTGGCGCTGCGGAAGCACTGCTCAGCAATAACTAAAACATCCCTGCCTTATCAACACTGTTTCCAGCACAAATCCAAAACAGAGCCCTATACCAACTGCTATGAAGAAAATTAACTCTACCCCAGCCAAAACCAGCACAACTGGATATACAGAGGTATCAAGAACCTAAAACTGAGAGGCCATCCAAGCCATTACTACTGCAGACATCACCGTGAAGCAACTACTTTTATAAACTGCAGCGTTGATTGGAAGTTCGTTCCAGGACCTCAGCCACCTCAGCTGGCTCAAGTATTTGCTCTCAGGTCCAGTTTAACTGTATTCACTTGTTCTGACGGCAGAGCGTTCTCTGTGGTGGTGAGACCCCTTGCAAAACCAGCCCTGTCCTCCCTTCGCTAAGGCCCTGGAAGCCAAGGCGTTTCGATCCCCCCTCACGGCGCCGCGCCGGGCCGGNGGGGGGGGGCCAGGAGTTGAAAGCGAAGGACGTTTTGCAGCTCTTACACAGGCCGCTGCGTTAAGGGCTGTGACCCTTCTTGCAGCCTGAAGGGACGGGAGACTTCAGGCGGTGATTGTCCAGGTGTGGTACTTGAGCTCCCAGGCCTGGCCCTGCCCTGCAAAGGAAACACAGGCCGTGGCGGAGAATTTTCCTGACGCCACCGATGGGCTGAGTCCTGTTATGGGGGTCGTGCCCTCAATGCACTGGCAGCACGCCTCAAAAGTGTGCTGTAGAAAGATAAGAGAGTTTCCACCCTGAGTTTGTAGCAGGTAGGTGATAGCTGTAGCTGTGAGTGCACTGGAGTTCACTGGGCCAGGTATAAGCTTACAGGTTTCCAAAGCTGGGATGTGAAATACAGATGCCTTTACAGCACTTTTCTCTTAAAAACCCGTATGGCTGTCAACCGGTGGCACTGTTTGTTACATTAAATGGCTTGTTCTCGGGCTGAGCTAGGTATGCCGTCTCTGGTGCTGGAGCCGATCCTGCGGGATCGGCCCCCCGGGTTAGATGTGGCTCTCGATGTGCACCTGTTTTCTCAAGTTTTATTTCTTCCTGTGTTTGGGGTGGGGGGAGGTTGAAGCACTTTGCAGTGCTGTGTCCCTTCAGCAGTGACATGCGGTGTGTTTAAAGGGTGCTCTGATTTTGGGCAACAGCGTGGGTACTTCCCTCAGCAGCAGCAGTGCCTGGCTGACTTGCAGGAGCCTTCCAGCACCTGTATCCCGTTTTCTGATGCTCTGAATTGGTGTGCTGGGTGTAAATGCATCTGATGGGATTTCAACCTGAGTTAGTGCAAGTGCTGAAAAAAATCAAAAGAACCTAACTTAGGAAGGAGATCGAAAACAAGAAGTCACTGCTGAGCCAGACTTCTAGCATGCAGGGTATTGCTCCATTAATTTCCTAATGGTCTTGTTAGTCAGACCATCGGTTTTGGGAAGGGGGCTGTCAGAGGGGCTATGGCTACATCTGCATTAGGAAATAGTGTGATGCAGTGGGAGTGGATCTGTACAGTGAATCTGGCTGGTGCTGAGGACCATGCTGTATGCCTTTCAGGATGCTTTGCTTTGTACTAGCTCTGGTCTGGAGCAGTGGACTGCATGTCCAGTAATGGCTGGAACACAGCTTCCAATTTAGCTTTATTTGAAAGTAATCCAGTTTCAAACTGCTCCATGGCATGAACCAGCCAGGATGAAACAATCGGGAGAAATCTCTTCAAAAGCATGCTCCATACAAACTGAAATTGTACTGCAGATGCACTCTGTGCATGTTTTTTGTTAATACATCCTCATCCAGTCCTACAGCTCTTACTCGCTTCTAGTACCATTTATGTAATTCACCTATTCCATAAAATTTAGAGGGACTGCTGGCCCAATCCTTGCTACTCACCTGTGATCAACTGTGATAGAACAAGAGCTTTCAAAGAGCAGCATGTGTCTTCATGGATTTCAGAAGGGCAGATTAACTGCAGCTCTTTCCAAACCTGAGATCAAGAACAGGTAGTGGTTATTTTAAGTGAAAAGAGTAAGATTTTCAGAGGACTCTGTGTAAAAAATACCACCTCTTTTTTTTCTCTTTATTCCTTCATCATCAGCTCAAAAAAAAAAAAAAAGGGCAGAAAGTAGGAAAGGTGTAAGCCTGCCTTTGAAAGTTCACAGAATCTCATTCTATCACTCTTCCTCATGCTGAGCAACATTATAGCAGTACCTGCAGAATCTACCTCAATTAAACAGTATCTGTACAATTTCCATTCAAAATTTGGAAATTTTAATGTGAGTACCCAGGTTGAGCACATCTGATCCCTGCTGTAAGTACAAACACAATGACTGTTCATATTTTTAATGTATTTTCTTTTCATCATAATGTAGACGTATTCAAATAAAAGTAACTTAAAACACGGGATCTGTTTTCATTTCTGAAGAGCATTTGCTTTGTGTGCTGGGGTGAAGAGGTAAGTTATTCTACAGCATTTGCATTCAACAGGGGATGCTTACAGTTGATGTTGGAGTTTTGTATTTGAAACTAGAACTTGCCAGTGGAATTACCACTGAATCACAGAAAGCAGAGATGGAAAAGCCCAGTTAGATCATCTAGCCTTTCTCCTTCCTGGTATAGGATTATTGTGTACCAGATACTTCAGTGCTTTTTCCAGTGTAGTTTTAAAAGTCTCCAGGGATATGCCTTGTGTCTCTTCCTTCAGGCAAATATTCCATAACCTTCACCGTTAGAAATCTTTTCCTGAGATTTGACCTAAATTTCTCCTTTCTTAAGTACATTCCATTTGCTTAAGATTTATTACCTTGAACCATTCTAAGTAATTCCAGTCACTCTTTGATATTGACATCTCTAACAAGTTGTGTTCTTTCTTAATGCTTTGTCCCTTAATCAGAACAGCTGTCTATGCCTAGCCTGTGTCTACGGTCTTACACCACCTTTACTTCAGCCTGTAGGCTAATAAGGATTTTTGCTATATTCATTGCACTTCTATCTTATGTTCATTTTCTTGAGAGTAAGTTTTATGAGAGTGACTTTTTTATGATTAACATGCCTGAAATTGCAGTTTTGCTCTGAAGGAAAATTGTAAAAATGCTGTCATTGGGCACTATGGTTATTATCTTTCAAAGATGTACGGATAGAAATAAAAGATTATCTCTAATTAGCAGGCCTGCAGATTTAGCCAGAAACTGTCTCCCACACCACAATAATACATTCTGATTTCAGGGCAAGTTAATAACTGCTCATGATGCAAAAAGAGTGTTAAAAAAAAAAAAAAAAATCTTTCCTACTCTGCTGTGCCGGAACTGTGATAGTTGTTTTACTTTGTTAAGAGCAAAACCTAAGAGAGGAAAATAGTTGGCCAAGACCAAATTTTCAGTGAAATGTATGGTGAACAGTTATATAGAATTTGAAGGTAACAAAGTAAATCATGCTTTAAAGCAGAAATCCTGGTCATGGTCACCACTGGGATGTTTTCTCCAGAAATGACTTGAGGGAAGGGAACATGGGGATATTGAAGAGGAGGGATGTTTTGAAAGTTGCAAACTTTTGGTTTTAAAACTCCATCAGCTTTTACAAGCTTTTAGCTGTCAGCTTTTTGGGAGAAAGGGTAAGAGGCCCCAAACCTGCAACTGCATTTCTCTTTCATGAAGGTTGGATTTAGTGATCAAATTGCGCTTGTTGAAATAAGATACTCGTTATTTTTCTGAAGTCTGACAACGCTGTTGACAATTTTTCCTGCACTGTCTGGAAAGACTTGCTCGTACATGTATAAATCTTGATAGAAATTTACCTTTTGTTCCTTTGCTAAAAATGAGAAACTTCCTGGTTTATATCATACTTTAAAAAAATAAGATTAAAGGATTTTGTTGCTTTCACCAAGTGCTCAAAAGATAGTTTGCTGACTGATAGGTTGCTGACTGGTCAGAGTTTTGAAGCTTGTCTTTAGTCAGGGTTGGACTCTTGTTTCACGCACACAAATAAAACAGGAGTTTTTAACTGGAACCCAGTCGGTATGTTTGTAAACATAAAATAACTTAGTTGCTATCAAATAATCCCAGTGACTCCTGAGCAGGCAGAGGAATACAGACAATATGCAAGTAAAGCAGATAAACAGAATCCTTGCTGAAACAGCTAGATGATGAATTTGAACTTTAAGTATATTGATAGCAAATGGGAGTGGGGCATATTTTTATGTGTCAAGACTCAAGTGAAGACGTTTTGTGTTTTAGGCTTGTGTTTGTCGACCATTTCCTACTCCATGTTTCTCCTACATAATTAATCTAAACATCTGATGGAAGGTTGTAAAGAAGATGGAGCTAGACTCTTGTCAGTAGTATACAGTGATAGGATGAGAGGCAATGGGCTCAAATTGAAATACAAGAAATTCCATCTAAACATAAAAAATGGCTTTTTCACTGTGAGGGTGACCACCCACTGGCCACAGGTTGCCCAGAAAGCTTGTGGAGTCTCCCATCCTTGGAGATATTCAAAACCCAACTGAACGCACCTCTGAGCCACCAGCTTGGAGCAGGGGGCTTAGAGTGGGTAATCTCCAGAGGTATCTCCTGACCTCAACTCTTCTGTGATTTGGCTGGAAAAGTGCCAATCTCGCACCAACGGAGAGGTAATTACATGGCAACGTCCTCTGAGTTTGCACGCTCAATTGTTAGTGCTTCATAACATTAGGTGTATGAGAGCCTAAACATTTTTGTTCATATGTTAAGCTTTTTCATAGTTAGGAGCCTAAAAATTTTCCTTTAGCAAATCCTATAGCTATGTCACTGGAAGCTGCAAATTGCCCAAAATGAGGAGGTCAGCTAAGCTCGCTCTTGCTCAAGAAAACATTCAGAATGAACAGTCAAGATTAGAATTCTGAGGTGTGTGAGCCCATCCTTGAAGGTGGAAAAATGGAAATTTGGATTAATCTTAAAGACAACTAATAAGGAATTAAGTTTCAGAATGTTATCAGAATTTGAAAAGGCAGAACAAAGAAGTAGGCACTCCAGCTGTGTATGTTTATGCCTATATGGCCTCTCCTGCTACTTCACAACTTTGCTTACTTGTCACGGACACCCACTCACAATGAGTGCATGATGCTACCAAAGCGACATTGTTCATGTGTGCGCTTTTCCCTGTGCTACCTGTGTGACTTTCATAAACTACAACCACCTTTACAGCAGTCAGAATCTGACTTTTGTGTTGGGCAGAGCACATTTTCCTTCAGTTCTCTTCCAAGTATGTTTCTTTGAGTACACCTTTGTGTAGCTCAAGCTCTTGGGTTTGTATTCTTTTTTTTTTTTCCCCATTGCTATAGAATGTGTCTGCACCCTTCCTATCCGAGAGCTCTGCTGTGGTGTGCATTTCTCATGCCTCCATTCTTCTTTCCTCTCCCAGTTGCCTTAGCTTAAAGTGAAACCTATGCAGTCTGTTTAAGACTCTCAGATCCCACTGCAAGCATTCTGGTTGCCACTTTGAAATCATGCAAAGTGGAGTATGTGTAATAGAGAGAAGCATTCGAAGGAGTAAAGTTTATTTACCAATAACCAAGCTCCTTGAGAACATTTTTTCCTTGTACATTCTCCAACAGCAAAGATGGTTTAATGTTTACCACTTTCCGTCCATGTGGTCATTGCCAATTTATTCCTGTTCTTACCACAATTTACCACCTTTTACTTCCCTCTTTTGCCACTGTTAATGGGATCAGCTGGAATCATGGAATCATAGAAGGGTTTAGGTTGGAAGGGACCTTAAAGATCATCTAATTCCAACCCCCTTGCCATGGGCAAGGACACCTCTCACTAGACCAGGTTGCTCAAAGCCCCATCCAGCCTGGCCTTGAACACTCCCAGGGATGGGGCCTCCACAGCTTCTCTGGGCAACCTGTTCCAGTGCCTCACTACCGTCACAGTAAAGAATTTCTTCCTGAGATCTATCCTAAATCTACCCTCTTCCAGTTTGAAGCCGTTACCCCTCATCCTATCCCTTGTAAAAAGTCCCTCCCCATCTTTCCTGTAGGCCCCCTTTAGGTACTGGAAGGGGCTATAAGGTCTCCCTGGACCCTTCTCTTCTCCAGGCTGAACAGCCCCAATTCTCTCAGCCTGTCCTCATAGCAGAGGTGCTCCAGCCCTCTGATCATCTTTGTGGCCCTCTTCTGGACCCGCTCCAACAGGTCCATGTCCTTCTTATGCTGGGGGCACCAGAGCTGGACACAGTATTCCAGGTGGGGTCTCACGAGAGCGGAGCAGAGGGGCAGAATCACTTCCCTCAAGCTGCTGGCCATGCTTCTTTTGATGCAGCCCAGTGGGATCAGTGAAATGAATCAGGATGAACAGAGTGGGCAAGACAAACAGCGGAGGGCAATTTCTTAAGCCTATTTTAGTGCCAAAGCCAATATAATGCAAAATTATAGCCTGAGAAGTGAGGAGGATGCAGTGCTGCCCTGGTGGTGCAATAAGAGGCAGAGAAAGGCCAATGTGTGTGCTGTACAGGCAATGCTAGTGCAGAAGAAAAGTAGAGTGTGAAAGCTGGAGTGTTTGAGGCACGTTTACACCCATGGGCAAAGTGCAAAGACTGAACCCGACAGGATTCCCATACAGCTATGTATTATAGCACAAAAAACCATCATGACTTTGGAATGACGATTTCATTTGCTGTTCTGACTGTGCTCCTCCACCCAGGAAGGAAGGAAAAAAAAAATGAAAAAAGAGACATAAACACCAAACCCTATTGTCAAAATTTTATATTCCCAGAGTGTAAAATCCATTCTGATAATACGTGCTCTGCTCCTAAATCACTTGGGCACTTCTGATACTTTCATTTACTGTTATTAGCCATTGCACGTGGATGCAGCCGATACTGATGCTCTACCTGAGAGCCTTGATTGTATATGCCATGGGTTTATGGGGCACTTTGTGTTCTCCTCCTTTTGCAGAAATTTCTGTTTGTGACGCCTCATGAGAGCTGCCTCCTGTACCCCTGTGAAACTCAGCATCCTCTAAGAGACAACCCAGGATGATTTCGTTTGGCATAGGATTCTTTCACATGAGCTGTATCTACCTGTCTATACAGGTTGAGTCTACAGTTCCATATGTAATACAGTTTTACGATCTGAATGCTGTAATTCTGTAATCCTAACACAATGTGAGGGTAAGAATGCAAGTTTTGTTGTCCCCAGCTCCCTCACAGATTTGTCTGTTGTTTTGAGCAAAATTTTCAATGTGTCTGGTATTGCTTTCTTTAGGTATAAATTTGATTTGAAGAGCTAGAGTTCATCAGCGCCTAAGTGTCCTGTGACCTTAGTGCTATGTAACTACAAAACATTGTTTGGCAGTTTGCACCATCTGTATATACCTGATGTCGCTGAGTCTCAAACACCTCAGGATACCGATTAGCTTTCCCAGTTGGTACGGGGAAAGGTGGGGAAGATTGTTGCTCTCTCTTAACTTCTACTACGAGAATGCAGGAGCCTCCTTGGGGGTGTCCGCATAGCAAAGGCTGGGGGTTTCGGTCTGGGCAGGGAGGTGCTGCTTGTCCTGCTCTCAGCAGCCCTTGGCAGCTGGTTGTAATTATGCACTGCAGCTTCAGAGGAAGTTGCTGGCTGTAGGGAGTGTGCAATGCTGGGCTGCAGATCCACTGCTTTTAAGGGTACAATGGAGATAGAGAGAGTAAAAACAGTGGCACAGAGTGAAGGGGAGTGTGAAAGCCTAACTATTCCCCACTTGAACTAGCTGCCCTGTTAAATCATTACATATTTCTGAAAGTCCCTTCATAGATGCATGTCCTGCATAAAGTCAGATGAGGAAAGGCCATATTCACGTGCCAGGAACTCCTGCCACAAAGGACTAAAACTTTAGTAACAAAACCCCCTCTAAAACTATCTGGAAAACTATTATTTATTTTACTATTCTCTACAAAAAAAAAAAAAAAATTAGACTGATTTATGTCTCTTGGAAAGAAAAATTACATTGAGCTGACATATTGCAATGACTATTTTTGGTCTTACCATTTAAAATTATAGAGTTATAAATAGAGCAGTGCAAAATGCAGCTATTTTGATTCTCACTGGGGTTCACACAAACATTTTCTTTGGTTTCAATCATTGGATTCAGCCCTCCACTCAATGCTGATTCTACTTTGAATGCAGAGGATTCCTTATTTTTGATTTTTAAACAGCTAAATCAATTTGGAATTGAAGAGGTTTTGCTGACTCTTGACCTTAAGGTATGTATTGTTCTAACATCACCTAGTAATTGTCTCAAGCTTGCCAAAAGAATTGCAAAAATTTCTGTGAAGGTAGCTATAGTCCTGGTTTTGCAATGAAACCCAAAATGTGGCAAGTTTTGTCTGGCACTGGACGTTGTAACAAAAGCTCTGGTTATAAATCTCAGGAAAAGAACATTTGTAATGGAAGTGGCCAGTGAATCCTAAATAGCAACAGAATGTGTTGCTATGAAATGTGTATACCTAGAGGGGAAAAAAATGATCCCACTCTTGATAGAAAAGCAGCAGCTTACTCAGAGCTATTCTCAGATGTCAGAGTCAGTCATCAGCTCCCTGGTCTGTGGTTGCATCCTTCTAAATTTTGGTCCCTCCAGGCAACTGTGATTTATGTCTTTAGCAGATGAAGCAGCCAAGGTGCATAGTAGAGAGAAGATGTAAAGGTGGGCAAGATTATCTGCTGTGCCAGATTATATTTGGGGGTGCAGCAGAACGGTGACTTGTGTGTGGTTGGTTGTTTTGTTTTTTTTTTTTTCTTTTCCTCTGTTTCTCAGACGTAGACGCTTCTTGGGGCCGTCCAAACGAGTTATCTTATGTCATGAAGTGTCTGATTAATTCAGGTGTTGTCTAATCACATCAGCAGCTCTTTCAAACCATTTCTGTGCTTCATACCTCATACTTGAGTGCTGTGTGTGGATACTACATGTACTTAGGCAGCTACAGCTGACTTGATTCTCAGGGACAACTCAAGGTTATTATGGCTGCCTTACTACCAGAGGATAGTAGAGAATATTACAACTAGTATGCTTTGGACAAGCTTCTTAGATGCACTTTCCTGTTTAAAAGATGAGTTTTTTTCATTCAACAGTATCTAACACCATGAAAGAGTACCATAATTCATAGTATGAATTAGAGTATGCCGCAGTGGCAATCATACCTTTTGGGTAGCTTTTATTTTTTTATTCCCTAATTTACTTACAAATTCTCACTCATATTTTCCCCCAGCAGAATTAGAAGGACAAAGAAAACAGCTTTCATTTTCTTTAAAATTTCTTGCCAGTTTTTAAAGAGCTGGAAATTTTAATATAAATTATGATTAGTGTTGAATGAAGATTATTTTTCTGAAGCCTGAAAATCTAGTGACTTGACTAAAACCAATGACTGTGGTGTAGTTATGACCGTGAGCTAAGGTGCTGCTTGTGTAGAAGTACCAGTATGTATACAGGCTTCCTAGAGAGCTGGTCGATGCCCCAAGCCTGACAGTGTTAAAAGAGGCATTTGGACGATGCCCTTAATAACATGCTTTAACTTTTGATCAGCCCTGAAGTGATCAGGCAGTTGGACTAGACCATCGTTGTAGGTCCCTTCCAACTGAAATATTCTATTCTATGAAACAAACTCAGTTGCTCCAGTTTCATCCTACAACCCATAATGATTGCCTTAAACTGTTCTTTTCAATGGCTATGAAAGAGCCCGCTGCTGGAATAAGTTAGGACACTAAAGGTACTGTGAACAGCTCTGTAAAGATTTGCACAGCAAACAGTCACCGGTCTTTTAAAGCACCTGTATTTTATGAACAATTCATGCAGCGCTTGAGATCATATTCATAGAGCCATGATGCTCTTCAAAGCTAGCGAAAGTGTCTTCAGACCTTTAAGGCAAAGTACTAAGAATTTCTGGATGTGCTTTCAGGCATCTTTTTTATTCCAACGTCAAGGAAATACACAAAACTATGCATCAATCATATTTCTAATTCAAAGTTGTTGCATACCTCAGTGTTTAATGCATTTAGCCTTACAGGTCTCTTTTTGGTACAAGTGTAGAATTATGAGTTCAGCATTTAGCGGTCTGTGATGGGGAGGTGGATTTGATCAAAGTAGTGCCTAACTTATGCCATTGTTTCTTTCTCTCACTCATAGAATAAATATGTAAGAAAGAGTATTATGCACTACTGATGGACCAAAGTCTACTTTAATGTACTCGGTTTAAAAATATGTACTTTTAAATATAAAAAAAATGTACAAATAACTTCACTGCTTTCAGTAGAATTACTGCAGAGAATCCTAACTCCAAAGCCTATTGTGGCTCCAGATGTTTCTTAAGGTTGTCCTAGATTCTGTCTCTTACTTATCCAGACCAAGAACTTGCTGCTATTCCCATCTGATCATGCGTTAGGTTTCTGTGGAAATCAGGCTATAGAAAGAGAAGGCTGATATCAATATGAAGATAAGATTTGGTCAAGACCTAGGAACTCAGGAGTACTCAGACATCTCCCAGTTTATGTATAGTCAGGTTACCTGTGCAGATGGGAGGGAAAGAGAGGAGATCTGTAGCTCATAAATCTGTATTTACTTAGGTGAATAAATAGCCTAATTGTTGGAGATAAAGAACTGTGTGTTCACATCAGAGCAACAAGGCTTATTTTATGGCAGGAGCACAAGCGTGACTTCATGTACTTATCTCAGGCATGTAGTATTATTGACAGTTTGACCCAGAGACATCACCTGTGGTGGGGTTTTTGCCATGAAAAAAAATACTATATTTAATAAAATTTCCCAAACAGTAAAAATGCAAAGGTACATATTTGTTAGCTGATAGGTTGCAAGAAATTAACTCAAAACTGACATTGTTTTTGACTTATGAAAGCTCAGAAAAAATACCTGACACTACAAAAGCTCTTTGGCACAAGAGCTTAAAAAGAAGATGGATTTTTTTTCCCAACTTGGGGAAAAAAAATGCTTATGGCCTGAAACTTTTCTACTAGAACACATTCTTAAGGCCAGCTTTTAAACCTGTAAAAATAGGGGGTTACTGTAAATGGAAGCCATGACAGTTTTTTAAATATAGGAATAGTATGGATATTGACAGAGGTTTGTAGTGTCTGGAGATGATGAGGTTTTGTTTGTTTGCATTAAGCATAAATGTAATAATTTGAAGATACAGGAGAAAATCTGCTCTTAATGGTGGGAGCAAGAAATGGTCTGAATTTATTTGATGTAATACTTCTTGTAATAACAATGTCTATTAAAGACATCTGCTGAAAGTCTGTAACGCTGATTTAATAGGGAGAAAAATAACAAAGTTCTTTAGCAATCCTGTCTTCAGTTTAATATTATGGACTGTTAAAAGAGGGTTTATGTGTGCAACATTATTCACTGAAATTCTGCTCAAATTGCAATCAGGCCCACAAAACTTGCTTTTCTATAGTACATGCTAGGTTTTAAAAAAAAGGTATTTAAAACTATACAATAGAATGAATATATTTTTACTTTCTTTAGGATTTTTAAAGGCAATCAAGCCAGGCAGAGAAATATTTCTAAAATTTCTAAACACCTGTACTCTCACTTACAGTATGTGACCTCTCTAGCAATGTTAATGTGCAACAAAGAATTATCAACTTCCTGTACTAAGTCATTACTATAACTAGAGAAAGGAAATCCACCTCCAAAGTGACTGAATTACAATTTTTAATAAAATATCCAGTATTTTATACTGGCTTTGTCAGGGCTGAAAGATACGTGTTTAGTTATGAGAGAGATTGGGGACAGAGGGGGGGTGGGAACAGAACCCCAAAGGTCATGATCTAGAAAAAAGCTTCCTTACAGGAATTAAATAATTTAATCACTTTGTTGCCTAACTATGGTTGACACTGTTGCAATTTTTTCAAAACTTAAATTATAAAGATTAAAGTAATAAAACACATTGTATTTTTATAACTCGAATTTGGAGAGGCCTCATGTTTTCCATGCCTGTAGCCTTGATGATTCTTTTGGCAGCAGTGCCAGTGATAAAAGAAATAACTCACCACTGTCAGGGAATTTGGCTGTTTCATCACTGACATGAGAGGCCAGCATAACTCCATGGTGATTGCTGTCTAAATGACTTATGTAGTTTCTTCATATACTTTTTGATTGAAGAGTGATAACTCAGGCAATGAGTTATTTGGCATCAGCCTCTGAGACAATCTGTTTTCTTTTTATAAATCCTACGGCACCTTTCAGCCACCCATTTTTAAATAAGGCTACGGTAGACTAGGTTCTAATGTGCCTGGTGGATTTAGCCAAAGGATGGTTAAATTAGATTCTGCTGTCATTCTTTTGCTTTGTTTATTTTTTGTTGTTAAATGATAGTTCTTGAAGTAGAATTGAGAAAATGAGAGGTGGGCTAAAAGACTGTCTGTATATTACAACATAGGAGTATGACAGGTCATTTCACTCGTGGTGGTAGTGGCGCTGTCTCTTCCCAAAAGCAGACCGCATTGTCAGGGAACCCAGAGAGGAAAAAATACACTAACACCAGCCTAATTCTGTGATCTTGGATGCAGAAGACACATAATTAAGAATAATTAAAAAATTTCTACAACTGAAAAAATTTCTACAACATATCACAGCTCAGAATATCTTTATTAGAGATTTAACTATAGACTACCATTGTGCAAGGCAGAAAGTTGTTGTACATTAAAGTTAGCATACAACAGGTTACATTACGCTGTGAATCTGACAGGATTTCATGCAAGGTTTTGGATGGAAATAGAAGTTGTTTCCTTGCTGAGTAACAAAGACGGTTAGATTTGCTAGGGTTTTATTTGCAGGGTTCTGCACATAACACGATGACTGTGGAGTGCTAAATATAATCTGAAGAGCTGCAGAGGTGATGGGTGCTTTAGACATCCCCTTTGTTAATGTCTACTGTACACCTGATGTTACTGTTTTTATTAAAGTAAACCAGTTAAATCTTACAGAAAGAGTTGCAGCTAGTATTTTTGTTAAACCAATCAACCTCTTGTGTTTTTCTATCTTTTTTTCACATTGGCTCTTTTTTTTTAGGCAGAGCAGTGAGTGAAGGTATAGGGGAGTTTTACAGTATTTATACTAGAGTAATGCACAGGGCTCCAGTCAGAATCCATATCCTTTTGAGGCAGATGTTGTGTAAACAAATGTAAAGACGTCGTTCCTTCTTGAAAATGTGTGTAATGTAAGAACCATCTGCATCAGGCATGAGTCTAGATTTGGATCGCAAGAGAAAAGATACCATCTTTTTTCAGTTCCATTTCAACTTTGAAATGACACTGCACCGTTGTATGGTTACTTTCAAAGAATTCTAACTATACAAAGTTTAGCATTTGTTGAAGGAAAAAAAAATTATACATAAGGAGAAAAAGTTAATCACAGAGCAGTTGTATGTACAGCCTGAGTCAAAAAACTCTCCACTGTCCTTACTGAATGTTATGGTTTGAGGAACCCACAACAATTTATTGTCGTTTAGACAACTATTCTATCACCCAATGACCTCTCCCCACCCAGGAAGGGGAATCAGGAAGAAAACAAGGAAACACGGAGGTTGAAATATAAACAGATTTAATAGAACAAGACTAAATAATTAACAGTAATAACACTAAAGAACCAATATTGATCCCGACACCAATATAAAATAAACAAGGATTATACTCACCCTATTCTATCCGTAGGAAGCTGTGCACTCCCAGCAGTGGGCAGCAAATGTGGGACACTGGGAGCGCTACAGCTTGGGGAGGAAGGGATGGCCTCAGGGGTCCGGCACCGAGGCAAGAAGCTCTCTGGATTGTTGCCGTCAAGGGAGAGAGAGCTTTGCAGCAAACTTTCTAATTTATATTGAATGTGACGTTCGTGGTATGAAATAATCCTGTTGGCCAGCTTGGGTCAAGTGCCCGGGTCTCGCTCCTCCTCGTCCCTGCACCTGGCGAGCTCAAAAACACTGAGACCTTGAAACCCACACACCATAGCTGGTTATCAAGTAAATATGTTCACAAATTCAGACACTGGAGTCTTCTAAAAGTACAGTTTTTCCAAGCATTAGAGAAGAAGTTAATCCTGTGTCGCTCAAACCAGGACACTGAGGTAGTTCAGTGATTGTCACCTGGGTTCATTTCATATGGGAGGCTCGGGTTTGGGTCTAAGGGTTAGTCACCCAGAGCGAATGAGAAGAGGCTTATGACAGATGAGGGGCTGCCATTCTTCACTTCTCTCTCACTCTTATTTTTTTTATCCTTTTCTAACTTTTTCATGTGTATTTATAGGTTTTATTTTGTATTTCCTTATTGTTTAGGAAGTGTTCCTTCATGGAAAAGAGGGACTCACAGTCTTCCTCACTGTCTAGAAACAGACTTAACTTTTTGATTCTAAGCAGCACCCTGGAATTCATGGCAACAAGCGAAGCAGGGCTGCTGGCCTTCACAAAGTGTAGGGCATGTTTGAGACACCAAGCTGCCTGCTGTACTCGAGTGGGCAGTACTGAGAGCACCTCCTGTGGATAAGAAGACAGCATGCGTTTTGAGGAGTAGCGTTCAGGAGTAGTCCACTGGTGTGCAACCGTCCTACTCACCGTAGTGTTTCAGCAGCTGCTCTGTTGATGCTGTGATGACTGCTACATTGTGCTTATAGTAGATCCTGCTTTCTATTCCATTTCTTATTCTGTCCATGTGAGGGTTGCATGAAGGTCCAAGCTTTCAGAACTGAATTTGCACTCTGTGATTCTGAGATTCAGATTTATTGATGTTTGATTTTTCAACCTGACAAAACCTCACTTTTATTTTCTAATTCATATTCATTCTTTCTCCACAGCAAAATCTGCCAATCACGGCAAATTACATGAATGATTCTGTGGAGGCTAAACCAAGATTGCTGAACTCATTTTCATGCACGGCTAAACACAGAATTGAACCTCATGCTCCAGAAGTGAAAGGTTAGTGATTTTAGATAATTTTAAAACGATTGTACAGGAGTTGATACAGCTACTGTCTGTCAGTCTACTCTAATCCTGTTCTTTGTTGACTCTGCCCTTGCAGAGGCATCGCTTTCTGTCAGTGATTGAGGGGAGACGTTGCTTTCAGTGATGCTGATTCAGCAGAGCTAAGAATCAGTAAATTGGCAATGACTGTAAGGGAATTTTGAATATTGGTAGAGTACCAAATTTCTATTGTTACTGTGTCTTGGAGATGAAATTCCGATTAAGTTACTGTACCAGGCAATGTGGGAGAGATGACAGTCCTCTTTCTGAGTCACAAGACAGAAAAATGGGGAAACTGTGTATCCAGTTTTTGGCTTCTCAGTGTCACTGCTATAAAATTATATTGATGAACCATGTACAAAATAACTAGGTCTATAGAGCTAGTATACATTCTAATGGACTGTTCATTTACTAACAAAATTATGTGGACAGCTGAAGAATAATTAATTCTGCCAATTCAGTATCTTTGCTATTTATGGAATGATACTCTGTACTCTTCAGGTCTCTTCTTGTTTTTTTTTTCCTGTCTGCACAAAGTTAGATGCTTTCATAAATACAATATTCAACTTGAATAATTTTCATGGATCATGAGATGCCTTTATGCACATAAAGGTACCTAATCCGTACAGCAACTGAATGGTGTGATACTGATACAGAAATTGAAGAAGCAGCATTCTATTAAACTCCAAAGAAACCCCACCAAAAAAGCCTTTTTTTTTTTTTTTGGCAGCTGGCAACATGCATAGCTACACTTGGGGCAAAACTGGTCCCTTTAACTGGGGTTAAAGGGAGTAACTTCTGTGTATTCCAGCTTGAGATGATATGCAACACAGAGCTTGACTTAGCATCAAAGCATTACTAAATAAAACTACTTCTAGTATGTGAGAGTGCTGGAAGGGCTCATAAGTATTACCAGCTTGGCAGTGTACAATTCAGCTTTTTCATCTCTATGGAAGTAAAGTATGTGACCCTGCTTTAACTGATAATTAGCAATGGCTGATAGAGGTCAATTCAGAGGAAAAAGCGTCAGCCTTCTGGTGCCGTACTAGCTGAGGCAGCATGTGTTTCCTTTTCCAGAAAGGAAATGTATATTCAAAAAAAACCCACCGAACCTGTAATGAAAAGGTACTACCTTCCTATATTCTATCATTTGCAGGTCTTGACAAGACAAATTGGTTGTTTAGTGAAGCAAGTAAGTCTACCCCCAAAATTAAACTGTGGTCAGTGTACTGACCTAGAAATCAAAATACCAATATGCAAGTTACTTTGAAAGAATGGTGAAGACCCTAGATCAGTATAGACCAATATGCAAAATTATTGTGCTGATGGGTTATCTCCCAGTAAGCGGGACATGCAAAAACTAAGACACTTTTTTACTGAGTTCTGGATGAGTAACATAGATCAATAGAAGAAATGGGAGTCAGAAGGGTGAAGAGGAAAAGGAATGACTGTATATCTCATAGGACAAGAATTAGGCAGAAAGAATCTATACGCGTAGGTTTTGATGCTACACCATGGAAAAGTTAAAAATGCTGTTATTTATTTCCTATTTTATAGGGTACTGTTTATAAGACTGTGTTCTTATGCAAAGCTGGTGCTTTGGTATTCTTGGTCTGTAGTGCTAGATTTCTCTAGAATACGTACCACATGAATCATGGGAACATCCATGAGCTCAAAGCCCCAACAACATGGGCTTTGTGTCTGTACCGCCTTATTCAATCAGAATGCCTTGTTGAGCTATGAAATGCAAACCAAGCTCAACAAGCTAATGAAGTTACCGTAAAATATCTGTTGCATGAAAATCATGCTATGTTATATTGTTGCAACACAAATATTTGTTATATGCAGACAATAGTGGGACTGAAAATAAGGATGTAAATACCTTATCTGGGCACGTTTACCACATAAAATCAACTATAATTCTAATAGCATTATTTGAAAGCAATACCTCCAATAGTTTGCAAAGTTAGTGGTTCCTAGTAAATAAAGGAGATGCTAATGTAGGTAGCAGAGTGAAAAGAAGAATCATAGGTACTGTCTTTTGTCACTTCACTTCCGGAAGTCCTTTCACAGTTGCTTCCCAGTTTACCAGCCACATCTGCTCTATATTGCAATTTGCACAATTATATATAATGAATACATATATATACACACACACACATATATATATCTCCAAATATGCATATATAACTTGCTGAACATTAAGACTGCTCTTCAAGAATGACATAACACTCTTGGATTCAATATCTTTGGGGAGCAATAGAGGCCAAAATGCCCACCACTGTTGTCTTTCAACATGGGGAACGACATAAAAATGAGAATGTTTACCAAAAATAAACAAAGAGTGGCACCCAAGGCAGTTAAATCTGTAAAGGGGGCATGATGACTGCAGAAGGACGCCAAAGAGGAAGCACAATGGCAATGCACACAATTTACTGGACATGCCTGAGAAAGTAAAAGGAAGTGGTTGTGGCCAAACAGCAAAGAGAGGCTATTAGGAAGAAGACGGTGTCCTTCCAAAAGCTAAAGATACATCCAAATGAAAAAATACAAAAGTACCATAAACACTGACAGATATACTATTAAAGTTATTATTAGGCAGACCAAAGATGAGTCTGATACCTAACTAGCTAAGGGTATAAAAAAAATAGTTCAATATCCTTCTTCCAGTGCATCAGGAGGGAAAAAACATTGTCAGTGATCCTGAATATGACAAGGGTATAAAAGAAACTCTCAGGGAGGACAAAGTCCCTGGAGAGAAGCTGAACCATTTGCATCCTTGTTTGCTGTGGAAGAAATTGGGGAAATTGTCCTTCCAGAGCCCTTCTGGGGCATTCAGGGAACTCGGCAGAGAATGTCTCTGACATTGAAGTATCTGGAAGAGGTATTGGTACAAAAGGCAGATGAATACAGAAGAATCTCCAGGATCTGAAGGATTCACCCAAGAATTCTAAGAGAACTCAGGGATGAAATACCTAGTAATAACAGCATGTAACCTCTCTCTTCAATATTCCTCAGTACATGGAAATTAGAAGGTGTCAAATGTGATGTCAGTCATTAAGAAAGGTTCCAAGGGTATCCAGCAAACTAAAATTTGACATCTGTTCCAGGTGAATGAGTAGATATTGTAATAAGAAAAAGAATTATTATCTGCCTGAATAAATATTGTCTAATCAGTGAGAGTTAACAAAGCTCTCAGAGTTCTTCGAAGGGGTCAGTGATATGTAGCATCATCTGACTGATACAGTCAACTTGGATTTCCAAAAGACTTTTGACAGAACTTTTTCTCAAAAAGTGTTTTAGGAAAACCAAGCAGCACAAGAGTGTTGCTGGCATAAGAAGGAAGGCACTGGAGTGGATGAGGGTATGATTTGAAAGATGTGAACAGAGGGTAGACCATCACTGGATGGAAGTAAATGGCCAGTTCTTGCACAGGAGGGCGATCACTAGTGAAATTCCTAGGGTGTCTATCTTGGGACCTGTACTGTTCAATATATTCTTAAATCACCTGGAGAAAGGAAGTGAATCAGTGAGGTGACAAAGCTTTGCTGATGATACGAGGTTATGCAAGGTAGTAAGGACAAGGGAGACTGCATAGCTTGCAGAAAGATTGACTGTACAATAAAAGGACAGGTGCAATTCAGTGTAGATAATTGTAAAATGATACATTTGAGGAAGAATAATCCTATCTTCAGATCTTGGATCATTGGGGGTTGGACTAGATGACCTTTAAAGGTCCCTTCCAACCCAAAATATTCTGATTCTATGATTTCTAAGCTGTCCCAAAGGTCTTCAGGAACAAGACCTTTGCGTTATGGTAGGCAGAATGATTAAGAAACAAATAGAGAACAAAACAGAAAGGATCATTATGCTTACTGTTCAAGTCCATATGCTACTGTAAAAATCCAATGTTTACACACTTGAATACTGCATGCAGTTCTGCTCCATTTATCTTGGACAAGACATACTAGAACTGAAAAGTATTCAGAGATTACAAGGATGATCAGAGATACATGTGACTTCGATTACAACATGCAAGGAACTCCATCCATTGAATAGCCAAGAATCTTCATTCGGAAAAAAAACATGACATAGGGGGAATGTAAGAAGAGGTCTGCGGAACTGAGAGGTCTGCAGAAAAGTGGAGTGGGATTGGCTTTTCACTGTCTCTTCTACTACAAGCATGAGGGATATCAGAAGAAGGTAGTAAGAGCTTCATTCAGAACAAACCAGAGGAACCGGTTCTTCAGACAACCTATGTGGACCTGTGGTACTCTTCCTCAAATGACTTTCTATGTCAAAGAGTTTCCAGAGATGCAAGGAGAGACTGGAAAAAAAACTTGGAAGAGATGCTGTAGAGACTATTAACTAGATAAATCACATAACCTAACTTGAAAATGTTTGAAGGCTGGGAGGCAGTATGTGCTCCATGGACTACTGTGGGAGACAGAGCTCTGTGCTAGATGGACCTGTGGTCTGAACCAACGCATAAGTTCATATGTAACCTCATTGTACACCAAAGTCAGGATTAAATAAATGAAATTATTAACAGCTTAAATATATTTATAACTTTCAAGCTCCCTAAATAATCTTAATGTTATGAAAAGTTAGGATCAGAAGGAACCTTAAGAAGTCACCTAATCCATCGCCCTGTTCCATGGCAAAATCAATTACATTTCTGTCCGTACTGACAAATTTGTCTAACCTGTTCCTAAAGCTTTCAGTGATGGAGACTCAAGAGCCTCCATAAGTAATATATTTAAAGTCTCACTATTCATCTATGAGAAGGATTATTTTTTTCCTAACTGGAATCTAATCAGCTGTTGTTGGCTATAAACCATTAGTTAACTGCAAGCCTGAGCTAAGATGGGAGACGTCCTAGACTTCTGATGATGTTGTCTAGTAACTTTAGTGACACTGGAAATAGCCTGAACCCAGGCTTGATCTTTAATGTAGCTAGGAGTTACTGGGTTTTGTATTTTGGTTAATATGACCAAAAATGAACATGGATCTTTTCTGTATCCTTTTAGGGATTTTCTTGTTATTTTAATGTCTTATCTCTTTAGCATTTTCTGGCTTCAGGTAAACTTGCCCTGAACAGTCTAAATCCAGCATGTTTTCACTTTGCTTCAGCAAAGGCTATTTGAAAGATGTGTCTACAGAAAAAGCGGGACAAAAAGATTTCTTTTAAGATATTACTGAAATACAGCATGTAATATTTTCTTTCTTTTCTATAAGGTCTAATTTCTAGGTTTGCCTGTACTTTACTGAAATAGATGTATTTGAGATTAAATGGTTGAGTTGTCTTAAATGATGCTCTTAAGTTCACGTAAACTCTGCTTCTTAGCAGATGATCACTAATTGCGTTCCTCGTTTTCCAGGTACCTGACTTGAGAAGGGGCTTTTGCCCAGCAGACATCCTAAGCACCTATAGAGTCAACTGAAGCTGATGTGGGCTGGCCTTATAAAACACAGTGTACTTCAAGTTGTTTAAGTCTTTTAAAAAAATCAGCTCAAATGAGGCATTTTAGCAAAACCTTTTAAGCTTAATTTCTTTGTTTCAGTTTCCAGTCTCTAACACGAGTAAGAGCACTGTCCTCTCACTTGCAATGAATTGTGAAAATCAGTTCATTGGTACTTGTGAAACACTCAGGAGAAGCAGTGGTGGCCATTCTGAGGAAATGAATGTCTGTGAACGGGGTTTGAAGTAGTAAAAGGACATGAAGTGATATGTGGAACAAAAAGGAAAAAATGTATTAAATAGCTGTTCACTGGTGAGCGCTGACAATTCTGTGTACAGAATGAAGCCAACATCCTGTGGAAAAATAGTGTGCAAAGGCGTATTTGAAGACTTCATCATACTGTGGATTGCGCAAGAAAGCCAAATAAAGATTGCACAAGCGCTTTGATTTTGGTAGTTTTAAACTCATTGACTGCAAGACTGCAATCTCAGTGATGTACTTTTAATATAGGTTCTTAAATGTATGCTATATACATATATATTTGTAGATTGTAAACTATAGCAGTTTTGATGAAACAATGGTGGTGTCAGTCAGCACATTAGCACAGGGAGGAAAATACAGTATTTCTCTGTCTTGAAGACTGAACTTATATGTATCATACAAAAAATTACCACTGTGGAAGATTTATTTCTGTTTCCCTGTGATTTAAGAACTTATAAAAACATTCTTGTTTGAATATTAAACTTGATTGGTTATGCCAAGGATTGCAGAACAATCATCAGTCTCCCATAAGAAGGAGGATGAACGATAGTTTTCAATCGGTTCAGGCTCTCTTCTGGCTCAGAAAATTCAAAGTGATCATGTTCACTCTGGAATTCTTATAAACGGCTGACCTCTAAACAGCAATTGCCTTGGAGAGAAAAAAATAAAGTAAAATTCCCCCAGCTGCTTCTTCATCAGCAAAGTTGTCATTCCATTTTAGTGATGAGGGATTCTTTGTTTGTTGCCCTGTTAATTCAAGCTAAATGGAAATGGGGCAATCTTCACCGAGAAGCAGTGGGCTACTCAGTATAAGAACGGCTAAAGAAATCTAAGTTCCTTCATGTGTATTTCCAGTGTAAGCTGCAAGGAGCCCCCAGAAGCATCTCTCTGGGATTTTTCCTACTGTCCTTTCTCCTCTCTCTTTCTCCCCGCCCTCCACCCCCCTGGCTCCTCCATTCCAACCCCGTTATTCTCTTGAGGTCAGTGTGACAGATCAAAGGCTTTGATGGGGCCTGTGCCCGAGCCAGGATTTTCCTTTCCCCCCTTCAAGCTCTCTGCTAGCTGTCTCCATGGATATCTCCTACAGCTGTTAGCTCCAGAACCAGATTTTCAAAATAACAGGAAGACATACTGTGGTACATCGGGACCAATTATCTTAATTCTGATTCCTAAACTAGGATGTATTTCAGTGACATTAATGACAGGATAGTGCGCGGGTCACAATGCCAATTCATGGCATTCACTTCTTTTTTTTGATGTTCTTGTTGTGACCTATCTGTAATCGGGACAGGAGAGAAACAGGACACATTTTTCATTCCTCCCCTCTATTTTTCCAGCCCTGATTTATCAGAGTACTTAGGTATGTGTGTGTCTCAATCTGTGTGCCTGTCCTGCTGTAACACCTTGCTGAATCGGAGCCTTCAGTGTTGTTCACAGCTGGGAAGATTTTGTAAAAATTCTCACTTGAATTCCCCATGTTCTACAACTTGAAATGTATAGGCTGGAAAGGTGTGTAGTTTTGAGGGTGTTTTGGTTTTGTTTGTATTTACACAGTGATCACTCCACTTCCTGCAATGCCTTAAAGCTCTAACTTTTGCAATTTTATCTCGCTTTCTGATTTTCTCTGTTGCTTCCTCTTCCCACCTTCATTGTTTTGTTCTTCTGTTCCTTTGCAGCCTTGATGACTTTTTCCTTAACTATTTACAGCAACTTTGTTTGCTGCAGGCTCGATTCATCCCTTGAAGAATTCCTACAGCTCTGGATGTTGTGACAGCCATAGCTCGTGGCCACCCCAGCTGTCATGAGAATTTTTGCCATGCAGTAGTTGGATTTCACAGATACATTCACGGAGGTTGTAGGGTTTTTTGTTTTCAGTCAACCCTCAGCTATACGGCTTTGCTTTAACTACTCTCCAAATGACATTATTATACTTTTTTGACTGAGGATGCATTAGGCAACACGCACTTAAATAGCTTGTGGTAGTAACTGAAGTACATCTGACTTGGTCGGTTAGATAGCACTGCATCCAAGAGAACCTTCAGCAGAAATCTTCCGAAACCCTTTTCGCTGTGTAAGAAAGCTGCTTCTTGCAGACCCAAAAAGTGTCTGCTAGCTGGTTTTCAAAGTTATATTCAGTGAACACACTGCGTGGTTGACTCTAGGTTCGCCTTCCAGCAGATGCCTATGTCACCATGTCATCCATCGATTTAGACATAAACCATTTAATTATAGTAGGAGCTTTCAGAAAGGTTTCTACCCAGGCGGCCACTCTGAAGGTTAATCTGTTGCCCAAGATGGTTTGAAACTTGCTGCCACGATGATTGCAGTTTCCAACCTGACTGGCAGCGCCGGGAACTAACATGTGGTTTCCAATAGAGTAGGATTGATATTTATCCTCATGGTGATATTTTTAATGTTGCCCATCTACTGGATAACCCCTAGCTCAGCTGACAAAAGGAAAGTGGTTTCAGTATGTTGCTCTGCAAAGGCATATTTTCTATATTATTTATGGAGTTCCTCCCACTAATATGACTAGCTAGATTATCTGTAAGGCTGTACTTGTTCTGAAACCACTATTGATTAAATGCTGAGATGAAATTTTTTTTTAGAAGCTGTCATTGGAACATGCTTAGGCTGCACTTGCTGTCAGCTTAACAGTCATGTTTCTGTGTCTTCCTCTAAATTCCTCTCCCAGCTGGGCTCTTTCATATCTTAGCATTAAAATAGATTCTTCCTAATTAGACAGATCTCTGTCATGATAATCATCTTGAGAACGTATGCTGTATTTTCATACTGTGTATCTTTTCACAGATCAGGCCTGTACTTTATAATTTTTCAAAATCGTAACTCACTGAATAGATCCTTTACCAAGCAATCATCTCCTGTAACTAGTAATTAGTGTCCTGTCAGCTGATATCGGTAGGCATTAGTGTTCAACTGCTGGCATCAGCAAGTTCATCTTACATCACTTAGAATTCTGATATATTTCATTCTTTTGAAATTCCAGTTGTGAAGATAGTTTTCTAAAGCTGATGTGCAGGGGGAAAAAAAAAAAGGTGTAGAGCAAATACACACATTTGTGCATGCAAAGTAAATTACTGCGTAAGAGGTGAGCGTGCGTACGTCCATGGTCATAAATGTAAGTGCACACAATCTATCATGAGTGAGCCTGTGCTTGTGTCTGATTATGGAACAGAGTTCTTTGGTCAAGGCTGTGAAGAGCATCTGTTTTAATGACAATAATCGGTGGTAGAACAACGCTGAGATCTCTCTATTTCTTGCATTGCCCAGGCTGTAAGCTGAGGGGTTTTCCCTGTTTTTATTTATTCAGACTCAGTAGCTTCGCAGAAGTGTTGTCCTTCACAAAAAATGAATTTAAATAGTTCCCTAAATAGCTCATTTTGGCCTTAGTTTTTCAGAAACTGGTAATTGTTTGTGTAAGTATCCTTAAAATAACAGTGATGCAAAAATGAACTGTGAAATCTTCTCTGTATTATGCTATTTTACAATTGTCATTCAATACTTGGTTTTAAAAGAAAACTCCTATTGGATGAAAATTTGTAGTTAGCTCTTAGGTGCTGGATGACAGCTGTAAAATAACATTTTTTATGAAATGCTGATTCTATTGATTGTTTTTAGATATAGGGGATAGTGCTTTATCTTATAAAAGGTTGTACTATAGAAAAATGCAGGTATCGCCACTGTTGCTATTAAAATGAGTGGGGAAATAGACGGATACATACTTGCTCAGCTTTGTTTTAACCTCAGCCAATTAAAACATATCTTTTGATCTGAATCAACTGTTTTTAGAATGTATTCAGATGTTTCTTTCACAAAAGTGGTGATTGATCTGTTTGCAAAACTTCTAATACTAAGCCCCGATTACTACAAAACTTTTTTACTCAAATCATCACCCCTGGGCTGTGCAGCCTGGCAGAACCAAGGTACATAGCTGAGAGATTTAAAAATTCCTGAAGTTTTAATAGGCTGGAATTTAATTCTATAACAATCCGGCATGCACTTAAAAAATACCATGTTTGCTGCCGAAGTGATATACTGAAAGCGACGTTTGCATGACTCCATATAGATGGACAAATGGTGCTTATCCTAGTTGTAGGAAAAGACGCAACTTCTGTAAAATTGTACCAAAAGCAAAAA
>VYXH01001513.1:199161-210266 GCA_013397275.1 Burhinus bistriatus | reverse complement strand
TCTCCCCTTCGCCCCCCTTCCCCCGGGCATGCGAAAGCAGGGAGCAATGTGTTTATCTCGGGCCGCACCGAGCCCGTCCTCCCCTGTCCGTGATGCCGGCTGGGTGCCTGCCGGCTCCTGCCCTGCGCGATGCCGCGCAGTCCCGCGGGCAGCACCCCTTCCCCTCTGCCCCTCGCCGTCCTGCCGGGGGCTTTGTCTGCCCCCCAGCCCGGCTTCAGGGGGGGCGAGGAGTTGGGGATCGCTTCGCCAGCGGCAAACAAAAGCTCAGCGCCGAGGGCAGCCGCCGCCTCCCTCCCCGCCGCTGAGGAGCGGAGCGCGGCTCTCGCCTCCTGCCAGCCGGAGAGCGGCCCCCGGCAGCCCGGCAGAGCTCCCGGCCAGGAGGCGGGGAGCGGGAGGGCTCCCGCGGCGGCGGGGAGCGGAGGGAGCCGGGGCCGGCGCGCAGGGAGGGAGGGCCGGCAGGAGCCACACAAAGCGGTGGTGGGGGTGATGTGTGTGTGTGTGGGGGGAGTGTTGCTTCGCAAACAGGAAGCAGAAAAACCTCGCTGACATCTCGTCGCTCTCCTGATGTTACCAGCGAGGCACAACCATATTTCTCTCCCTTCTCGCACCTTTCCGCGGGGCCGAGGCTTCTAAATACAGGCTTAAGGCGGTGCTCCCCGCAGCGCGGTACTTTGCCTTGGCTTACATCTACTCCTAGGGCAGTAAGTGAGCCAACTAATCAAACTCCATGAGAAGGGACTGTCTTTCGTCAGCCAAACTGTCTTCAAATCCCTTTTCACATTCCATGTCATTTCCACAAGGTACAGGAAAGGGGGCTGGAGGCTCAGGAGACCTGAGAATTACCTCGCTCCAGGGGAGCATCGCCGTGCGCTGGGTACACATCCAGCTCCAGAACAGGTCCTGTGCTTCCAGGCCCTTGCTAGTGGTGGGTTGTCCTTTCCCCTGCTTCCCAAACCCCGTGCTAAAGCGTTAAAGACCAGGATTTTTAGTTAAGTAGCTCAATTGTTGGCCTTCCCTTGAAGATCTAGGGACAGAGAGGCGAAGCCATGCTATAATGTGAAAGTTGTGGAAACAAAGTAACAAAAGGAGGAAATGCAGTTACAGCTCTCACTATTATTAATTTGTTTCAGGTTGGGAGCCTCGAAGAGCTAAGAGTAGCCTCATGAAAGGGTAGTTTGCTATGAAATTCACTGCAACTGTATTTTTGTGCTACAATCTTCATGCTATTTAAATGTACTCAATGTGCACTATGTTTTTCATCTTAAAAGGAGAAAATCTAATACTTTATTAAAAAATGACCCATTTCCATCAACCTTTTTATTTTTAAAGAATGTTGCACACGTGTTGCTGAAAAATTTAGAAACATCTGCGTTTCACTTGTACAATGTTAATTATGATTTTTTGTCTAACGTCTAAGAAGGTTAGGGAACATTCGTGGGTACATGAAAGTAATACTTAAAACCTGAGAAATTCTCCTTTTAAAGCAATTGAAAAGTATTTTCTTTGAGACATTTGTGCTTTTTATAGTACAAAAAAAAAAAAAAGAAACTACTTCATTTCTAGCAATCGTAACAGTTTGGTAAGTTTCACGGTTTTTGTGCATTATGATTTTTATTTACCAAAACAGTTCAACTACATTTTGTGGTTTCCTCCCTTTCTTTATTCTCTGGTAAACTCCAGCTGAGAGGTTTACAGTGGAGCAATCCTATGGATCTGCTACTGCTTTACTCTTCACGCAAAATCATTATTAAATTCTTCCCTCAGATTATTAAACCGCACAATTTGGAAATGAAGCAGTCAGTTTGGATTAAATGACAAGAAATACAATGAGGGTAGCAAGAAATAGTGTTTCTGATTCTTTTTTTATCAAGGCAAATCCAAGGAAAGTATTATTGGCATGTGTGTGTGTCCCTCTCCAAATTGAGAGGTGCTGAGAAGGGAGGGGAGATGTGTGCTGGGTCAGGGCAGCCCTCACCCAACAAACCCTCCCAGAAGCTGATGCTGACACAGGTGCTGAGGTAAAGCAAGCTGGGTAAAAAATGTCTTTAGAAGATGATTATCATTTAAAGACGTGCACTCTAATTTTCTTCATTTGATGGAGTACAAACTCTCCAGTCTGTACAATGCTCCTTGTCGCCACCCCCACAGTTTACACCCTCACTCCCTGAGTTCATGAAAGGGATTATGCAGTTTGCACTGTTTAGGACTCTATGTCAACTGACAAGCAGTTATCAATGGGAGCCTTTTTTCACAAAGGGGTGTAGGAGCATAGGCTTGGCTGTATTTCATGAATTGCTGATCTACTCTGAATTTGTGTCTTGTTATAGACCAAGTTTTCATTTGTTGAATTTTGTATTATCTGGATTTATAACTATTTCAACCTCTTCTGCTTGAGGAGAACAGTGGTTTTCAGAACTAGTTTGCTCCCATACTGCCATTGCTTGGGATATGCACAAAAATTGAAATTGTTTATAAATGTCTGGGAGGACCGACCTCCCCCCGCCTCCCCCCTAGTTCAACCTGGCAAAAGCCAAAGTTGTTTTCCATGCCTTTGAGTTGGATTATTAGAATGCTGGACCAGCTTGGTTTTCAAGGGAAGTATTGAGAAAATTTGCGGCCTATCCAAAACTCTGCTGCTCATCTTCAGACTGGTTCCAGGAAATATCAACACATTATTTCAGTTCTTTGGTTCTTTGTGAGCTAATCTGCCTTCTTGTTTCCTCCTTTAAGTGCAAGAGCCTTCTTGCTCTGCATCTACGTTGTTGTGTTGCGTGTGGTTCAGAGATATTTTGTGTGTGTGTGTATACACACATTATCTATAAAATAAATAATGTATATTTGGTATATAATAAATAGGCAAATATGTAATAAATATTGCAATTTATATCACCTCTGTTTCTTATCCCTGACACTGCTGTTCTTGTGCATTTTTTGTCATTTTTTTTATCCAATGAAACACAGAATCACAGAATGACCAGGGTTGGAAGGGACCCCTGGAGATCATCTAGTCCAACCCCCCCCCTGCCAGAGCAGGGTCACCTAGAGCAGGTTGCACAGGATGGCGTCCAGGCGGGTTTGGAATGTGTCCGGAGTCAGAGACTCCACCCCCTCTCTGGGCAGCCTGTTCCAGTGCTCTGCCACCCTCAAAGGAAAGAAGTTCCTCCTCATTTTTAGATGGAACTTCCTGTGTTCAGGTTTGTGCCTGTTACCTCTTGTGCTATCACTGGGCACCACTGAACACTACCTCTGTAGTTGGTACTGGGCAACACTACATTTGTAATTACCATATTGATCTTCTAATGCACGTTTATTTGCATCTACTGTGAAGTATAAAGGGGCTGGAGCTACTTTTTCCTATATTAAAAGCTCTCCAAGACTCTTCTTATTTAGCATCATTATGGGTTTGATAGCTACTGTCATACTGACCATTTCTAACCCTAAAACCAGTCCTTAGGAAATGGAGTTTTAAACACCATAAACATAAAATGTTATTTAGATCGCAGAAATTAGTGACGGAAGTCAAATGACCTATTAGATCATCTTTTCTGTTCTCCTGCCAAAGCATACTATGCCAATTCAGAATTACTTTAAAGTCAGAGAAAACACAGCTGGCAAATACAGTATTTTCCAATACTGCTTTTTACCCATTCTGGGCTAATGCACTGCCTTATGGAAGTTAATGATCACATTGCCCTTCTACCTGAGGGAAGGGAGATGGGCAGGCCAATCCTTTCAGCTTGCTTTGTGTAGGGACAGAATGACATGTTCAGAATTACAGAAGTCTCGTTATATCTCTTCCTTTTTGGCAGATATTCTACCACAGAAAAGTAGTTCCCCCCCTCCTCCCCAGTCTCTCATTTTTGTTGAAAAAGGTATCCGGAGTGAAAAGTGGAACTTCTTCATTTAACGTAGTGATTCATGGATAATGTCATTAATGAAATTGAGTGCCGAAGAATGCTGTCAGTCTTGTGAGTAGTTTTTTAAAGCTTACACCTGCTGTATGTAATATGTACCTGTGTGTATGTTCATAAGCCTGTGCACATTTCTTGTGCTCTTTCTCCTGTAATACTGCTGTTTAACTTACTTTTCAGGTGTTCAGGAGTTTGTCAGTTACACTATAGGAAACGTCTATTTCTCTAGCATTGCAAAGATGAAACAAAAAGATGATTTTTCAGATGTTTCTTTTTATTTTCCACAAGAGGTCAAATACCGTAGCCCTTACTCATGCCTGATGACTAAGTAGGATTAAGCATCTCTTCAGTTAATAAGCTATGTCTGATCTTGCTCGTGCTGAGGTAAAGTCAGTAGTAAATGCAAAACTGGAATGATACCAGAATTAAATCCCAGGCCAGCAATGCTCCTTCTCTTTCATATGCATCATGGAAGGAGTCATCGTGTAACCCTTTTTATTTCGCTCTTCCTATAAGGGTGGATCTCTGTGTCTTTCTTATTCCACAGCCTCTCCCATTTTTCTTCTGCTTTTCATACCAACTCACGCTTGATGCTCCCGTGTGATTATTGTCCTTCAGGACAAGGAGTTTTTGTGTTGACCTCCTTTTTCAGCTAGTCAGCACAATAGGTTTCAGTTTAGCAAACTGAAAGGAATGGAGAGACTCTTCACTTCAAGCACTATGAGCCTCTAATGACCTTTATATGCTCTGATAGAGAGTGTGTCCCTTTAAAAGACAGTGGGTTGGGTTATTATGAGCCATAGTTGGAACAGGGCAAGTTGCATTTTGACATACACTAGCCAGTCATAGTAAAATCTAAGCTTCAGCTTGACCAAACAGCACACGTTGAAAATCCTGCAGTGAAGTTCTAGGCATTGTCAAGTTCAGGCAGAACAACTTTGGCTGGAACATGTCCAAAACTAAATTCTGCTAACACAGAGCCACAAATATTAACGTGATTGTGTTTGGACAATTGGTTGCATTTAGGCTAACCTAAATTTACGGTAACTTGACCTAAAGCTTGAGTGGCTTAAGCTGGTGTACACCTGGGCTGCCGCCACTGAGGAAGTCTCGTCTTTCGTGCTCTCGTCAGTGGCCATATTTTCTTGCTGTCTCCCTTTGCTAATGCTAGCCCTTGCTCATGTACCTCCACTGTCAGCTGGTTCACCGAGCAGGTAGGGAGGACAGACACATTTCTTCCTTCTGGATTAGTTTTCAGCTAGATCAGATCCGTGATTCGTTTGACTGTCCCTCCCATGGGCAGCACAGTCTTACGACACCTTAATCCTCTTGTGAAACTTCGCCCTTATCCCAGGATAAACATCTGGGACCTATTAGTTAAAACATGCTCACCTGGTCACATACATTTTACCTGAGCTAAGTAACACCTGGTGTCAGTGCACATGATTCTGTTCCTGAATACAGACACTGAAACAGGAAAGGCTGTAAGTTCATTTTTACTTAAACACCTGCATGTGTATGACATCTGGTTGCATGTTACTCCAGTATGTATAATTCATGTGAGAGATGTGCTTGGATTAGCAGAGGTTTAAGGACAGGTCCGACAGCCAGGAACTGCTGACTGGAATCCTTCAAGTGTATTGTTTTGTGAATTGAAATGTGAGGTACCATCTGACTGAAGTTACGAACCTGTAATCGGTTTTCCAGTCTGGGGTCTCACAGGCTGTTCAGATAAGCAACGTACTTGTATGTTCAGTGGGAATTTGGGAGTCTTAGCAACGTGAAGTATTTATTTTCCTAGTTTGTCTAAGATGGTGAATCACAAAGTCGTATAACTGATTACTCTTTTGCTTCCCCCCTCACATGCTTCGGTTTCACAATGTTTGTAGCTCAAAAGTCATCACAGACTGCTCCTGTTTGCTTTTTGAATACTTGAAACCCAGTTTCGTAGGGTTCAAGAGAAAATGTCTTTTTAAACTTGCAGTAGTTACTAAGATAGCAGCTGCTGAAATTGTGTGCTTACGGGAAGGGGTTGAGCTGCCTTCCTTCAAGACTTCCCTCTTTCGTATCGATTTTGTTTACCACCACAAACAGTTAAAGCTGGCGAGGAGATAAGAGTGCTTTAATGTTTAGTTGACCTGAGAGAAGTGTGTCTGCCTATAGGAACTTGGCGTTTTCTATACGTTTGTGTAAGTGCTAAGGCTGCAGTGCTGCTGGTAGCACGGATGATCTATTGCTGTTTGCGTGCTGTCAGTTCTGCACAACCACAGCATACATGGAGTAGAAAAGAGGTTTGAATTTATGACTTTCAGAATAACTAAGCTAATAAACAGAAAGACCAACAGCTCAAGGATTTTTTCTTTCCCGTATTTCTTTTTTATCAAGGCCGCTTTCTGTAAGGTTTTCATATAGGGCTCTGTAGCGTTCTATAAGCTCTCAAGACTTGGAGCTTGGTGGAGTTGCGTTTTAACTGGTTGAAGGTGGGGCTGTTGGGCTGTACCTCCTCCCTTCTTCACGCTCCTCCCTACAGTGCTTTAACTACGTGCTGTACAGGAGCATTTCAGGTTTAATAAAACAATTCAACTTTGTTTTCCTCTGGTCTTTTTCGATTCAGATGAACAGCTGTCAAGTGCTGCAGTGAAGGTGTAGCCTTCCTGCATCACCTTTATGCTGCTTGTGAGAATCTCAGGCCTGTTCAGAAAGCCCGTGGATATTGTGTACCTAGGTAAAGAGCAGAGAATTGGTCCTTAACCTTACTCTGACCCTGGGCGTTACCACAACAAGAAGCCAATATGCCTATGTATGTGCATTTATATAAACCAGTACGTGTACATATCCAGTGGTTTTTAAACTGCACTGAAAGACAAAGTGAAAGGATTTATCATCAGTGATCAGTTTTGATAGTGAAAGGGGATGTACCAGTCTGATAAGTTTAAGAACTGCTCATATGCACCCATTCACTTATTTTCAGCCTCTTTCCTTTAGCTCATATCTAATCCACTGCGATGTTTTGGCACTTCTTCATTGTGTTTAATCTAAAGGAGGAAGGGAGGTGGTTATGGCAGATGAGGCGCTGGAATAGTTCTGGAAAGTATTAGAGTTTTTTAATCATTTAAGATATTTCCTTACATTAAGGAGGACGGACCAGCACTTAGCCAAAAGAGAAATTGTAGCATTTCCTACCACTTCTGTTCATGGAGAATATTGTGGTTACAGACTTTCTAGTATTTGAGAAAATGACTTTTAAAATATGACTGCTTTAGCTGGCAGTAGTTGTCTTTAGACTGTTACATTTCAGCTGTGAATTTTGCTGCTGTTCATTTTTGTCTCTGAAGCTGGTGCCTGTTGTTCTGATTTCTCTGGATTGCATTCCAGTGCCTAACTGAGGCAGCACAGGGAAAACTGTTACTGACATTAAATAACCGATTTTTAATGATGTTTTTGGCAAGCAGTGTCTCTATTCATTATACATATTTTTAGTTGTCATTGAAGTAGGTAATGTAGCTTTGAAGACTTTAGCGGAGTCATACAGAAGGCTGTAGACTTCTGTAACTGAACGGTGGCCACATTGTTTGAGCTCCAAATTGGCTGAAGCATTCTGGCATGCAATCCACGGCTGGAGATGAAGTAATGGTTCGAAATAATCTGTAGGTCCTTCTATTACAGCCCATTTCTGGGCTGAGCTTGCAGTCTTTGCATTCCAGTAACAGTGGAGATGCCATGCTGAGGTTGCAGTGCTATCTTTTTTTCTAATCTGTGCTAACTAGTTTGTGGGCTGAAAGAATATTTAAAGGCTGGATTGCTGCAGTTTTGAAAAGTCACCTGAGAGAATTTGGCTTTACATTTTTTTCACCCCAGGGGAGGTGACTGGGATTTATTTTTTCTAACCCCTTTTAATATGTATTCTACATCATGCAAAAAAAAAAAAAGAAAAAAAATTATCCATTTATTTTCTCTTCTCTATTTCATTTACAGCAAAACAAACCAAAAAACTTTATGTTCACACTAGGGTTTACTGCCCTTCTCAGTAACGTTTTTGTTGTGGGAAATGCCAGCAGTGGGTAGGGATAATGGAGATTTGCGAATGTAGAATAGCAAAACTAAAATTGATTTTGACTAGTGGCGTTAAAAGCTTCACCTCTCCCTCACCTATTACTATGATAAAGTGTATGGGAGTCTAGTTACAGCTAGAGAAGGGTTCTGGGAAGTTGACGCTGACCACCTTTCTTTATAGTTGCTATGGATATTTGAATACAAGAAACACTGTATTTTCTCTCTTTCATTTTGTGTCAAAATACCAAATATCTTGAAAAAGTGATTCCTCAGGTCTTATGCTCTTTTTACTGTAAAATTTCGTGCTATTTAAAGGCAGTGGTAAGAACACATTATGTTTATGTGTCTTTTAAGTAGCTGATCCAAATGAAATACCTGCGTTCTCATGGCACACTGCATACAATACACCAACTTTATTATGCAGGTACTGAAAACATCAGAGTCTCTAGAAAACCTAGCTAGTTAACCTCTTTATGGTCTCTTCACATGTGACCGCCTTAGGGTTAGTTAGATGAGGCAGCTGAAGCAAGTTAACAGTTGGCTGCCATGAAATGGGGTGGTCTCCTCCTCTTCCCTCCCTGCTGCAGTCCTGTACTTAGGCTGGTGCTGGCCCAGTGAGCCCGTCTGTGGTACTAAGCCAGCGGGAAAATTACCCATCTAGGAGAAAACCAGTGTTTATTTCTTGGTGGAAGGTGAAACTGCACAGTGTGGTACCAGGGAAGAGAGAATAGAGGAAAGGGGAGGCAGAAGGTACCGTGTCAGCAAAGCTGTGAAGTGAGCTCTGCCTGTGACTGTGCCCTTGTCCTCTGTCGGTTCTCTGGTCAGCTCCCAGTTGAAAGCCTGGTCGTTGTGGTGCGTTGCTGTAGTTAATTTGGGAGTGTTACGGAACACCAGGCAGAGTGTTATTGGAAGCATCTTTGGGAACACTGATATGGTTACTTGTAAAGATGAGGTGATGATCCAAAGCGTACAGAAGGCTGAGCAGAATATCTCTTCGTCCCAGTCTAGTCCAAAGGAGACACCATGCTGGCCACAGGGTGGACTTGTATCAGGTAGGTGACCACTTGTCCTTCCTGTGAGGAAAAAAAGAAGTGCTTGTGTTCATATTTCTTTTGTTTCCTAATTTCCTTCTGCAAATTGATGAACTTTGTTTATGTCTCTGATAAAGCAAGGAAAAATATGATTTTGCTTGATCTTTACAGTATGGTAGCTGCATTTTTTTTCAGGCTGCTCAGATGTGTTTATGCTCATTTTAATTGCATGTAGAATAATAAACTAGGTAAAATAATTATGAAAGGCCTACATAAAAGGTATTACCATTTGTGGAATGTGGTACCTTGACTTACATACAGGACTTGAAGTAACACTCAAGTGAGCTGCTGTGTCCAAGGTAAAGACACTTGCATGTAGTTTTATCTTCCTTCTGTCTGAGTCCAACCCTGGGCAATATAATAATTTTTATTCACATAGTCCATAGGAAAAAAAATATCACAGGTGGAGCAACTTCTGCCAACTTTGCTTTGTAATATGAGAATTAGTAAAGATGATGTAAATTATAATTCTCTGAAGGGATTTTTCATGGAATTGTACTTTGAAATGTGATTAGTGTAGGTGATTTAATTAATTTTTAAATAAATGAGTGATGAGAGGTTTAGTGGAGTTTTTTTTTGTTGGTTGGGTTTTCTCCTCCTTTCTCAGATGTTTTATTTCAGAATTAGCTCACTTGTTGTACTACCAGGTTGGATTCTAACAGGTAAACAACAGTATTAGCAATAGTGGTATTTCTAATGCAGTGTGTTCCATATGTCGTTTCACTTGTGGTTACTTGAGGAGACATTGTTTCTGGTTTCAAAATTATTTACTTCCCAAATCTGTGACTTATCTGTTGCGGATGGTGAACACATGGTGAACATATGTTGTAAAGTCACATAAAGAGTTTATCAGAACAGATTTGGGCCAGCTAGCTTGCCCATAAAGGTATCGGCAGGAGTGAATTGTGCTGGTCATCTGAAACAACAGTAGAATACATAACAAATTTTAACCAAGTACTTCACCTCATATTTTTTCCCCATTTTTAGAATGCACCTTTTTTTTTTTTTTTTTAAAGTGAGAGAAGCTTTTCCGAGCTCTTCATCTACAAACTTAGATGTTTGTAAATGTAGGAAGATGACTGAGGCCAATAAGTGGAAAAACAATGATTAAGTCATATACACAGGGTTCTGTAGAGGAACATAGCATAAACTCATATAAAATATTTTATATTATTCATAAATTCATTTTTTACAAATATACAGTTCTTATGTGTTTTAAGATTCAATATTTAAGCTGAGAATCAAATGTCTTTCCTGTTGTGAAGGGAGGAAACTAAATGCCTACAGTTGTATAAAACTTCTATCAGTGCAATATCAAATACAATTATTTTTTTTTTTACTAGACAAGATCCATATACTATTAATTTTATAATGCACACTGACAGAATTTTTGGAAGAATTCACTTTGGGTAGGATCTTTTTCTTGTGATTGCCCGTGGTTTATTTGGTTGGGAGTTTTGTGGGGTGGGGGTTTTCTTATTGTTCTAGTTGGTTGGGTTTTTTTGGTTGGGTTTTTTTTTTTTTTTTGTTGGTTGGTTTTGCCTGTTTCTGCTTAAAAAAAGTAGAATGCCAAGTATAGTTGTCCCTATGGTTGTCTTACTGGAGATTGATTAGTAGTCTGAGTGCAGATGAGAAAGTCAAATATATATGTTATTGCAGTTTATCACCGTGTTTTGTAACTCGCTATCTGGATACCGCCCTCAGAGGTTGTGTGTTGCAGCAGTTGCACTCACATGTAGATCATGATACCGCTGCCTTCCTAAGGCCATGTAGTACTTTTTTAAAAAATCCTCTTTTTCAGTTGCTTATATTGTCAAAGCTGTTTTTTCTTAGTTGGAATCTTGGGGAGAAATTTGTCTGAAGGAGTTTACTTGTTTAATCTGAGATTCAGATTTCCCTGTTTTCCCTGCTCTTTTAGGAAGTTCTCGAAACCATTACAATGAGAAACTGTAGTACATCTGAATTACACACTGTGGTCTGCCATTTGTGGTCCCTCTAGCAGTAGTGGGAATAGAGAGGGACATTAGCTACTTTATTATGGGGGGGCGGG
>VYXH01001513.1:144887-181381 GCA_013397275.1 Burhinus bistriatus | reverse complement strand
CCCCCCCCCAACAACTTTTGTTCTAGTCAAATGTTAAGTGTTTGTTTCCTGCCGTACTTTGTCCATGGGAATTTACTTGGGTGGCTTTGGGGTGACTTTGGTTTTGGTGGTTTACTCTGATCTGAAGTGGAAATACTACTTTGTCTGGTTATGGGAGATCCTGGGGAAGATTTGCCTACCTCTTTGCATTGTGTGTTGAAGTATGCTATGTATTAGTTCAGATATGCCGTTGGTGGTCTGTCCAAAGCATAAATTCATGTCCTCCATGCTCTTTTGGCTAAACTGTACATAGAAAAATTAACATTGCTTCAGAGTGCCCACAGAATGGCTTGGTTTCCAACTTTCTATCCCCTATTTCATTTGCTCTGTTAGACGGCTAGTCAGCAACTGGTAACACAGTCAGGGGGAAAGTGACTTCATCTCACAGGGGTAGCCAACATTTGACAAGCCCCACTCTCGTCTACTCATCCCGCCCCAACAAGGTAGGTCTCGCTATTTCAAATGCAGAGGGAGGCATGGGAAGCATTTATTGAGGGCAAAAAACCCCAAACCTCTCTGATACTGGGAGTATTGAAGACTAAAACTGCTAGGAAAAGTAGAGTTAAAAGTAAGGCAGCCATTTGAAAGAATATTAATAATCTTGCACTTGGCTAGGCATTGTGGGGTTTTGTATTGTCACCTTTGGAATCACGGCACCTTTTGCAAGATCATAAACAGAAAAGCACTAAAAACGAAGTGTAATCAAGAAGATCAGCTTTTAATTTAAGCCTAGCAGTAGTCAACAGTGAAGCTGAAATCGCTTGGAATTGTTAATTGCATGGAATTGTGAATTGGAAAACAATAGCCAAGCAATGTAAATGTTTTATCAATTGAAAAGTATGATCAATCTGATGTGGCTGCAATTTTCAAGTGGGGGAAAAAAACCAAACTGTTTTTAAAATTCCTGGCTTAGTGCTTTCTGACCAAGTATTTGGCTTCTCCACGTTCCAGAACCCAGCATTACCTGTTTTGATTTGATGTATCTCTGGGTTTCCAGATACAAATGTGTTTATTGATAGTAGGAGGAGCTTTTATTTTTCACTGAAGGTCCCTATGGAGGGTTTAACTAGAATCAAATACTGTGACTTATGAATCTATCAAGGATACTATTGATGTAGGGAGTATATTTATAATGAATTAGCAAAAATAAAAGCAAGATCTGGTAGACACATTGTATAAAGGAAAGTTCTGATCTGAGTGAGAGTGGAGGACCTTCTGGGTTCTTGCCTTTTTTGGTGACTGATTTGTTTGCCACACACTTGACTAAGGTTAGGTCTTTGCTCCTGTCCTGAACGTTTCACTGTTTTAGACAGAAGTGAAGGATGGGGTGGGAAAGGGAGGTCCTACAGTTTAACAGTTGGCTCTGGGCAAGTAATCTGTTCTTCTTTCTCTCTAATTGCTAGTATGTTTGCAAGAATTTTGAGGGGTTTGCCTACTTTTTCACTCTATTGATGGAAGACATTAGGTAGGTTAAACATTATGCTCAAATACAAGATCAGAATAGAAACGTTTGATGTGGTATTGGGGGAGTAGTGTCTGATAGCTTGAGCACATGAAAAGGAGTTGGGTATACTAAGGTTTCTATTTGAAGCTTAGTGGTTGGTGAGCAGTGCCACATGGAGAATGAAATCAGCCCTTCGAGCTTTGGTTTCCTACACTTTAAAACAGAGATAAAACAAGAACTGTAAAGCTGAATTTGAGATCCTTCCTCGGAAGTGTTGTGAGAGTGCATCCTTGCCACTGCTTAAGTACTTCACGGACTGAAAGCATATGTAAAGCAGGGATGTTCGTTACCAAGTGCTGAACGTTAGGTAATGGTACTTGAGTAACTCAGTAGGCATCCCAATAATCCATGAGATTGCCTTCAACCTGTGTTTACCGATAGAAAAAATCTTAACTGAGATTTTGGCTTCATCTACGGTTCTCTTCAAAAGTACTGTGGTGTCTTTAGCTTTTATTCAGGCCCAAAATGCATTAGATTATCTTACATAAAGACTTGCATCTTTAATATAGCTTTGAGATCATCGAGAGCAAAAAAAGGCCCAGATGTATATGTAAGGGTTTTCTAGCTTAAGATGAAAAGAGTGTGTTTTAAGATGATGCCTTAATTCATGTGCTTGAGGTGCTTCATTGTTTTTTTAATCATAGGTTGTTGGTACCAAATTAGCATTTGTAATAGTTTTAGCATTAGTATTCAGGAAAAGTCTGGGTAGGAGGGGGTTGTTTTTGTTTTTTTCAGTGTTTTTTGTTGTTGTTCTTTTTCTCTCGAAGCTGGAACATAGAGATGGTTGTTTGTGTATGTTTACAGTAGCCGTACACAACTTTAAAGAGCAAAAAGAGGTGCAGAAATGTAGCTGCTATAACCATTTCCTGACTAACAAGATGGTCTGGCTGGTGAACTAGACTCATGTTTCTGGTGTCGTGAATCTGATAATGCAGTTTGGATGTTAATTTGGAAGTAACCACAGAGGCTGTAGGCTGGGCAGAGTTATTACCTCATTATCCATTGCTCAGGGTTAGCTGTAAGGTTTTGACCATCTGTGCGCACACAGAGGAGGAGGGAGAAGGACAATACAGATTACATATTTCGAACCGATATGGATCCTGATTAAGTTTGCAGCTCATTGCAGCAGGACAGACCTCTCTGGTTCTGTCTCATCTTTTCAGCTCAGAATAGTGACTGCAGCTATTGCTTGGTATAAACCCATGCCTGCTAAAAGGTATTTTATTAGGTTGCCAACATAGTGCTTTCTGTTTTGAAAGTAAGCAGTGTTTTCACATCCCAATTTTTCTGAAAAATTGGACTCCTGGCTCTTGAAACAGTTTAATCATACTCTAGGTCAAAAATAACTAAATAAAAACACTATTATTCCATCCTCTGGTTTTTTTATACAATGCTAGACCTAAATAATTAATAAGAAACCACTTGAACATTAGTCTCAGCACAAACAAGCTGTACCGGTGTTGTGGTTGTTGCAGTTACAACAGTACATGTTGTTTTACATTATTAGTAAAACTACAGAAGCCATATGGTGGCATACCCGAAGTTTTGTGCTACACTGTTTGCTGTGTTAACCCACAGGAATTTTTTTTTTTTTTTTTTTCTGGTAATAAGCTTGTTCACTGTCGGTCCTTTGAATTAAAGACGACATTTGTTGAGCGAGTTGACAGGGATGTCCGAGATGTTTCTCGTTTCTGCAGCCTGCTCCAGCAGCTCCTAGCCCGTGGCTCCTGGGAGGGCGGCAGCAGCAAAGCCGAGCCCCGGTGGCTGCCGCAGACAACCCAGCGCTGCAGAGCGGGTGGGGGAGCTTCCTGCTCTAACAACAAAGCCAGCAATCATCAGGATGCTTGTCTGCCATGGAGGAGTGTCTCTGTTTGGGTGTGAGCTGTATTTCCTGCCTCCCTGTGAATCAAGAAGCATTTATTTTGGATCTCTGAGGGTTTCTTTTCCCCACTCTGTTTAAAGCCTCCCTCCCCTTTCCTCCCTCCCCCTCCTTCCTGTCCCTCCCACCCCCAACATATTTCTCAGTGGGCAGGCTTTCTGTAATGAAATCCTATGTCTAAGAACAATGGCATTTGCAAAAGTCACTTGCCCGGGTTTCAGTGTAGCTGATGTTGATGTCTGTTGTTGTACTAACACCCAAAGAAATGCAGCAATATCTCTCTTTTAATTGGGTGGGTAGAAGTAAGTTTGGGCTCTGATGCTGTGCAAAGGGAGAGACTGAAGTGCTGTATCAGTCCTCTCTGCATATCCTTAGTTTGTGACCTGCTTGGGATGGAGATACAGCCTTTTGTCTCCCTGGAAATGCCCCTTGCGTGTTAGATGGTACTGGAAATAAGTGCAGATCAGGGTATGTTTGAAGGTGAGGCTATACAAAGGCCATTCTGGGCACTCTTGAGTTGGGGATGGGGGGGAAGAAGATCAGAGATTAATTCCCCAATATGCGTTTTTAGCCTCTGAGATAATTTAGTACGCTGCCACATTGGAGCACACGCAATTTCCTGCATTAAACTCAGTGCCGTCTGTGGTGCGCCTGCCACATCCATTTGCAACTGCTTAGCGTGAGCCTTAATACTAAGACACGTGCCACTTAAACCAAGTGACTGTGTCTGGTGCCAAGAGCCTTAAATCCACTCATGGTTAGTGTACTTTTCCTGCGCGCTTAGCCCAGCCTAGTTTAGCTTGTTTACAAAGAGATAAGGAAATACGTGCATTGCTAGGGCTGTAGTGCCATAGGAAATGAACCATTGGATCTGTCTCTGTTCACCAAATCCATGCTATCTTGCAGAAAACTGTAAGGAAAGACTGGGTTTTATGAATGGTGAGCCCTCAGTTTCACAGATGCCAGATGGGCAGAGCCTTCTCCTTTAAAAACTACTCCTAGTCCAGGTGCATCCTTTCCTAAAGTTTGATTAATTTTTTTTTTTTTTTAATTTTTAACATTGCTGCTTCAAGAGCAGAACAAAGTCTCCCTCTCCTGTGTCAGCCTTTGTCTCCTTTGTTCTGCCAGTGATGCCAACACTGACACGCTGTCAGTTTGAGTGCAGCTGTGCCACAAAACAAAGGGGATCAGAGCATGTGCTTTTACGTGTGCGTGATCCTACTGGTCAGCATGTACCCTGGACCAGCCAGAGGAAAGCCAAAACTATTCACATGTTAACAAGAAGCTGTAGTTGTGGTATAGGCTAGCGTGATTCATCCTGGCTTTAATATAGCTAGCATGGGGAAAGATTGCAATGAAGATGGAGTAGTTACGTAGTCCATTCCCACGACTGACAAGACATTCTGTGTCTCTGAGAGTTTCTATGCTCTTCAAAAGCACATACCAAAGCCTGGGCTTTAGTAGGCCGTCACCGTCATGCTAGCTTGACGGGTCCTCCGTATGCCTTTGGAGTATCGTCTGCTAGGGAGAGCAACTCTCCCTTTCTATCTATGTGGAAATACCCTTGCCCAGTGCAGGAAATACTAAATGTGCTGAAGAAGAAGAAAACACACCTGCCCTGAGGGACCAGGGTAAAAAATTATGGCAGCAGAGGTTTTTTTTCCATTTCTTCTAGCTGTAATGGAAGAAAGGTAAAAAGGCCACTGCCCAAGTGGTAGAGGAGGTGATGATGATAGTGATGATTTCTGAAGCTTTTGCGCAGCTATTTTTGATGCAGGCCAGCACAGGTAATGGGACTAGTATGTGCTCCCACAGGTTAGTGTTGTAAGTGGTCAAATCTGTTAAATCTTTCTGCAGTTTCCCTGCTACTGCCGCTTTTAACTTTCTTATATTACCAGAGCATGACGAGCTTAGCCAAAGCCCAAGGCTCTCCTATGTTAGGTGCTGTACAAAAAGACAGTTGTGTTACACATATAAATAGAGACAACAGATGGATAGCAGGCAGAAAGCAAAGTGGCAGTGACAGGATTTTGAACATCACGATAGCAATGGTCTCCGTACATTCTCCATCCCAACACTGGAGGAATTTGAGGAATTACAAGAGTTTATGGAGAGAGTCTGACAGGCATGAAGGAGAGCACATGAAAGAGCTTGAAGAGGTTTGTTTGACAGTATAATGAGTGGAGGGGGGTCAGTGTCTGCCATGGGGTGATCAGAGGCAGAAGTCTAAATGTGCTCTGGGAGGAAGAGCTAGGCTAGGAAGAGCCTTGAATGGGAAGAGAAGTAGCTTCCTAGAGAATGATGTGCTTGGGAAGTGAATGTGATCTGTGATCCAGTTGGGGCGGGGGAGGGGGAGGAGAGGGAACAAACCCATTTGTTTTTTTCCTGAGTTCCCTTGAGACAGAGAACTAGATAAAGAAAAGCAGGAGCATTCTCTACTGAACTGTACATTTGGGGGAAAGAACAAAAAAAAAAAAGGGAAGCTTTGAAAAGGTGTACTTGTATGCTTGCTTGGTGCACTAGCTGCTTCACAGATTTGGTAGCCAAGTATTGTATGTGCAAGCGGAAAATTACATTGAGCCTTTCCCAGGGTTTGACTTTACATCCTTAATTTTCTTTTAATAGAGTTTACAGTGTACAGTGTAGTGCTTCTTTGCTTATGGGATTTGGAGTTATTAAGGCATCTCTTCTTCATTTATGAGTATGCATTAACTGTTGGGATTGAAGAAATGTGTAATAGGTACTGCTTGAACTGAACACAGTAGCATGTAGCAGAGACTTGTGTTTAGTGCCTCTTTTGCCTCCACACCCTTTGTATGCTCCATAAGCATCAACATCTTCTACCTCCATCTAATCCTATTTCTGCAGAACTGGAATAACATGTGAAAGAAGGGTTTAATTACGGAGATCAATATTCAAACTGTCTTACTGCAGTGGAGGTCACGATACCTATATTCTGAATTGCTAACTCCTCCAAGGGTGGTCTAGTTCTTGTCAGTGCTACGTTGTAAAATATTATTCGTCAGTTGAAGTGTTTAGAGTAACAGCGCTAAATAACTAGATCTTCATTGCATGTTCAGTCAGTGTTTGTAACAGACACTTAAGCCTGCGACTTTGGTCCAGATAATTTGGCTAAAGACAACACTTAGCTCAAGCTAGAGTCCTACATCAGTCGTACGCAATCAAGCTGTATTAGTTACAGCTGGAGCTACACTACATTGAAGATAAGCTGTAAGGGTTTCAACAGTAGATGTAGGAAGGGGGAAATGAACCATAGATGTAGAAGAGTAGAAAATGGCGGTGGGGAACTTCCAGCAAAAGAAGAAGCTGATGACCCACAAAATAAGAGACTCATGGCTGGGGGGGGAGGATCCTGGAAACCAGGCCAAGTCTGAAGTTGAAATATAACCCAGTAGGTGCCAAGCACCCAAACTTCAATTAAGTTCCAAGATTGGCGAGTGCTGCTGCCTCTGGAAATCTGTCTGATTGCTTACTGTCAAGATGTAAATTATAGTCAGCTTACTTCTGCCTGCTGTAGCAATTAATGATTGCTGTTAATTAAATTGACTGACCAGTGGGAGGGAAACTGAAATGTACACGTTCTCAGCTGTTTCAGATGATATGTGCACATACATACAGGAGAAGGAGCTCTGCCTCTGATGCAACACTAAATCACAGTCCCAAAAGAGCCATGTTTTGTCCCGTGTGGGTTAAAAAAATATGTAGTTATTTGTTGCGATTCTGCCTGTGCTTTTCTTCTTACGGACTTCTAGGAGACTATATGCAATATTAATCTGAGAGATGGATTTTTCATACTGTCTGACTCATTGTATTTGTTTGGGGATGTGGGGCAGGCAGAAAGGAAGCTGGCTGTATTGTACATCCTACTTCAAAGTGGTCCAGGATTTGAGTGGAATTTGTCTTGCTTTTTATAGTTTAACATTCAAATAATTACTGCCTTTCAGCCAAGGCCACAGTCTATCTCAGTTGGGAGGACCCAATATACACCTCTCGTAACCTAACCAGTCAAGCTATTGTTTTGTCTGTTGTTCATGCTGTCTGGTGTTCAGATAGCATAATTCTCTGAGAATTCAGTACGAAAGGGTATGGTGCATGTGAAGATGGTAGTGATGGATACTAAAACAATGAATGAGGCTGATTTAGGGAAGATCTAGCATCCTTCTAGAAAACTACGTATGGAGAGTGTTTCATACCAGCTGGTACATGGAGGGTAGATACTGTGTGTTCTTAAGGGAGCAGTCATCTCTGGGTAGGATGGGAGCACGTACATCCCTCGGTTTGTATGGTAAGTCACCGAAATGGGGAGCAGCAGCAGGTTTTAGTCAAAGTTCCAGAAGAGGTGACAGAAGCTGCCACAAATGTGCACTAATTCAGCTGCTCTGCTGATGGGAAGCTGAGACCTCGATGGCCAAGATCTTTTAGCTATCTGAGAGCTGGCTGGACCAGTTGCTAAAGGTAGGGTTAACAGGGTAAGCCTGGAGTGGAGCATTTGGGCAGAGTCATCTGAAGCCAGCCTTAGTCTTTAGCTACTGTCCAGACTGTCTTGCTGTGTTACTTTGAGAAGCAGTGGCAGTCGGTGAATTCATCCCAGATGATGCTAGCAGGCTCTTCTTCCCCAGCCGTCATTCAACTCGTCTTAAGAAATTCCCCCTGTGGAACTTCTCCACCTAACAGATCTGATGCCTGGATCAGACCACTGTTCCACTTTTAAAAGTGCAGGAGAAATGCATGCTTCACAAATGCAGATCTTCAGTTTGGCAGAACCAGACTGGTAAATCAAGAAACAAAAGGCTGCATTACATTTTGTAGCAGAACAAACCATACTTTAATAATATAGAATTGCAGGAGAACACAAGGTCTGCCAAGCCAATATGAAGTGAAACCGAAGGATGGCCCTCTGTGTGCAGCGGTGGTGTTCAGAGGCAGAATGCCTGAGTCAGGAGTTGTGCGGACTGTGGTAGTGGGAGTTTTTGTTCCAGAGACCCTGTTTCCATCCCTTATTTGCTGTCTGGCTTGGCATTTTTGTTCCTGGTGATAAATGGAAGGTTTCCAAATCACCATTGTGTTGTGACTCAGTGCAGGGGGAGGGGGACAACTTATTCCCCATGAAAGTTTCTTTTGGCTTGGAGACAAAAGAGAAAAGAGCAGTTTGTTGGCTCAGTTTAGCAGATAGGGAGCCAGTAACTGATCAGCTTATTAATACAGAGGGTTTCAAATATACAGTCAGCCAAAAAAAAAAAAACCCAAAAAACAAAGGCATTTAAAAAAACTTAGAAACAAAAGAAAGGGCAAATTACTTCTGTGTTGGCCTTCAATTAAGCATAGTTTGTGCTCTGGCTACTTACTTTTTAGAAGCTGCTTTGGCTTATTTATTTAAATATCCTTTTCTTTTTCTCCAAGGAGAGAGGTCTTCATGGCAATGGAAAATAAGCTCTGTGCTTTTCTTAACTGGAAGCAGCAATCTAGGTGTCACAGCAAATCTTAGTCTCCCATTGCTTTTCTGGTGGCTAGTTAAGAAGAAATGACATGCAGTGTATCTTTTATTTTGGTTTGATTTTACCTCTGATTTACTTTGGTTAGCGTGGAGCAAAATGCTTCTCAGATATGCTATGGATAGTTTATAGCCCTATGATTGCAGCTCATCAGTGACAACCAACCTTTCCTTAACACACTCTCAAGTAGGAGGTAGCATTTGTTCTGCACTTGCTGGCTATTTGTATCCCACTCCATTTGTGCAGTGGGTGGACAGTCTGAGTTGCCCATGGAATTTTTTTTTTTAATTCTCTCACTCGTGGGAAAACCCATGGAAATGCATCTTGTCAGCAAATAAAACCGATAGTTGTGTACATCTGATTCTTTTTGGCTGCAGAAACAGGACGAAATCCTGTTTCAGTTACAGAGGCCACGTTGAATTAGATCTAGCTACAGCGGTTCTTCCCTCTCCTCAGGGGTGTCTGCTGCACCTCGTGTGGTGATGAGATGTCACAGCGCGGGCTGACAGATGGAAGCAGCACTGACTTTTCTGTCAGCTAGGAAGACTGATCCCTGAGCTCCAAATACTGTTAAGTACATGGGTTGTTTAAAGAGCTGAAACACCTCTAAAACTGGGTGGTAAATTTCAGTTGGGAATACTTTGCAAATAGGCAGGCTTCAACCTTTAGGGAAGGGAATCCATTAAGTATTGATGAACTTACGTGATGTTGTCTTGAGCTGCACTGTCTAGGAAGCAAAGCAACAGGTCTGAATAGCTGCAAGTGCTGTGTTTCCACCTCTCCTCCACTGAGTATGCAGTCAGCAGGTGCCCCCTGGATTTCCAGCTCAGTCTCATCCTAGACCCTCCCGCATCCACTCCCAGCTCTCTGCAGTCAAGTAATAGCACACCACCAATGCATATCATGACTGATCCCTAGCCGAGAAGCTGAGAACCTTTCTTCCATCCTTGTTCCTCCTTCACCAATCTAGTACCTTCAGCCTGCCCAAGTACGCTTTCCGTTCCCTTGTAGCGGTTCCTCTGTCTCCCATGACTCTGTCCACTCCTTGTTCTTCCTCTCTCTGTGATTGCTTTTTTGAATTTGTGCTTTAGAGAAACCTCTTCATTCCACTCAAGCTTTCTGTGCAGGTATCCTTTATCTCCTTCTGTACCTCATATCAGGGCAATCACACATGCAGGAAAAAAATCTGAGCCACTGTCCGTAGCACCTGACCTTCATGTCTGCTCCTCTGTGATACCCGCCTCCTTTTCTTCCAAGTTAAAATGTTGGCCTTGAATTCTGGCATCTTTCATGGAAATGGCTTAGCCACAACCTGTAGTTCCCCCTCTAAGACAACTGAGCTGATATGCTTTCATCTTGCTGAAGTTTTGTTTCTGGACATCTCGACAAGCTCTTGTTGAAGCTCTCATAATGTCACTTCTAAATTAGTGTGACATACTTTTCCCTGCCTTTGCCTCTTCTCATGCAGAATGCAGCAGCAGGGATTGATCTCTCTCTCTCTTTTTGTCCTACTTCTTTGAACGTGACCCATGTTGTTTGACTACCCTCACTGGGTGCTCCCTTGCTGTTTGCATCAGTTCCAAAATAATTGCTTTTATGGCTAAGGTCCTTCTCAGCCTTGTCCTTCTTGTCGTTTTCCTTACAGGTTGTCTCCTACATCTACTGGACCCATATTGCGGGCTCCGTTTCTCACTTGTTACGTTTTCAAGAAAGGACCTTTCATTGTCATTCTCTGAGGCCGATCGCTTTCCCAGCAGCAAAGCCAACCTGTCCCTCTCCTTTTTGGAGAGCACTTTCTGACTCTTACCTGTATACCTCCTGTGTCACTCTCGCAGGGAGGATGTGCGACGCAGGCTGCTTCTATACAGCACCTAGCATCGTTGGCCTTAATGCACAGCCAGTGCTTCTAAGTGCTACGAGAGTACAAGTACTAAAGAATAATATAGTGAAGTAGGGAACTTCCCTACATCTAAACAGGAGGAGGAATTTCTTTCCTTTGAGGGTGGCAGAGCACTGGAACAGGCTGCCCAGAGAAGTGGTGGAGTCTCCGACTCCGGAGACATTCCAAACCCGCCCGGACGCCGTCCTGTGCAACCTGCTCTAGGTGACCCTGCTCTAGCAGGGTGCTTGGACTAGATGATCTCCAGAGGTCCCTTCCAACCCTGGTGATTCTGTGAAGTACACAGATCCTGCCCGTCCTGCAGCTTTGCAGCGCGAACGAATTTTGAGTAGCAAATGCCAAAGCCGCCATCGGGAGATGCATCAGCAACAAGACTTGGCGCAGTTTGGACCCAGCACACGTCTCCCATGCGTGGACTCCTCCTGAAAACTTCTTCTGGGACCTCTTGCAGGTTCTCAGTTTTCCCTGGGTGGGTATGGGGGGGTGTGTGTGTGCCTCTCCAGTCCCCGCTGCCAGCCCCGCCTGCCGCCGGGAGGTGCGGTACCCAGCTGCCGCGGCCCGCCATCACCCTGCCTCGAGCCACCGTGGGCTTTGCCGTGTTCCCTGCGGCTGGTGCCTCTGCCCCCGGGCTCCTGATGGCACACATTGAAATGCAAATGACAGCAGTAATTGGCGAGAGATAAACCGGGCTGCGAGGGAGCCGGGCGGCGGGGAGTTAAGTGCCTAAGTGACAATTACTGCTCTGCATCCTCCAGCATCCTGAGCAGCAGCCCCCTTTGGTCTCTGCTTTAAAGGAGCTGTAACACGTTAATTGGAGTGCTTCTCTGTTAACATGTCTCACTTAGTTTCTTGTCTGATTCTGCTTTAGTGGGGAGGTGGGGGAAGGCTTCTCTTTGTTGAGGTGGCTGTTTATTGTTAAAGCCTATTGAAATGTGTGTCATTTGTCATGTCGTCTCCTAAGATTNNNTTTTTTTTTTTCTTTTAAGGTAGGAGCTGTTAGGAGAGAAATAATACAAGGTGGATGTAGTAACAGCTGCAAGTTAGAAATAGGTTTTAATATTCCTGATAAGCTGAAGATCTTGATACTTACAAATTAAAAATGTATGTTTCACACTGACCAGTTTAGAGGGTGACATATTTCTCTCAGATATGAAGAAAAACTCTGGCAGCAATAACTTAAAGGGATAGGAGATACACATGTTTGTTTTACCAAGTAGTTTATTTTTCAGTGTATATATCATTTATCCTTAATTCGGAAATTATTTTTTACAGCTTGAGATTCAACAGTAGTCATAGTGTGGAAGACTCTGACTGGGCTTCCTCAGTGTGTTTCCATCCTGCTTTGCAGCATGAACAAGTGAAAATGGTTCGTTCACTAATATTCATAAGTGACAACCAAAACTTCGTTCTTTACTAGGTTTTAAGGACTGAGTAGAAGAGGGTCTGGAAGCAAGAGACTCTGATGTTATTGCAGAACAGACTGGACTGGCATGTCTGAGTCACAGTGTGGGCAATGAATATCATAATACTGGCACGTAACAAACTCTATAGAAAACGCAGGTTGAGGTTGTTTTTACCGTGGAAAAGTAATGCATTGCATAAAAGATTCCAGGAGCTCCCTTGCAGGAGTGTTTCAGCGTGAAGGACTATAAAGTAGAGAAATGGCAGGGATAAAAATTCCAGGACAGACAGTAAAGCTGCAGCAGTAAGTAGTGGGCTGTCAGTCTCTGGATCAAAGCAGTGATAGCAAGTGCAGCATCTCAAGAAGAGTTTAAAGAGCCGGCAAAATCAGCCAGAAGGGCAATAATGGCTCCATCTGCCTACTAATGTAAACAGGTTGTAAATGATACAGGACATAGCTTGTAGGAGTGGGTAAGGAATTTGCCAGGACCCCAAACAAGAACATTTTGGAATGGGGTTGGTTTTAGTTTTCAGAATTATTCAAGAGAAAGGCTGTCTTGAGTTTTAACGCAAGATTTCATTCTAGAAGTAAATATGGCTGGCCTGTTTCGATGGCTTGTTTTATGCCTTCCAGTAGCTATCTTCAGAAAAGGATGTGGTTATGCTGTGCTGTGAAATGCTGTCTCATCTCATCTTTAAATTGTTAGGCTGGGCAGGTCACTGTTTGGTGGAGATGCTGATATGACTTAATTGTAGGGGGAGAGGGAAAAGTGATAATTTTACTGAAAAACATGACACTCTTACAAAGCGTAACACTCGGGTACCTACAGCTTAAATGCCTTCAGTCCATGTCCAGGTGTTGTAGTGTTAACTGCATGATGAAGAATAAAGGAAAGGGATAGTTTGTTTACACGGAATGTCGGTTTAAGAAAGGTACAGGATGGAGCAGAATAAAACTGCTCTTGCGTGCTCCTGATCTTGGGCTGATCTGCAGCTTGAAGCAACTTCAACATTATTTACACAGCCTAGTGGTCTGGCACCTAATGTAAGTCATCTCTACTTATGATAACTGGCCAAGATATCACCCTGAGCTGTTTGCTGCACTTCTGCTGTATGGGTGGTAGAACTGCTCACGGCACCTTCTGAATCTGTGGTTTACAGCCTGGTGTTTTAGGTATAATGAATCTGGTAGGTCTATGTACCTAAAAATTAGGGTGGTTGTTATAAGTTAGGATCAGCTACAAGACACACAGCCATGCATGTGGCAAGTAACTTGATCAGCTGTCCCACGTAAGCCACCATATGCCCGTGACTGAGTGTGTGCCCTGGGATCCTTTGCACTGGCCACAGGACCACGGCACTACCAGAAGGTCTGCAATCCTGTATGGTAGCGGCCCACTGAAATGTATTTCTTGGGATGCTTGTTTTATATTGCAGCTTGAAAACTGCTCCAAGGAGGATCATGAAGTGAGCTGTAGAGCTGGCTTTTACTGTTGACACATCATGGGAGCTTTCGTGCAGGAGGGCCTCCATTCCCTCTTCCCCTGGTACACAAGCACTGGAGCAAGAGCTGAAATTTCACCTTCTGTATTTTGGATGAAATGAATCACTGAATGTGATTAGGTGCTTATATGAATAAAAGCATCACGCAGGATGACGACACATATCTTTATAGTTAATTGGGAGAGAAAGGAGCAGAAGGAGTGAAAACTTAAAAATATGCTTAAATGAGAAGGGACAAATATTTATGCAGAGTAGAGAAATAGGTTGGTGATGGCGAGATAAACTCAACACGAGTCATGCAAGTAGAGTGAAGTATATGCTTTTCTAGGAAAGCTAGAGAGCAAGGTGGATGAAAGAAAGTTAAAAGGACAAATATATTAAAAAAAAAAAAGGTAATTTCTTCCAGAATTATATTAGAAAACCACTGGAGAGCTGGTGAGCCTGAATAGCTCGGGACGCTCAAGGGACAATTAAGAAGAGAAAATTAGAATGTAAAATACTTCTTACACTAGTCTTCCATACAGAGGGATACCTCTTGAGCTTGGTGTTACTTTTGGTAAAGGTAAGGAGTTGGCAGGAGTAGAGATACTTTTATTGTTAATAAGACCTCATTAAATCACATGATTTAGCAGATACAAGGATGAGACTTGGACTCTGCTTGTAGCTTTACCCCATAATGCCCTGGTCTATGCTTCATTTTCCTTGTCTTTAAAATGGAGATAAAGATACTTGCTTTATTTTTAAAGCAGTTTGAGATTGACTGATACATGTATATAAATGTAGACAGCATTTAATATTTTTAATACTTGGACTACATTAATCTATGAAGTCACTAGTTAACTTCTTTAGTATTAGCTGAATTACGTCCCAGGAAAAAACAACCCCAAAATAAATGTGATTTAATTTATCATTACAGCTGTAATAAGAATCTGGAAGATTGCCAATGTTCTTACTGAGGTGGGAAAGATGATAAGGGCAATCCAGGGAATTATAAACTCATGACCCTCATTTAAGTACCTAAGAAAATTGTCGAGAAAGTCATTACAGATGTCATTATAAAGTACCTGAGGCGCAAACCAGCATAGCCTTCTGTAAGTGTAAACTTTTTCGAATATATTAGAATTCTTTGAAAAAGTTAAAATAGTGAATAACGGGAGCAATGTTAGATACACTGTAACTCATTTACACTCCTAAAAGGTTGTTGTTAAAGTTTCTCAGAAGAGGCTATTAGGGAAAATTAGTAATCCTGGGGTGAGTCTTATATTCATACTACCAGTTTAAAAACTATTTTAGATAGGAAGCAGAAAAATTGCAAATTCTTACTGCGGAAAAGGCTGGTTTGTCATCCTGGGAAGACGTTAACAGCAGAGCACCTTGTGGGTCATACTACTGTACTGAACGATAACAGTACTAATGAGCTGGAAGAGGGGCTAAGCAGCCTGATTACCAGCCCTTAAGAGATACAACATTGGTTTTGTCATCAAGCTTGTATAGGAGAACTGGGAAAACTTCCAGGAGGAGTTTCCAAAGCGCTTAGTCCAGCTGAACTCTCGGTGTGGGGAAACATCTACTGAAGTGTAAGGACTTAGAGGGTGGTGCCCAAAGATAAAGCAAAACCAGGCATACAATAAATATTTGACAGTATATTCAAGTACTTGTGGTGTAGCTGTGTGAAAGCCTTTTCAAGAGGCTCAATGGTGAAATAGTCACTTTTACCTGAAAAAGTCAGCAGTGGTTATATCTAGCTCTGATCCACACCTGGAAAATAGCCTTGTTCTGGAAACAGTTCCAGCTGGCTAATGCGGGTCTGCTGGCCTTTCTGGGTGGGGCATGACTAGTTAAAATCAGCGTCTTCCGGGAGGGTGCTTTTGTGCCATGTTGTATTTGGCCTTCTGATTTTTTTGGTAGTGGCCATTAGCAGATCCCAAGGGGTCAGAGAGTGATCCTCCTTATATCCTGCCTTATGTCGTTCCAGTTTCTGGTAATCAGCAGTCAAGGGATTTCCTCAACCAAAGACCTTCTTGTTTAGAAACAACTGATGGATCTACAGTCTGTTAACTTGTTTTAATCACTGGTTGATCCCATTCCTTGATTTGGTCTGCACCCACAGTTGCCGAGTTTTGTACAGTTGCACAGCAAGCAGCTTTTTTTTTTCTGTTGGTTTCAAACGTTCTCCAAAAGGCTCGAGGATGGCTTGCTGAAAAACCTGGCAAGAAAAGAAATACTTTTGTGTGCGAGTTTTTCTCCTCACCATTTCCAGCTTCTCCTGGTCTCTACTACCTTTTTGTTAATTGTTAGGCCGTCTTGGGAGATTTTTTTTTTTAACTCCCTAAACTACTGGAAATCTATGTAGCTTCCCCCCCCCCCTCCCCAACTTTCTACCCTTTTAACAAGTTAAAATGGCTCATTGGCAGATACGACAGGAATTGGTGCAACACAGAGTAAGCTTTATGAGCTATGGGTGGGAGGAGCGAGAGACAGGAGATGGCAAGAGAATGTGGGCACTCCTCTCTTCAGTAGCTGTGAGCTGCTAAGGGATTTCGTGCCCCAAGTGTGACTTTAAATCTCCTGAATATTCATCCATACTTCTCTATGGTTGTACATTCTCACATCCAAAAGAGTTGTTGCAAAAATGAGAAGATTTTTACAGCTTGTGTGCAGTTCACAAGCAAACATAAGAGATGCTGAAAATCTGTAGCAAGACTCTGTTTGTTTGGAAGTTGAGGTGCGTTATTTTCCCTGGCTGTTACTGTGGGATTCCTCTGGATACCTGCTTATCTATGGATACGCTTTTTTCTTTAGGGAAGAAACGGAGACGTATAGGCTAATGCAGGATTGAACCCGCCTCTCCAGATGTGAAAAGCTAATGCATTCAGAAACTGTTTTAGTTGAACACCCTTGAATATAAAGGAGACACATTGGGGGAAACACAGCGGGAATTCTTTATATTCTGCAGCTTCCCAGCCTGTTCCTTATGCTCATGCAGCAAACCTCATTGGACAGCTACTCTCAGGCTATTTCTTTTTTTTTTTCCTTTCCCCCCTCTATGGGAGCAGTCGCTTCAGTTTATCCCTTTGTTGCCATGGCTTCTGCTTTAACTTTACTGCCCCTCTAGATTTCTTAGAGTGAGCCTTCAAAGCAAAACTTCCTGTTTTGCAGAAAGGCACCGGGCAATAAACTAAGTGAAGGTTAGTGTGCGAAATCTAAATCTGATAGAAGGAGCGATAGTTTAAACAACTTCAGCCCCATTCCAGAAGGGCCTTTGATGATGATATGCCCTGTTTATTAAGGTGGGAAGGGCATGCACTGCCCGTCTCTGGGACTGCAGAATATGGTTTCTGTATTTTAGGGTTCTGTCTAGGTGAAACGGCAAATATAGGCTCTGTTTACTAGAGCAGTGGTGAAATCTGATCTGCCAGAATTTGGTGTGTACTTCTACCAAGCAGAAGCATTATGGACATAATCCCCTTGCCGCTCTCTGCCCCACTGTGGCTTTCCCCTCCCGGGGGAATGTGCACTGGAGTGGAGCTGGTTCCTCCCTGCCACCGCTGTGTGTAATAGCCCCAGCAGAACTTTGCATACGCATCTGGCTTTATCCACTGCAGCCCAAAAAACCCTAACGTGGCCTCAGAGCGGGGAGCCACCTGTTTGGATTGTAGCAGAGGGCAATCACTAGCCCAGTACATTTCTCTGTTACTGCCTCATCTCCTGCAGTCTCAGTTTTCATCCTGATTCCTACAGAGATTGCTCTTCCATGCGTGAGTTTGTACATGTGTATATTTGTTTTGTAGTGGAAGGGGAAAATATTGCATCACGCTGAAAAGAAACTTAAATGACTTGGAAAAAATTTTTCAGAAGTTTTTTTATTTCACCATCGTTCCTTAAAAAACTTAATAGCTATTATCTTAGGTATTTCAAATTCATTCATTATCTGGCTGTACATCAGCCAGAACTTAAACAAAAGAAGTTAAAAAGTGGTGGTGGGGGCACCTTTGGATTCGCAGTTGAACAGTTCTTTTGAAGTCTGTAAATATTTTTAATGAGTGGTTTTGGGTTTTTTGTTTTGTTTTGCTTTTGTTTGGTGGTTTTGGATTTGTTTGTTAGTGGGTTTTTTTGTTTTTGTTTTTTGTTTTTAAACACATGGCTGTCAGTAGGATATCCTCACACAACTGGGAAGAAAATTCAGTTCTAATGGTTAAAGCCTTTCAAAATTTTGGCAGTTCTGGTAACAGTAAACTCCAGCTACGTAAGTGATCATTACAGAAAATGTGAAGCCAGAGCATGTAAAATAAGTAAGACAAAAGGAGAAGACAAACAAGCTGACAACCGCAGTCTTTAAGAGGACATAGGTGACGTGAAATCTCGTGAACTATATTTTGAAAAAGAAAGTAATAATAAGTAGTAAAAGTTGTTTTGGAGAGCACTTGTCCAAACTTGCCTCGCAGTTAGCGTTTTGTAACCACGGTGTCACTATGTTACAGCTGACTGTTCCTGTGCAATGGGTCTGCAGGTAGAGCAGAAGTTGACTGCAGTACCACCCTGAAGCTGGCAATTCACAAACAGCCGAAAAGGCACTCTGAAAAAGAGTTTTTTCATCTTTAATGTAATTTCCATTATAGTGCTTATAAATGTTAACTGTAAGAATAGCAAGTGTGAAACAAAGAAATGCGTAATGTGGGTCTTCAAAAGGGAAGGAAAACTCTACCTCTAATTAGGTACAGCTCGTGTTGGAGTTTTGTCTGATTAAAGCCAGAAAGATGAGATGCATTGTTTTTCAAGTTACTTAGCTCTGCTCTATCTCATTCTTCAGTTTCATAATTTTATATTCAGATTTACCTGAGAAGGAAATTAAGCATGGTTTTGAAGCACCAGGCTAAATTCATCCTGATATAATCAATCTAAGTGGAATTGCGCTGAGGAAGAATTTGGCCCAGGCTTTCTAAACTTACTGGGAGAGAAATCGCAATCTAACCTGGAAGGGAAGCATGGAAAAATCTTTATCTGAAAGAGCAAACCATTACCAACAGCCTTTCTAAAGCACTTTCATTTGTCTTCCCTTCCCATCATTTTATGCTGATTACATTTGTGCTAATTACACATGTTCCATTCTTCTTTGCTGCAAATTAACCATTGCAGGAGAAATGTATTTGCACACAAATATACTAACAATATAAAAACTTTGATTATAGTCCTATTTAATGAAAAAGCTAAGCATTGCTTACAACTACAGATACATACTACTTAATCAGATCTTTAACATTTGTAAATTGAAAGAAAAAATATTTTAACTACTAGATTTGCTTTCCAGATTAGGAAGAACTGAAATAATATAAACAATAATGGTGGGTTTCTTTGGCTTTTTTATATGGAATGTGCATAGAACCAACAGTGTAGGGAGTTCAGATAACTTCTCTCGTCTTCTGTAAGAGACTCGGTATTCCTTACCTTCTCTCCACTGGCTTTTATAGGTTTGGGCATGTCATTTAGATTCCTGGTGCATCAGATTGTATCGTCAATGGGATCTGTAGAATGAATATAAATTTATCTTCCTGGAGGGTGTTTTAAATATCTGGACCAAGTTGAAAGTCATTAGTACCAGTGTAAGTCCGTATCTGCAGGGGTCTGTTGCTCAGGGATGCTCCAGAATTTCTCTGGTGCGACTGAGAGGAAAAACCATTCCACTGGGCTTCACCTAAGAACTGCTGGATTTGATTTGCCTTGTTCTTTCTCTATTTCATAGCAGTGTTACCTCTGTGGAAGTTAGTCATGTAGTGGCAGTATAAAACTAGGAGCTCCGTGCCACCAAACACTGCTTACTGGCAGTATGTACGTTCACTCTGGGCTGGCCAACAAGCGCTGAGGTTAGCCATCCCAGAACAGAGCCGTGGATGTCAGCTGCTGGCCTTGCACAGTGGTCCTAGCCCTGACCAAACTCAGCAACACCTGTGTCCTCTTAGCGGCTCAAACTGCACTTGCAAGTGTGGGCAGTTCTTCAGCCAAAAGCCCCCCACCCCCCGCCCAGCAAAGTAAATCTGGACTTCTACAGTAAAATGTTAGAGTAGTAAAATCTCCTTTTTCTTTACCACTTCAAAAGAAAAAAAAAAAAAAATCTTACTTCATTAACTGTAGGTAATAGAAATTACATCTGTTAATAAGAATTCATCCATGCAAGGAACTGATGGTTTCGGGGACCTCTCAGAAGTGTGACTTACACTGTCATCCAGTTTAGCGAAGTTAAACCAAACTGGATCAAGATATTCTTGTTCCACAGGGGGATTACCCACAGTTGCAGTTCTTCAGGATCAACAGTTGTGCTTTAATTTCACATCCTACCTTAATCTGAATTAATGTTCAAGTTCAGGCAAGTACTTCTGTTGGAGCAAACAGACTCTGTTAAAGTAGAGAGAAAACCAGCTATTTGCTGGATGTGATTAAACTGAAGTTAATTTCGACTTAAATACACCCACACACTGATCTTCCTGTTATACAGAGTTCATAAGACTTATCATTAGAAAGTGGAAACGTTGCTCTCCCAGCCCTGCTTATTGAGGGACGCAGCTTCATGTCTCAGCCTGATCCCAGCCCTACCCAAGCTTCTTCGTGACCACCGCCAAGCCTTGGCAACAAACACAGATCCAGCGCACGGATTCGAGATGCAGCAGCTACAGCGACAAAAGCCTGCTGTTCTGCTTCCTCTAGCTGTCCTCCCTTTCTGCTGCCGGCTCCGCCAGAATTCGCACTCTGCCTTGCCATTGCGGAGGGCGCGAGCGGTGGCCCCACAGCAGCTGCTTGCCTCCCTAGCCGAAACTCTCCCTCCCTCTCCCCATCCGACGTAGCGTCAGAGCAAGCTGCAACACTGCTCTGAACTTGTTCTATCCAGTTTACGCAGCCAGCCTGTTCCTAGAGATACATTCCTGTGGCTGCCTGAAGCTTCACAGGAGGAAGAACCTTCTTGAGCTCCCCCCAGCCCTCCCAAGCTGTTGATAGGCAAAGGTCAGATCATCTTCTGTTGCCTGTTTTCCCCAGTCTCGCGCTATCTCTTGTGGCACGGCTCAGGAAAAAAATCCCACCTTTTATTTAAGTGTGTGTTTATAGGGGAAGCTGTGGAATGGGAAAGGGCAGAATTCCTCTTCCTAATTTTTAAAGAAAATGTTTTCTTTTTTCTCCCTCCTCCCCCAATTGAACACTTTTACATAACAAAAACAAATGGTCACAGTAACGAAAGGAGAGGTGAGCTGAAGATTTTACAACTCTGTCTATAGCTTTATTTAAGAATGCAGAATTTCTTTGGCATTCCATGCTGTGGGGAACTTTGGGATTGCTGATGAAAGCGAAAGTGTATTTATAGCACCCGATCCAGGATAAGCAGATGACAGCTCTATTACCTAGCAGCAGAAACGGCCCGGGACACCACTAACCAACAAGGCATCATCTTCCCCATTGGCCCTGCTGGAGGAGAGCTGGTGGAAGCAGTAAGGCTGCCCAGATTAGCCAGCGTTGCAGGGGGCAGGGTTGGGGGAAGATGGTCTTGTCCTCAACTCCTCGTTGTTTTTAGGCGTTCAGGTCATGATGATAAAGCACCCCTCCTTCCTTCGGGTTAAGGTTACTCTTTTGGTCTGTGCTGCTGTGGAAGTGCTTGCACTCTGCTCGTGGTGGGCTGTGAAAATTTATGCCTGCAGAAAAGCTAAGTGACTCAGCAGGCCTTACTCGGTGACGATTATTGGGAAGATTATGTATCGTGTCCCCAGCTCCGTGTGAATAAACGGGTGGAGAGGTAATCTGTATCCCAGAATTATGCTGCTGGGTGTTTCAAGTCAACCACAGACAGGTAGCTGGAAATACTTGCTCAGGGAGGCTGCGAATGAAGGTCAGTGAGGGTTGATGAACGAGTATTGTTAAAGTGGCGACAGCCATGTTCGCTAGCAAGAAAGCTGCTGTGAATCCTAATTGTGGAAATGACATACAGATGCACAACGCTGGGGCATAATTCTGCTCTGAAGCCTGCAGAATTCAGGTTCCGCTCCCGGCCGTGCTCCTGCTGGTGGCTAATTTTCTCTGGAACAAGTACCTCATCAAGGGACCAAATCCTGGCCCCTCTTGCTAGCTGCCCTGGCAGAATCACAGCAATGAGGAAAGGTGGCGAGAAGGATCTGGGAGTCGCTGCACTGTGGGGAGGACAGTTGGACCTATGGGGGTCAGGCATGGTGTAGCTCAGCTCACAGTGACTCTCCCAGGTGTGGAAGAATTGGGGCTTCAGGAGAGCATTACCGGGGCTGGAACAGGCTCCACTCTGCAGCACGGGGAGAAGAGTTTGTGAGCACCCCTGCACCTCCTTGCCCAGCTGTCTTGGGCATGCTTGGGTCTCTGGTGCTAGGCACTAGAGGGAGACATCAAGACGTGATCTTGCTTGAGGCTGCTCCAGTAGTGAGCACGTTCCCAGGTACCTGATCCCTTTCCAAATCATCTGTAGGAGTTCCAGTACCACAAGAGGGGTTATTTGGTAATTAATTGTAAACACTTGCCCATTCGGACATAAGGTTGGCAGCATCTGGCTTGGAAACCTTCATTGTGAAATGTCTTTAACGTTTTGGCTAAAGAGTGTAAATCTGGGAATGTAAGAGGCCTTCTCTTTCTAGGTGATGACCGTTGTGCTGTCTGGGTGTGGGTGTCCCCTCTACAATTGTGAGGGCGCTCCATTTGGTCGAAAAGACACCAATAAGGGTGTGTTGGCCACTAGCTCCTATCTCGGTGAGATTTCAGTCCACATTTTGCTTAACAGCTCTTCCAAAATGCTTGCACCCCTGAGTAACAGCAAGCAGGGTACTGAAAAGCAAACCCGTGCCCTGCTAGTCAGAAATGAAGACTGCTTAGCAACCAGGCTCCTCGCAGCGAGGGAAGATGTGTCTTGCGAGCCTGTGGCCCCTGCTCTTTCAAGGAACAAAACCAAGATGTCAAAGGAAGTTATCCTTTCAGTATCAATCACATACCTAGGGTCTCACCTTTACGGAGCCCTTGCAGTCAGCAGAGCAGCATAACGTACTGCTCGGTTGTACCTTTTGCCCTTCTGCGGTGTGCGTGCCATCCCTCTCCGTGCAGTCACAGCGTAAAACCAGGTCGAGTCGTTCTGTCCCCAGGCTGAGGCATACCAGTCCTGGAAGCAACTCGACCACAATGACTAAAAGTTTCCCCAGGAAATAGATTGGATCCTTAACAAGCAGGTGTTTTATGAGCTGATAAAAATGATCTCGAAGGCCAAGAATCAACCTCACAAGTGGAGAGAACAGAAATGATCAGTGGCTGTTTCTCCTGCTGCTGCGAGTCGGAAATCAAACTGAGGGTTTAGTGCAAAGAGGGTTAAAACACTAGTAATTCAGTGCCTACCAGCTGGGAAGAATAATAAAGCCTGCGTTTCTGTGTTGGTACGGGGCAAATGCTGCAGAAACAGGAATTTTATTACATAANTGTGCGTCATTAAAATGACACAGAACATGCCACCACGCTCAAGAGTCCTGTGTGTGCTTAAGAGTGTACAACATGCACATATTCTTCGTGGCCTTGCCGCATTCATGAATTTCAGTTCGCTGGGTTCACAGCTGGGAGGGAGGCTGCCTCATCAAAATGGGCACCGTACTTTCTGCCGTGGAAGTGGAAGATGGGAAGGTGGGGGTGTTTTGTTGTTTGTTATTGTTTTACCGAAGATTTAATTAAATGATTGAAAGGAAAGGGAGGGGAAAATGCAATTCCTAATGCAAAAAATGCAGACTTGAGCATACTCCCTTTTAAGGGCAGCCAGGCTGGGGAGCGCTGCAGGGTCCGTGAAGCCCTTCTGGATCATCTGTGGTTGCTCTGTGGTGTGGCCCCTTTGCCTTCTGTAGGAGTGCTGCTCACAGGCATTGGTGGAAGCTGCACTCGGCTGTTGTCAGGAGGAGGTAGTCCACCCACAGTAGGAGGCCATGAACAATGCTTGGAGACTCAGGAAAAAAGAGGTTCTGGTAATTTTAGTATTGGCATGAAGAGGACTCTTTATCTCAAAGCACTGGGCAAGCAACAAATCGTATTAATGTCTTTCAGGATGGATTGAGCAGCGCTTTTCCTGTTGTACAAGTGAAGACTCTGACGTTGAATGATTGTAATTCTGTTCCAGAAATGGCAGCTCCATGGATTTTCTCTGAGCATATGCTTAGTGGTCTGCCTGAGATTTGTAAGTGTTTTCTGTTGTCTGCTTCTTCTTTAACATCCAAAGCATAAAGTTGAGAGGAAGCGAGAAGGTATTTCCTTTTTTGTGTGTGCTGTGAGTAAGCAACTGATTCAGCCATGAAAAGCGTTCTTCTATCTGATTTTTCAATTCTGTGTAAGCCAAAACTAAAGCATTCTTTCTGTCCCAAAGAGCTTACAGTTAAAGGGTTTCATTCAGGAAAGTATTTAAACCGTCTGTATTAATGACAGCATTTAAGTACTTGTTTGGATTGTATCCTAATAAGGATGCTTTTTTGAATGGGGCGGAAATAGAAAAACTGAAGGCAAGGTATGGAGTGTATTAGTGAAACACCTGGTGATGCCTGGCAAGCATTTTGCTGCTTCCATTTCACTTCATCTGCTTTGTTGTAACGGATTCCATTTTTATTGTTTAGTGGGCTGGACAGGGTTGGAGGGAGGCATGCAGACCAGCACCAGTGGCATAGGGAAGAGAGAGGAAGCAAAAGGGTGGCATAGCCAGGGCCATTCTACAGGGGAATGGCCGAGGTGCGAATGAAAAATGAGCATTTCCTGGCCTCTTTTTTACGTACAAAGTAAAGATCACAACTATGTTGGTTCTCATGTATAGATGGGAGGCATGAAAAGCTGGATCTCCTTTAATATTGGGTTCCTTTGGGTGTTCACTTGGCTGTTGGTACTCTGTGGGATAATCACGTGTGACTTCTGGCAGCACTGGAAAAGAAAGCCAACTCGGAAATACTGGGTTAAACTTTGACCCCTATCAGTCCAAGCAAAGTTAATGGGCTTGCGTTACTCTAATTAGGAATGCAAAGGTTTAGAGGTTGCTTAGTTACTGGGCGTACAGAGATTTCAGACAGTAGGACATAATTCATATATCCCCTAGATATATTTTTATCACCACAGTCACGATAACGTGATACGTCGTGCTGCCAGTCTGCCACTGTAGATGAAACACTTCAGCTGGTGGTCTGCGTATTGCACTAGACCCATAGCGTGCTTCTGTGTGGCCTCCCGCTTCTTCCAGAGGATGTGGGAACACCTCCTCCCATATTTGCTGTGTTGAAAGCCAACCTTTGTTGTGCCATCTCTGTTTAAGGAACTTCTTCTTCTCCTGGATGTGTGCAAGGTCCCACAGATGAGTACAGCAGAGCATCAGTGCAACGTGCAAAGGTTCCAGACTGGAATACAGCCGCTCCCAAGGTGAAACCACCTAGTCGATTCTCTCTGTTTCAGCAGATCTTTTCCCAGCACATCCAGCAAGTCACAACTAGTCGTTTCAATGACACAACCAAGATCTTACTCCTATTAGCATTGCTGTGTCGGTGGAGCGGAGCGGCAACGCTGGGTCTCTTTTGCCTGAACAAAATTGTCAGATGGTTCTAGCACTGCGAAGTCCTTGGTAGTGGCTGTAATGTAAGAGGCAGAGAAAAGCAAACTTCACAGTGGATCTGTGCTGAGCTGACAATAGCAGAGGTTGGAATCGATTGAAAATCAGTGAGAGAGAACAGAAAGGCTGACTTAGTTTTAACCCCATTCTTCAAGTGCTCTCGCTGCCAGACTCACCATGCAAAATCCCACCAGCCCCACTAAGGTCAGGGAACGGGAGTGAATACAACTGTTTTATCTGCCTTATCCACGGAAAACATTTCATGCCTGACTGATTTGGGTGAGCCATGAACAAGTTATTTGATTATAAACTGAACATATTAGAAGCAGTGATGTTTTACAAATCTCCCTGTAAGTCTGCAGTTAACTTAAACACGAGGTCAGCAAAATTTCTTAACAGCTGAACAGTTTGCACAGCCTGCCCAAGTATAAGCTGCCTTTACAAAGTCTCTGCCTACACAAGGCAGGCACAGGAGGCCCGTCCCGTGTTCATAACATTCCCTGAGCCTTTCTGATGGTAGTGTTAAATATTGAAATTAGCTCGCAATATTTTAAAGCTGTAGTTAAACCCGGCATGGCTGGTATGATGTAAGTGCCTGGATAAAGCCAAGACATCATGCGCATAGGTGAAATTCTGCTGCCGCTGAAGAAAGTGGCAGGCTGTGTGGTGACTGCAGTGAAATGCAATTTCACCTGCAACGTTTAGCAAGTTGAGAGTCAGGCCTGGACACTTCCTTGTTTCCCATTTCCCATCGCCTTCATTGTGAGGAGACAGACGCAGCTTTATGTTTCTTGCAGTTACTGTGAGCTGAGAGGAACAACAGAGGGCTGAGGGTGCATGAAAAGAGCCTCTAAATGGTCTGTGCAGTTACCTATAGAAATATAACATGTAAAGACACATGATTTACACATTAAACCACAACCTATGATGGGTTACCGACTATTAGAAACTATATATGACAAACATCTTTAATTCGTCTTTGCTAAAGCTTATAACACAGAACACATGAATCTTCCCTGAAGAGCCTTACAGATAAAAGTCCAGAGGGAGGAAAAAAAATAGAGATGAAGGTGGAGCTGAATAAGCCACAAACCGCAATGCGTTTGCCATCAAGCTTTACATGGTTCCAGTCAAGTGTACCTTTATTGCAGACAGCCCATGTCCCGTGCTCTGTGTGATACTGCCGCCCTGGTACGCACACGGCACAGCGCTCCTGGGTACAGCCCAGCACCATATGACCCGTTCTCAAGCATTTACTTCCCTTTCAGCGAGTAATAAACTTTGAGTCACTAGTCTTTCAAGTGACTGACTTTCCCAATAGTGAACTTGTTCCCTTCCCCTGAATTATGAAATGAGAGCAAAATTTATGCCACAGATATTAAACAGTGGGGGAGGCTGGGCAGTTCTGTATTTTGTAAGGCACCCTCAGCCCTGAGATGGTGTCCCAGTGTTTCCAGCAGTCATAGTAGAGCTCGGACATCTTCACTCGGCATGAGGCAAGGTAACTTTGAGCTCCATGTCCAGTACTGCCTGCTTTCTGTTGCTGTTTTGCTTGTATGAGAACACAAAGTGTGGAGGAGTCCGTTTCCATTCCTCCTCCTGCAATTTTCTGATGGCCGGAACGCAGCCGAACTCCTGAAGTGCAATTGAGGGGATAGGTCAGATAAGAAATGCCTAAGACGGGGTTATGTTGGATGAGTCAAAGAATTCTACTGGGCAGAAAAAGGGGATTCAAGTTCACAGTTTTCATAGACCAGAGATGCCAGTTAAGTTGAAAAGCAGATTCTGTTTTGCTTTATCACCACCCACTTTTTCCAAAGATGTTCTACTTTTCTCAGCGGCCTCCCTATTGCTGTAGCTATAAATAAGTATATATCTTTATGCGTGTAAGAGATTCAGGTTTAAACTTATATTTAAGCTACAAGGTTATATATAACAGGACTGTATTAAAGATGACAAAATCCTCATTGTTCTGTTCATGTTTTATCTCAGTGTAACGTGAATGTTCATGCGTATGTGTGCATGCAGACACAATATTAACGTATGTATGCAGGCATAGGACAAAAAAAGAATCCAGGTTCTCTACTCCGTTTCTGTAGTTGGGTGTTGGTGTAATTAACTTTCATGATGTAAAAGGAATAATTCTGTTATAAGGCTGGATAAGCAGCATGGCAAAGCTCTATTTGCACACAAAGACTAAGATTTAGATAGGTGCATTCTGTGGTAAAATATGTAATTACGAAGTTTGGTCATTCTAGATTCACTTCAAGAATCTCACTTTCTAGACCTTGCCAAAGCATTTCTGAAGCTGATTTCTTCTTGGTGTTTGGAAAGTAACCATATTTTATCCTTCCAGCAAGCTTCACAGTGGTTTTTTTTTTTTATTAATTAGAAAACTTCGCTTTGATCGTTGTATAGAGTAGCTGTGCTTTTCTGGACATGGAAATGTTGCTCAAGTTTATGTAGAACAAGGAATGTAGCTAGCCTTGAGGAGCAAGAGGGAGTTACTGGCATGGTAGCCGGCAAATATTTAGATAGATAGTATGGATCACTTGCCAAAAAGAGCATGAATCTGGGATGCCCATCCTCTGCTCGGAGGAGGCTCAGCAACTCGCCAGTGATGTTCCTAATTTGCTAACTGTGGAGCAGATTAATGATCTAAGTCCACAGGAGATTGTAGTACCTGTAGTTCATTTTGCTGGTTATGAAGAGCTCAACACACAGGTTTTGGAGTGCAGTTTCTTCGTTGCTCTTGTTCTCTGCAGACTGTTGAGGGAGCAAACTAAACTAGCTCGAAACTGGATATTCACCTCTGCGAAACTGTTGGAGGACATTCCCCCCGTGCCCAGTGTTAACTCAGTCTCTGTTCAAGACTGCTCCAACCAACTTGGCTGCAAAGGTTCCGAGTGCTTCTGTTAGGTGGAATGGGGGGATTCAGGTGACCGTGACAAAGTTGGCTGGCATGGAGCTGTGTGGGCAGCCTTCACTCCTATGCCACACTGCACGGCGGTGGCTACCGATATGGGATTTTCACATGGAGGATGCTTTTGCCTGCGAACATGGGGTTTGTTATTAGCGCTCGGCTCAGGGGTCCTGTGCCTGAGGGACATTCATAGCTTCGCAAACTACCCGGCCTCGGCCAAACAGTTAAAGGACTATGTGTAAGCTCTTAGAAAATACCAGGTACAATGTGTTAGTTTATACCTCAGTGGGGAAAGTTGTAACTTAAGGAGCCTTTACTTCATATTTGCTATCATCTAGGAGTGCACAAACAATTACTTACTGTGGCTCATCTGAGTCCCGGTGGTTTGTTATGCGTGTAAACTTGACTACTTCTGTGNTTGGCTGCCCTTGGTTGTTATAGCAATAAGGACAAGCAGGAGCCTCTCTGCATCCCATTCCTTGGCATCAACTATAAACGTGGGTCTTATTACTCTGAGAGTGAACAGTTTTCTGCACAACATGCTGGTAATTTCAGCAGTTAGAAGAGCCTGGCTAAAAAGTAAAGCTACTGAAGAAAATTGGTCCTGTTTTACCTCAAACTAGGCCAGAACTCACAGACACTAGTGAAATCTACAGCCTGCCTTATTCAGTCTATTTCTTTTTTTTTTACAATTTTAACTGATTTGACATCTGTCTGTTAGTCAAATGTATGTTTTTACATTAGTAAGACTTTACAGTTGGGTCAGCTTTTTTCAAAGAAAATGATTATTTTTTCTTAAATACTCACTGAACCCAGGGTCAGAGTCTGTTATTTCTCTTTTCTCTAAAGTTATAGGTAGCAAATGCTTTTTCTACTGGGCATAAATAATAGCTGGTTTCACTACTGCTTACACGACCCCATTTTGTGGGAAGTGTTGGTCTTTTCTGGAGCGTGAATGGCGAGGAGAGAAGTCTTAGCCCCTGTGTATTTGCACAACACTGGATTTCCAAGGGCGCTTCTTTCTGTTAGTGCTGTTTGCTTGTTCTTTTCAAATGAACAAGAATGGAAGTATTAGCAGATGAAATCCAGCACAGAATTCACCAACAGCCACTCGATAGCGTGAGGCAGAGGAGCAGTGAGGAGGTTTCCTCGCAAGCATGCCGGGGGGGACCAGCTGAAGGATGACAGGCTTTCAGTATTCTGCCCAAGTGTCAAGTCTGCAAATGGGATTACAAACCAGTGACAACTGTGATGGCTGGTATTATGTGGACACCTGTTCACCCAGCGCTGGACACAGGCTAGCGTCCACATAGGATGTTGAACAGTCACCAGATGCTAATGGCTTTGAGCTACTATGCCTTTTTTTTTGTTGTTGTTTTTCTGGATTTGATCCAGCAATTTAGACAAGATGCTCTTTGCTAGCAAAACAGTACTAGGAGGGACACGTAGCTCTCAAAGGGGTTCAAATAAAAAGGTTTGTTAATGAACTGCAAAACTCCCTGGGTGGAATGAGTTTAGATTATTGCCACTGAAGTTTAACCAAGTGTCGGGGTCTAAAGCAGCCACTTAATAACACACGGTTCCACCATCCAGTCAGTAAGGAGAGCTGCTGCGTAACACAGAAACGTCAGTAAAAGTAGGACCAAAATGTTGCTAATGCCTGAACAACTTACAGCCGGTCAGTATGTCCATGTCTGGTTGAAAGTCTCAGCTTGGATATGAAGGTGTGCTGTGGGGGGACACCCTGCGTGCTGTGGAGCGTGTCTCGCCCATTCTTTTGGTTAAATTGGGTAAGAGCCTATGTCACTGTCTTACTGCTACTTTTGTTGGTGTGTTTTACGAGGTGTTTCTTTCAAGTCTAATGAGAATTATTTTTCTTGCCAGAAACCTGTGTGTATTTCACTGGACAAAATTTTGGACTCTGATTGGGGACCCATCCAGGCAGGGAGGGTGGAGATCAGTTTGAGTACGAAAAAAAGAGTCTGTTGCCTTTCTTCTTCTTCTAGTAAGTAGTCTGTCCATATGGCGTCCTGCTGGACACTGAGCTGCTCAGTGTTCAAGAACTCCCAGGGTCCAAACCTGCAAACTAAGTGGGGATGGTGGAGAAGGGGAGGGAGCCCCTCAAGTGTCCTAGACTTAACAGAGCTCCTCCAAAGCCACTGGAGCGTGCCCTTTGCTGGCATAAACTGCACTCGCTTCATCAGCATCGTACACCGTTATCCTTAGAGGTGTAAATCAGCATAACTCCCTCTGGCCCTAAGAGTGTTTCAGATCACTGTGAAATCCAGAATGCTTTTTAAATGGCGAAGGGGTAGTGATTTATAATAGCCAAAACATACTCCCACTGATGTCTGTGCTGCCCATAAATCTCTGCTTCTTAGGTACAACGGTAACACTTCTGTTATGTCTCTCTGTTCTTTAAACTGTTCCATTTGGCACTCAGTTCACAATTATTCTCTTGAACACATTACTGTTTCTTGTGACACCATAAATCTTCTTTTAATTTTGGCCATTTATTGCCACCTCAGTCCCATTTCAGGTTTTCTTTCAGATTTCTTATGGTTTGATCATAGATGTGCTACTATGATGTCTCTGTTTCCTGGTGTCATGTGATGAGCACATTAAGTTGGACATCTGTCATGATTTGCTTCCAAACTGTACTAAGGATTTGCTATACAGGGAAACTTTATATTCCTTCTTCCAAATATTTTACAGCTTTCTTCTATTTATTTTATGGGCTTTTCCCCCTCAATTACTGCATTATTTTCTTCACTTGGACTTTCTTGCATGTAGGTGACATCTTAAACTCTTATGTCACGTTATCTGCTTGATGCAGAAGGTTCTTAGGCCCAGTCAAGCTTGATAACAAAATGTAGGGCTGTTGGAATGTCACACACGCAACGCACGCTGCAATTGTACTTATCTTTTATATCAGTGTTTTATCCCTGTTCTAGGGAAGGGGTTAACAGCTGTGCTTGTGCGGCTGAAGAGAATTACTGGTCTGGCTGCTAATTATCTTCTCTAAAGGGTCAGTCTTTCCAAGAATCAGGTTATTAAAATGAGAACTGACTGTCTCTCTCATCTCACTCTCTTCTCTCTCTGTTGTTTTTTTTTTTTCCCCCTAGAAAAAAATTGCATAGAGCATGAAAAATCTGGTATATTGTTTGAAGTAGAGGAATAGTTTTTTGAATTATAGCTAAAAAATATTATGTGAATTTCTCTTTGGGGTTTATTAAAAGAAGTTTTTACTCATATAGCTAAAATGGATATATAAAAAGTGTTATCTGGATGGTTGTTCCTCTTGCTTCATTGTATTTCTGCTGGGAAGTGAAGTCCTCCCCTCTTCATGCCTGGGACAGTTTTCAGCTAATGAGAGATATATATATATATATACACACACACGCAAGGTCTTTGAGCCCATCACTAGTTCTGGCATCCTTAGTCCTTGTGCATTTCTTTTTTGTGCCTCCGGTAACTTCCTCTCCACTATTTACTTTCAAATGGAGATTTCTTCTTCAGTGACTATGATAGTTAGGTAGTGGGGGACGGGCTGATTAAAGTTCAGTTCATATTTTTTGTACTGTAGAATATGGCTGTTCCTGCATACTTTGCCATCTTATCAGTTGTTTTAGATTTTCCAGTTTCAATTACTGCTTAGTAATGTTAGACTTAGACTGGTGAAATGTGTAATTGTAAATGCTATTTGTCTGCCCTTGTCAATTCTTGCCTTTCCAAACTTAAAAGGTCGACAACTGAATTGTTAGAGTTGTCACTAGAATCATATTTTGGGCTTGCAGGAAGATACCATGTTTGTCTCCATATAAGAGTTTAATTTAAATTTATCTTAAATTTCTTAGCAGTTGTTTGCGGGTATCATTTTACTCCATTTGAAGTTGATTTCAGGGGCACTCCTTGTGTCTGCATGCTGCCACTGTGAGTGTCAGAATCCCAGGCAGGGCTGCCTGGGGTATCTGCATCTGAGGCCAGATCTTCCCCCTTGGTTTCTCACCGGGGGTAGGACCCTGGCAGTGAGGTCCATCCATCCTCAGGTGGGCAAAACTGTCTTTCAGGTAGCAGAAGACGTCACGCTTGTCTAGTGCCCTGATTTATTGTTTTGATTCCCCTGCAGTACTTAGGCTGTTTCACATCCTGACTTCTATTATCTGGGGAATATTATCAGCAACAGATAATTTCCTTCAGTCATGGAGACAGATTTTAATTCATGCTTTCTTGAGTTTGAGACTGGGTTGTTTGATTCTATCTGCTTCCACTCTTTAACTCTTGTAAGCAAAATCTAAAAGCTGCAGGAAGTCTGATGCCAAAAATCAGCTTTTCAGAACAGGGGAAGTCTTTAGTGTTCTCTGTTCAATGGTGTGTCAGTTGTAAACTCTTCATACTGATTTATAAAGCTTTGCATGGCCTTCGACTGTCTGATGAAACTGTCTTGATAACCACCTACTGTTGCTGCCTTCCTGACTGCCTGTGGGACTGGATTTCACTCTGCCAGTCACAGAGCATTTCACCATTATTCTTCTGCCTTGTGAAATTCTTTTTCCATGATAAGAGCCATCATTCCACTGAGGCTTTGAAAAAGAAGTCTGGTTTTTGGTGGAACCACTTGACACCAGCAGCGAGATGCTCAGCTGGCGTTCTCTTACCAGTGATGCAAGTGACATACAGCAGCGGTTTTACCAAATGGTTCGCTATTGCTTGTAAATGTGTTTTTATGATAATTTTGTAAGACACCTTTTTTTTTAAAAAAGAGGTAATTAATGATGTAATCAGAGTAAGTTTAAGGCCAGGAGTTGACTAGTTGAGCTTTTCATTGTCATGCTGCTATTCACATATTGTTGTCTGATTTAGCAGAGTTACGTCAGCTGCCTCGGTTCTCATCTGCAGGAGAAAAGGGATGTTCATGTCGTGTTCATCACAGACAGAAAGATTGTATTGACAGCGTGTAGGGGCATCAACAGGACTAGGGACTGGGTGAAGAGTGATACACCACCCCCCCACCGCCCAGAATAAACTCTCCCAAAACACGACTGAAACTGAATCACGTGCAAAGAGAGTGAGGACAAGTACTTCGGTTGTTGCTTTATTGTGGTTGGCCTGAGCTGTTCATCCGTGGCTGCTCAGGAAGGACAGAAAATAGCTGCGTTTTGAGAGAGAAATCCAGGCCATTTCTAAAATGGTTTTATCCTGTAGGCTTTTTCTTGTTCTCAGCATACATTTCTGCTTTTCCTTCCATGTGTTGAAAGGAGCAAGTTTGTTTATGAAAATCATGTCTGTAAAGAAAAACCCTTCCCTCTAGTGTGCTTAGTTTTTATCAACAAAACAGAAACTAGACAAAAGGAAGGCATTTTTCTTCTGAAGAAGTATATATTGTTTTCGTTAAGGCAAATCCCCTATTCTCCCTTACCAAATGAGAATCTTTAACTCCAAAGAAAAGAGTATTGATTTGTCTCCTACAGTGAAATTGCTGAAGCATATAGGAAATGTGATGTTTGTGTTGTGTTTTTTTTTTTTTTTTTAAAAAAAAAAAAATTTGCTTAATGACTCCCTTCCCCCCTGCTTATTCCGGTAACTTAAAATACAAATTAAAAGATGGGCTGTTGGCAGACACAGTTCTTCCTCGGGTCATGCCAATTCAGAGCTGAGCATGCAACTCAGTCTTTAAAGGGCGAGCTTTTAAACTGAGTATGTGTGATGTGGAAATCATGGGACAGCCCTGAGCCTGTGCAGACACTGTGGGATACAGTCGGTATCTCTGCGGCTTCCTTGGCCTGCTGCACCCCTGCTCGGACCTGTGCTGGCCATGATAGTGCCAAGGTCCAGCAAATGGTCTCTGCCTCTCCTTAAGGCTCGTTGCCTCTCTTCAGTCAGTTCAGAGAGGGGATAAAATCTGCAGGTTGTTCAGCCAGACCATCTCGGTGCATTCAGGGGTGTTGGAATACAGGAAGGATTGGGGTCACGCTGCTTACGATAGGTACCCAACAAATGAAACCACTCCTCGTGGTGTGAGCAAGATGGATGAACATTGTAGTCTGGTCCTTCTGGCGTTGCTTTGACTGTGGGCACAAGGCTTCGTGCTGGGAAAAGCAACTCGAGGGGTAAAACAGAAGATAGGTCAGTATGCGGTGATTCACCTTGATATACTAGGCCACGCACTTTTTTTTTATTTTGAAAACTGGAGCGCTGCCACTGTCAGGGGATGAGGAGGGGGCTAGAGGCCAGTGAGAGAATGACCGACTACGTTTGAAATACACTTGGTACTATAATTCCTACAAGTACTGTGCAGCAGGCTGCCTTGAGAGATGCTACGTCTTGCAAGGCAGGATACTACTCTTGGCTCCCAGCTCTTCCAGAGTGCAGAGCTCAGCGACAATTAGGAGCTGATGCCTTCGGCAGAACCCAGTCCTTGCCTTCCGCAGGGCCACTGTTGTTGGCTCCTGGCTCCCGGCACCTCGGTGCTCTACGTGAGGTGGACACTGGGTCTCTGGCAGAAGTGGTTACTTCCAACTCCTCGCTGCCGCAAAGAGATGAGAGATGCGGAAAAGGCCTCAGACGTAATGATGGGCAGGAGGGTACCAGTGCTGCTGAGCTTGGAGCCCCAGTATCACAGCTCTATTTGTTTTCTTCTCCACTTGAAGCGCTATATGCAGACAGATGAAAATGGGATGTTGGAAGCCTGAATGTATTATTGGGTCTGGACTTTCATCTCTGCTAACTGCATTGGTATCGCAAACAGATTGCACGTTCGTGAGATGATAACAATGACCATGACTTCATTTAATGTTAGGAATCCTCGAAGCCATCTAATACCTAAGTTTACATTTTCAGTCACTTCTTTAGGTACTAGTAGAAGATGACTGCAAATTCAAACACCGCAAGTCACCTCAGCCGAAAAGTGTCAAAAGACATCTTCTAAAAAGTCCATTTAACTCCCAGATAGACTTCTTGCAAATCCCTGCTCCTTTCCCTGGAGCTTGCTGGCTTTGCCCTCGCCACACACTTGTGCGTTCCCAGAGCAGTTCTGCAGAGGACAAGCCAGGCAAACCCCTGGGGAAATCACCAGCTGCCACGGTGGCTGGCAAGACGATGGCAGGCTGCAGCCCTAGTTGTAGGTGATGTTGCAGAACTGAGGCCCCACAAGAGTTTGAGGAAACAGGATGCACCTCCTGGTGTCCCTTGAATGCAGGTCATCGCATCCATGTGATGGCAGACCAACAGAATGCAAATTTTAGATGCACAGAGCATCTTCTGGTTAATATCCAAACTACTTGCAACATGTTGTGTATTTTCCTGCGTCCAGGGTTAGCATTAACGTGACTTACTTCTACGTTATGCCTTTCGTATTACTGGTGAAGAAGATCAGTATTTCTTTTCTTCAAATTACAAAATCTGAACAATTAAGCAATTTTCAGTAAGGGAGCGTTCACATTCCCACTGGCTTTGGTAAGAGTTTGACTGGGGCACAGGAAAGGTGACTGTGCCAGGGCCTCACTTCTGTTAGGCTCTTTCAGTTGTAGAGAGCCGTGAAAAGAAGGATTGATCTAATGTAAGCAAATGCGTAAATTTTAGGAACAACAGGAAGCAAAGTGAGAAGATCACTGATGTTTGCATCTTCAGGACAAATGTTCATACCTCTTCCTACAGTGCCTTTAATTTATTCATGTATATTAGCCATGATTCAAAAACTAATAAAGGTTAAAAGCCATCATTAGTGCAAGAATAATATGCAGTGAAAAAGCAAAAGAATGGCAGCAATGAAGACAACCCTAATACAAAGCAGAATTAGTGAGCAAAAATATATCTGAATTGAAAGAAGTAGTGAAAAAATTTAAAAAAAAAAAAAAAGAAACAACAAAATTCCAAACAGCTGCTGACTGTGATTGGAAATGCTTTGAAGTCTAAGGAGGTAACTGAAGCGGCCATGGGTGAGAGCCCAGATGACCCAGCAGGTCAGCCGGGTCCCTGCTCGCCCTGCTGCTGGGTGATGCGAAGGACTTTGGGGTGCTGGCGTCAGCCCTTGCCTCTGCTTTTGTGCCAGACTGACAGAAAGGAAACTGTGAACTGTGGTTGCAGAGGTTGCTCTGTGCAGGAACGGGTTATGCAGCAAGGTAGGCAGCTTCCTCCCACGCAGCTTTGTTCCGTAACTCAGATCGTTGCAGAGGAGAGGAGCGGGGTGGGAAGGCACCATCCCTGCTGGGCGCTGTGCCTTGGCTGC
>VYXH01001513.1:127324-143025 GCA_013397275.1 Burhinus bistriatus | reverse complement strand
CCCCCGCCCCCCAATCTCTTGAAACTATATGACAGCAAACGTCAGTTTTGGCACTGCATTGTGTAGCTGTGATTCCAACCTATTGTTTGAATTCTTTTTCATCTTTGAGTTGTTGGCTTTTTACAGTGCTCTTTGGTCCTGTTCAGGCAGGTAAACCTCTCGGTCTTCCCCTCCCCTTCTTTTTTCCTTCTTTTCTTTTTTCTTTACACCAGGCTGCTTCTCATAGTACCAATGGGCTACTCACCATAGCCAACTTGTTCCACCTCTGCCCAGTTCCCGTAAGCTGTAGGTTTTGCTGGCAAGGCGAAGTCCTTCTGTGGAGGAAATAATAGGAGAAATAGGCCTGCAATCCATGTTGGAGTTCTGTTCCTTGAAAAATATAGGTTCCTTTTTAACAATTACATATACATTTTGGATATATTGAATCTAAGGAAGTACCGTTTCCTTTCCTTTATTACATATCCATTGTATTGTTGAATATAAGGAAAACGTAATAGAATTGTCACACAAAAGAGGTGAAAAGGATAAAACAACACACTTGGTTGCTTTTAAGCCCCCCCATTCTAAAGAGCAAGAGGGTCCTGGTTGGTTTTTTTGACCCTATCTGTTTAGAGCTGTGAAGAACTGAAGTAGTTGTGCAGCTACCGTATTTCAGTATGCTGTGGCGGTTTGCAAAGTAGGTTTGATCTGAGAGGTTAGGTGTTCAAAGTTGGAAAGACAAGCAGGGATACACTCCACACGTAGAGGAGGTTACACTCAGTTTTAAAATTAAAGTTGAACAGAAATGTGGAGCAGTTGGGAAAAAGAATAGGGTCAGTTACATTGGCTCCCCAAATAATTTATTTGGGGATGGGGTGGGGAGGAGGGAGACATGCCTTACATATAAGAAAATTATGCTTTCCCTGGTGTGTGCTCAGAGCTCTTCCATAGCAGTGGCGGGAAGGAAAATATCTGATGCCAGTCGCATGGGAGGGTTGCCGGCTGTGTATTCCCTGTGGAATGATCTGCATAAAATCTCTTATGTCACTCTGAATGGCAGCATGGAATAATCTCTCTACTTGGTAATCTCTCAACACAAGTCTCTTGTGTTTCATAAAGGAACCAAGATCTGCAAAATATGTATTTCTCCTGTCTACACCTTCCTCTGCTATTTCTTTCCCTTCTCAGTAAGAAACTTGTTTAGAAGTAGCTGGGATACAAGCTTATCCTTCTGGAGGTTGAATAACACTACAGACAGCATCTTACAGAAGTTTGTTAAGTTTTGATTTTTTTTTTTTTTTTTGCCTTAACAGACGGTGGGAGAAAAGGTAGATGAAAATAACTCATTTGTCCTTTCAGCATAACCTTAGCTCTGGCTTCATTCCTTTCTCATCTTTTTTTCTTCTAACACATTGCATTTTATATCCTTATTGTTTCAAGTACAGAAGACACTCTATATGACTTGCATTAAATACAGGCTTCATGGAGAATTGTCTGTTGTTAGTAGGCTCTAATTAAGCTCCTATATTAAAAAACCGCGATATGCTGAGCACTCGAGCTGCTTTCTGTGGGTGGGAGCCGGTGGGATGCAGGGCACTGGCACCCGTGGCTGCCATCCCTGGAGGTGCATGGCACTGCCGTAGAGGGGACCCTCCGCAACGCAGCAGCCCAGTACATCGCCTGAACCATTCTTTCTCTCTCTCTCTCCTCCTCTCTCAGCCAGGCGCACGCACACGTAGCTAGATAGTTTTGCTGTCTGCTGCTTCTGCTTTCTGTTGCTAAGTGAACAGCTCTAGCTCACACACAGAGCGGAGCCAATAGCATCCTGACCTCCAAAGGCTGGTAAAAGCTGAAGAAAGGGAATCCAACGGTGCCGTCTTTTCTTTGCTCTCCTCCCACCCCCCTTTCACAGGGAAGCGGGGAGGGGAGAGGGAGAACATGGGATGGGGGAGATAATTCATAATAGCCGTTCACGTTCTGGAGATAAATGCAGTAATACCTGGGGAAAAGAACGAGAATATGATGTGCCTTTGTATTTATACACACACGCAGGCAAAAATGTTTTTCCTTGTGCTGTGAGCTCCAAGCTGTGATTAGGAAATGAGTTAACACTGTGAAGTTATTTTTCTGTGGTCTTCATAGCTGTTAATCTTCTACTAATCACTGATACTGGAATATATTGTAAGGCTCATCTTTCCCTCAATCTGAGAAACACTGAGTGGGGCTTCAGCCTTCCCCTCGCTAATTATGACACATTTATCACCTTACAACTATTGTTTCCCTGCTCTCCTTCATGAGTATTTGGGGAGGGGGAGGTTGCTCAGCGCACTGCAGACACTTGTGTGATTGCTGCAGTCCCCATGCGAAAACAGCCACACGGTCCGTAGCTGTAGGAATTGGCCATCTTGTTGTCATATTTTGTAAAAAGAAATAGGTTATGGCTCACTTCTCACAAATAGAGCACAGGATTTTTGCGATTCAAGTGATAAGCTAAAGCATGTGCCTGGTAGCTTAATGTTCAGTTTTAACCTACTGTGAAGTCTTCTTGTAGGTTATTTCTCTTGTATTTGAAGTTCTCCCTGTTTAAATGTTTGCATCTTGATCAAAGTTTTCTAGGCACAGTAAAGAAGCGAGTAAATTTTATCTGTAAACCGTCAGTGCCTGTGACAAAGTGCCAGTGTAAAGTGCTTGTGTTTGCCCTATGGCTGGCTTGAGTCTGCTGTTGTATGTATGTATAGGCTTGGGGAGGAGTGGCTGGAAAGCTGCCTGGCAGAAAAGGATCTGGGGGTCCTGGTGGACAGCCGGCTGAACATGAGCCAGCAGTGTGTCCAGGTAGCCAAGAAGGCCAATGCCATCTTGGCCTGTATCAAGAATAGCGTGGCCAGCAGGAGCAGGGAAGTGATCGTGCCCCTGTACTCGGCACTGGTGAGGCCGCAGCTTGAGTCCTGTGTTCAGTTTTGGGCTCCACAGTATAGGAGGGACATTAAAGTGCTGGAGGGTCCAGAGAAAGGCAACAAAGCTGGTGAGGGGTCTGGAGAACATGTCTTATGAGGAGCGGCTAAGGGAATTAGGATTGTTTAGTCTGGAGAAGAGAAGGTTGAGGGGAGACGTTATTGTTCTCTACAACTACCTGAAAGGAGGTTGTAGTGAGATGGGCGCTGGTCTCTTCTCCCAAGTAACTAGCGATAGGACAAGAGGAAACGGGTTCAAGTTGTGCCAGGGGAGGTTTAGGCTGGACATTAGGAAAAAATTTTTCACTGAAAGAGTTATCAAGCATTGGAACAGGCTGCCCAGGGAGGTGGTTGAGTCACCATCCCTAGATGTGTTTAAAAGTCATGTAGATGTGGTGCTTAGAGATATGGTTTAGTGGCAGATCTGGTAGAGTAGGGTCAATGGTTGGACTAGATGATCTTAAAGGTCTTTTCCAACCTAAACGATTCTATGATTCTATGTGGGGAATATAGCACTTGTCTCTAAGCAGCATTGTGGGTGATTGCAGTTAGTGCTGGATCTGGAAGGAAGACAACCTTCCTGTTAAGTGTAAATGAGAGGAGCATATTCAGCAATTATTGTTTGGGTGCCACAGCCACCAAGTTTCGCCAGCTGCAAATCTCAAGACAAATGGTGGCTAGCTAAATGATATCTGTGGAGGGCAGTGGTTGGGTGGTGTGAATCACTCCTCAGAGCTGGTGGTTGGACCTGATGAGCAGAGTAAGCCTGTGAAACTCAAATATACCCTTAAAAAAAGGAGATTTTTTACAAAGATTGTGCCCATAAATGACAATTGATCCACTTAAGCCACATCATGATCGTTACCAGACAGTTTATTGATGGCTCTGAGCAGTAGCAGTGAAGGGTTTCCTGGTAATCTAAAAGGATCAGCATAGACCTCTCTTTTCTTCAGCTATCACCAGAAGACAATGAGCAGCGAAGTCCATAATGTATCACAGTGCATAATGTAACCTACAGGTTGTAGGTAACATAATAAACGTGTAGATCGGACCGAAGGAGAGTTGGGCTTTCCCAATGGTGCTGGAGTAGCTCTGCTTCAGCATCTCTGCCTCCAGTGGGAAAAGGAAAGCAGGGCGGTGTTTGGTGAGGATGTCAATGTCAAGGCAAGGATGTGGGGGGCAAAGGCTGTTCTCCTGTCTGCTAAGGAAGAGAAAGCTGAAATTTGAATGAATCCATGTGATGCAATAGTTTAACATAGGGTCAGCAGTGCTTTGCTGGGCGTTCCTTCAAACCAAAGGTTGCTCTGCTTCCAGTCAGGTACCATGTGAATCACTCATGTCTTTTGCTTTGACGTGTCACAGCTGCTGCTGTGCCACAGAGCATGGACGTGACACTGGCCCTTTCAAGCCAACAGAAACCGTCTGTTAGTAAGTATCTGGCAAATATGTTTAGTGCCTTGCAGAACTAATACCATGCTTGCCTCTTTAATCCTGCTGACTACTGTAAAAGAGTGATAAAACTTCGAAGAGCTTGCCACAGTCAATAATTTTGCATTGTACAATGAAATATAATGTTACAGCTGTCACCTTTAATTAGCAGATGACACGTTGTCAATCCACAATTGTCAATTCAATTTTAATTTCCAGTTTTGAACAACTCCCTTTGCAATATTACCAGATTAACTGCCCTTACATTAAAAAAAAAAAAAAAATTACATAAAAGCATGGAAGTGTACTTGATAAAAAATAGTTCTGATCCACAGGTTTCAGGAACACAAACAAAACCGCTCGGGGTAAGTCTCGTTTGTGTCTGTGCTCAGAGACTCTGCTCTCAGAAGTGTCTGTCTTCCCTCGTGCAAACCCTCAGCAAATTGTGAAGGGTGGAACAGGTACCTGAGCCCGTAGCCAAGGCTGGGGGAGTCTTGTTCCACGGAGGGGGGGGGGGTCTCTTTCCCTCATCCGGCTTGGCAGCAAGGCCACCAGCACAGAGTTCTTCTGGGTCTAGGCTACCTGCAGCCGCGTCCCTCCTCTGGCTGCTCCTGCCTGTGCTGGGTGAGCTGGTGCAGAGCGGACACCTGGCACCTATCACCCTTCTGGGTGAAACTCGGTCACTGTCCTGCCCTGAGCGCCTTCGCTGTTGTCCTGCCCTGGAGCGACCATCACTATATGTGTAGGATGCGCAGAGGAAAAGTCCATGCGCTTCTGAAAGGTTGTTTTTGCTTGCTTTAAATCATTGAGATCTCTGTACGATGCTGCACGAGAGTGTGTCTTACTGCTTTGCCTTGTTCACTCACCAGAGGTGTGAGTTTGCATGATAGGCCTGTTATGTTTTACTGCCTTTGTAAAATTCCCATGAAGACTGTATTCCCTCCCTTCCCCCCCCCCCTTTTTTGCAGATTTATTTTAATTCTCTTGTACAGAATTCACTGTGTGCAAACCCATTTGTCTATCTCAGCTGTCGTGTTGTGTGGTGTTCCCAATGTGCCTATCACCATGGTATCTAAGCACTTTTTAATACGTTCCATCTGAAATTTGCCGCGTGTTTCAAGCTTAACAAAGCTTCAATAAGAGGAAGGACTAAGAAACAAATAACAGTCGGGAAGAGTAGTTAGAGAAGAAAAATAGTTTCAGCTCATCCTAGCGGTTATATTACTTCTTCCCATTCCACAGAGGATTTATACAAATGAAATTTTGGTATGCAAATAAGGCTGACTTTTGTCAGTTCAATTTACCCTCTGAACCTGGAGTTTATTGATTGCCCTGTCACTTCCCATAACCGCACTGTTCTCTAATGGCTTCTGCCTTTCCCTCTTTTTCTGCCCCGACACAGCTCACTCAGGCTTTGTTTGTGTTAAGCAAGTCTGCAGTGTAAATAAATTGATGTATCAATAGCTGCCTCATTGTAGACCCTTCTGGCACAACAGGAAACCCAAATTGTTTAAATTGGTTTGGCAATTAACGCCAATTAGGCTAATCTGGAATATAGCCTTGCAGTGTGCCAATTTAAAGATTTTTTTTCTTTTTTTTTTTTTTCACTGGGGTAACTAAATCAATCGGGTGCCGGTATAGTTTTTTCAGTTTGTAGTGCAGATAAGCTGTTGCGCAGTCCAGCAATAGAGACGTGGGGTTTGAAACTTAACCTCAGATTTCGATGCTTCAGCTCAGGGTGCTGGCAGTTGGCAGTGCCCGCCCGGTGTTTTAAAGGCAGCTCACCGGCCAGCGGTGCCCGTGGCTGGTGGTACAGTTCTGGGGTTGCGGTGGTCCTTGAATCCCCCCCTCGCTGGTGCCACAGTCCAGGTGAGGGTACACAGTTCCCCTTGCTTTATAGTTGAGACGGAGGACTTTGGGGTGCGATCCCATTGAGGTCAGAGGCACATTTGAATATACCTTTGCAATATGTGCACGTGTGTTCACGCGGAAAGTTCTCTCTGTCCCAAAAATCTTTCTGGGAAAAACCAATATTGACTTCCCCTTGCCTTGCACATTACGCAGGTGGTTGTTTCTGACCTGCCAGATTGGAAATTAAGCCACTTTCTATAGAGTCAGAAGAATATACTTCAGGTGAAAGAGGAGAAACGGGCTGACTTAGTTTTGCCCTCCTGGTGTTCAAAGCGGCACTGTATAGAGAGGTATCTATCATTCTGTGACTGCTGCTCCCGATTGCTTGAATTTATACAATTCCTCTGTCTGGAGAACTCCAAATGCTTTAAAAACTATTCTTGGTGTAGGAGAGTTAATTTCAAGACGCAAAGTAAGTGTATGTATTAGAATGTAATATAAAATCATCTGTGGCTCTTAAAATATTTAACAGCATAAAGTGGATCATTCCTCCCCGATTTTACACAACTGTGTAGAATTCCTATAGTGTCATACACTCGCTATTAATCACACAGATAGAACTGTCATCTTTGTGAGCTCTGCTGGAATTGCTAAGGTGCCCTCTGCAGAAGATACTGTGGCTAATGTTCTCATTACCAACTAATTGGCTAAAGAGACTTCTCTCACATTGCATTTAGTCTGATTGATAGTTTTCTATCACCTGATGGGTGGAATGGACAGCCAAACCAATTATCACAGCAAAGAGTGCTATATACCCGAAGAGTGCAGGCAGAGACAAAAGACCCTTATAAGATTATGTCTAGTCAGTGCCAGCTGAGATTTTGTTAAACTATTAAATGGTTTGGGGTTTGGTTTTTTCTTTTTCTTTTTTAGTTTCTTTTTCCTTTTTTCCCCTCCTCCTCTCTCTTTTCTTTTTTAAGTAAAAGCACAATTCGTAACGCCTTGAAACTTCAGTAAGTCAGGCAACCCCTGTGCTGATTTTTGGGTTGTGGTATTAACAATGCTTTAACATTAAGTGACTTTAAGTGGGTGTGGAGGGTTAAAAACAAATGGAGGCATCATGAGGTGTTAACAGACGATATTCTGGAGAGATTTATACCTGAATGAGCCTTGTGATTCGTAAGTGCTGGGGTATGTGCTATTTAGATAGTAACCCTTAGACACGGGCATTATTCAAATTCTTTTTGTGCTTATTTTCCTTTCATGTAGCTCTAACAGTTTTGAAGGAATGTTTGTGCAGTAATTGAGATGGAAAGGTGTTTCGTTTCTTTGTAGTTAGCGCTTTAATTTTTGAAATCTTTGCTTGAAATGAAAAGGCAGTTTTCTGGAGGAAGGGAGAAGAGCATGTTGTACAACTCTCTCACAGGCCTAGTTTCCAGCACTTTGGGAATGTTCGCTATTTTTCCCAGCATCAGTGGCAAAGCTAAGATTCCTTCTCTCTCTGCCTGGGAGGCTCTGGAGCGTGGGCTCTGCCCTGCAGCCCTTGGGGTGGCACGGTGCAGAGCTGCCCTCCTCTTCCTCCGGGGCAGCAGAAGCCAGGCAGCGCTCGCAGGCCCTCTGTACCGTGCCGGCATCTCCTGGAAGCAGAGATCTGCTTCCCTGGTCCTGTGCTCCCTGTGGATTCTGTAAAAAAACCACGCTCTTAGAGAACTGGCTAGGAAACTCACCTTTAGTAATGCATTACCTTTTTTTTTTTTTTTAAGTCAGCTCATTTGTAGCAGGATGATTTTAAATAAGCTTTCCTTGCTTCATTAAAACCATAATGAGAACCAGAAGAAAAGAAATTTCTCAAATAAGGGCAGGTGACACAGGAGGACATGGATTCCTTTTCATATACAAAATGGAAAGCACGTGCATGCTGTATTCCCTTTTTTCTCTTGACTTTAGTGCATATTCTCGCTTCTTCATAAGGGGGACTGCAGAGGATGTCAGGTAGAGGGTTTGGGCTCTGTCCCACGGAGTCTGTAATCTCAATGGAGGGAGAGACAAGGGAAATGGGAGAAAAGGCAGAGGGTTACCGTGAGAAAATCACATGGCGGTGTGCATGCAAGTGCATGGATTACGGTTTCTTTAAGTGTTTAGTTATTGAGAGCGTATAACTCGATGCTCTTAAAGAGCACTCCAAGAGGGCTGAGGGGAGCTAAGGGAAAATGTGTTGGAGCGTTGAATCTTCTTTAAATCTCGTCATGTACTTTGGCTCTGCATGGCTGGCCCACAAATTATATCTTTGGGCCGTTGCAGTAGCGAAGTAAAAGAAGCACTGGGCACTGCTGATCTACAGCTATTTTGAGAAAGCCAAGTTCTAAGCTAAGCATTTCTTTCATCCTCAGTTGTTGTTGACTGACAAGGACGATGGAAGCTGGAAGCACTCTTGCCCCGTTTTTTGGGTGGCAGTAGCTTTGTAGAGTCTGCACCCACCCTCCCACACACTGGGAAAAGCCAGAGAACATGTAACTCAACGTGACACAGGGCTTGTTTGTATTGCAGAATGTGTCTTCTTGCATTAGTATGTAGATTAATCGAGCGCCAGTCTAGGAGACATCACGAATGTGCATGCTAAGTGTTGATGCTTTGTTCTATAATGAATACACCAAATAAAGTGGACCAAAGGGGTAAGTGCAGTTAGTAGCCCCAAGAACAACAAAACACTGCTATATTACGGTGACAAACCACTTAGAAATGCAGTAAGCCTCATCTCTTAATTCCTTATGCAGTTTGCTCCCTTGCACAGACAGACTTTGTTTCTTGCTTCAAAGTTCATTTCAGTTCATTCTTGAATATAATGCAGCTCCTCATAGGCTCCTCAATAATAAATACATCAGGATGCAACTTTAATGAAAAAATAGACAGTGTTCTGATCGGAATTAGACCAAAGCATTTGCTTTCGAACTCAAATGGGGGAAATTCGGTGTTAAACTTTATTGTTCTATTAGCATTTTAATGAAAAGACTTCCCAGGCATTCCCTAAAGGTAAAGAAATGAGCTCTCTCTTAAAAGCTGTATTTTATTAAGAGATGCAACCCAAGATGCAATAATTGCACTCCTGGGTAAGAAAAAGGCCAGTTTGGGCCAAGGCTGAAATTATAGTCAGCAAAGAAGTATACATTTGCTTCTTTCACCTGCTAATAACGTGCGATTTTCCACATGCTAGCCATAGCCAGCTGAAGTGGGGCTTTATTCAGCGTAGAACATCTGCTTCTCATTGTTCAGTGTGAGCCATCCCAACTTTTTTCTTTATTTCTAATTTCATTTTCAAAGTTTCATTGTATGTTTCCGTCCAGCCTGCCTTGATTCTAGCATATGTAGCCCTTCATTGTGGATAGGATTATGCTGTGCAGGAAGGAATTACTCAGGGTTTCATGACACATCTTCTGGGAGATCTTAAAGTGCCAACTGCCCAAATGTCGGTGTGATGACAAAAATGGGATGCCTCTTCAGCCCTGGTGCAGCGCTGGAGCTCTGGCCTGTGGAGCAGCTCCAGACCGCTGCTGCAGCAGCGTCCCAGCAAACGTCTCCCCTGCCAGGCATGGAGAGAGCTGCCGGACGGTCACCACGGTTGAATTAGGAGAGGTAATGCTGAGGCCAGGTTACCTCTCGCTACGTACTCTCCACTTGCCCTAATGCAAATGTAATAGTTTTCACTTTGTGTGTGTCCGTGTGCACCCGCGCTTCTTGTAATTCTTAATTATGTGTATTTTCTGTCACAATTAATTAAAAAATGTAATTAGTGGAACAGATAATGATGTCCTCTTTGAGACATTTGGGCTCTGATTCAGACCTATGACCTCTGTCATTTATTTCACTGTGTCCAGCTTGTACTGGATCGAGTGTTTAAAATAAGTTTGTCGATGCCTTGATTCTTTTTATATAGTTACATACACTGAACATCTTTCAGACCTACCAGTGCCATCGGATGGGGTTCTGTGCTCTCGGCACCTGTGCCATGTACTGGAATAATGTGAAAATGCCCGTCCTTGGGATGCACAGCTTGCTTCTTCAGTAATCTCAGAATGAGCAAATATCGTCCCTGATTTAGTCGAATCAGGTGAAGAAAGACCTAGCGGAAGTAGGCAAGCAGAGAGCTAGAACATACTATCACTGAAAATGACTTTAAAATTAGTTTAAAATAACTCTCTTTTTCAAAATATTTATGTAAGAATTAGATTAGCCTCCTTTCATGTTTGCAGTCAGACTTTGCTGTCCTCTTCCTCAGTACAAATTTACAACAGTGTCCTTAACTACATGACAAGTTCCTTGGGCTTTTGGCTGCAGTTGCTGTTTCACTTTCATCTAGTATGAATCTGCATTGCTGCCAATAGCGGAGGTCCCACTTTTGGACACTTGTTCTTGCCACCTTCTCATGCCAGCCCCAAATTTCCAACAGCCCCATAGTAAGCTAGTTGGTAGGGCTGATCCAGCAGGAAATAAAATGATGAAAACAAAATCCAGACTCCTGTCGTACTTGTAATGACGCGGTCTTACGATGGGTTAAAGTGGCTGTGTAATGGCATCTGTACACTGTGAAAATGTAGATCTCTGTGTCCTAGTCTCTGCTTTTGAAAACTTAATAGTAGTTCAAGGATTGGCATCGCGTTCTCAAAGTAAACCCCAGATGTCAAGTTCCCTTCCTCAGAAAGCTGGTGATCTGAATTCCAAAGGCAGTCAAAAATGTGGGTGATTGGATATCGTCAAAGACCACGCAAATATAGCTAGATAGATAAGACTTGTGTGAACACAGGACGTTCTTATTTTGCTTTCTCTTTAATTGTAATAATACCTTGTTTTGAGTTGTAGTATGTATTTCCTTGTAGGCAGGAGGTGAGAGGAGAATGGATAGCTGTGGAAGGCTAAGCAAGAAAGCAGAGCATTAGCATGGCTTCAAAGGCAGGGAAAGGGTGGCCGGGTATCTTAACTTGCAAAGACTTTTCCAGTCATAAGCCACCAAGTGAAATGTTGTGCTGTCATGAGTTGAAGGAGGATGTTTTATTGAACAGGCAGAAGTGGCAGTAGGTAAATACGAAATGAGGACAGAGTTGTAGGACAGGCACCCCTCTAGCAATACAGCCTGGTAGCTCAATAAGAGTTAGAGCAACATTACAGCTAAAAGTGGATGCGAGAGGGGTGTTAAAAGTGTTTTTGGTTGCAGTGGAACAAACCTTAGAATCCCGACACGGTCCTGAAGGTCAGGTCAGGGTGAGAAAGATTTGAGCATGATCTTGGCACTAGGACAAAAAGCATCTTCAGAACTGTTTTTGAAGTAGAAGGCAGCAAGGGAATGGAGGTGGAAAGGAAGGCAGGACTTATGCTGTAACCAAATATACAACTTTGTAGGGTGGGAAGGTAGAGCATTTATCAATTAATGGATTAAATTACAGTTTTTCAGACAAAAGACAACTACTGTTCTTGGCAGATGTGGAAGGTTTCTCACTTTTGTGTTCGGATGTTTAGTTTTCAATCCATAGCTACTCCACCTCAAATGTCACCCACATTTGGTTACCAGGATGCATCCCTTCTAGAGGAATCCCAGGATCAGGAACTGGTTAATTCTCTGTTTAAGAGTGGTGTTGAGAATGAAATATTGTTTGGCGGTTGCTAAATGTGAGGTCAAATCCCCCATCTTCCCCCAGAGTGGGATTTGAGCAGGAGGCTCCTGCCAGAAGTCTGGCTGGTGGAGCAGGAGGAGTGTGGGACTCCTGTCTCCTTGCCTCTGTGCTTTGCTGTGCCTAATCCACTGCAGCAGAACAGAAAGCTCAGGTGGTGGCTGGGACGCAGCTTGCTGGTGCTTTGTAAGGTTGAGCGTTGTTGTAAAGGGGTACGGGGGAGCTGAGGCTCCCAGCTGGTCTGAGGGAAGGCAAGGGGAGCAGAACAGCGCATCTCTGAGCTTATTAAAAATTGTCTGGGGCTCGCTGCTTTGTGCCGCTTTGTTCCTCTGACTCTTTAGAGAGGGTTGTGGTAAGCAGTGAGAGAGGAGCCAACTTGAAGGTTGATCTTTGTTTTCCTGTCTCCAGGTAGCGCACCTCCAGCACAAGGCTGGGGAAGCTCCAACAGGCTGGCAACGGGCCGTAGGCTGCTGGGTTACTGGTCGGCTGCGGGCAGTGGTGAAAGCCTGCAGCAGCCTTACCATGGGATAGTTACACGTTTTTCCGTACTTCCCTGTGACTTCAGCCAGCGCTGCGTATTAAATAACAAGTGAATTACAGTGCCATTGCAGCTCTCACACAGAACTTTAATCTTTATTTTGGATGATTACAATTTCATCAACTTTTATAATTAGTTTTAATACAGTTTTTGGTAAAAAGTCATCATCTGATGTAGGGATTTGTTGCTGCTCTTTGTGTGGAGACTGATGGAAAAGAAGCGTTTGATAACAGGGAGTGTCTGTGGGGGCTTCTGCACAACCATTTCAAACAACTCCTGTTGCTATAACAGTTTCACTGGGGGGGGGGCAGTTTGTCCTAGAATAGATTATACTTTGCATGTGGCTTAAACCTTTAAAAGCACAGGCAGGGAAATTATATGTGGTGAGAGAGAATATTTAAACCATAGCTACATCTCTAGCAAACTAAAATACATACAGTAGCAAATCAGCATCCCTAAGGATGTGTGTTCAGGGCTGCTCAGCGTGGTCTGCTTGACTTTGGAAAAGGTGTCTCACCTCTTCATGCCGCCGTTTCCTTCTCCGTGAAGTCTGAAAACAAAGCCAGTGGTTTGTAAAAGCTCCCTGGTGCTTTTGTGGGAATGGAGAAGTGTTCCTGGCAGTGATGAGATAGAAAAGGAGGTCTGGAAAGAAAGCTTGTCTTACCAGCAAGGGAGGGAAAGAATGAGCAGGACAGCAAATACCTGGGCATAAGGGATGTGCAGATGGGAGAACAGGTGGGGCACAAGAGTACCGTATGGATGGTCCCCAGACCATGGTACGCACCGACTTGGGGTGAGCCCGCAAACATGTGGCACAGCCAGGTTCAGCTCCGGGGCTGGCGAGGTGCAGGGGGCTGGCCAGCCTCTGTTCCTGCTCTCTCCAGATGAAGGAAGCGTCTGCAAACATCACCTGCAGTGTTTCGCACAGCTAAGGAAGCAAGAGGCAACGGACGATGCGACAGAAAAGAGGAGAGTGGAGCAGATAGCATTAAGGGGCTGTAAGAAAGAGCTTCACAAGAGGACAAATGGAAGAAAAGGGGGGGAAGAGGAGTGAAGAAGAACATGGTCTTATCAAGCAAGTTAAACAAGGCTTTTTAATGTCACTTCTCCCTCTGAGCATCCTTAGACTAAACAGAATGGGGGAGGAAAAGCTCTCTGAAAGAGGAGATAGAAGGGAAATGGATGCTTTCTGCAGCTTGTGCTGTTCAAGGGAAATGGGAATTCTGGGTTAAAAATCAAATCTATTGCAAGAGAGGTATTTAGATAGATTTATCTGTAATTTACAGAAAATAATATATTGGTGGTTTGCTTATTGCATTTTGTGAAGAACGTGCACAACTGTTGGACTAATGTAAAAATGGCATTTCAGTAATAATTATGGATATCTTGCTTCAACCTCATTTAGAAACATGTAATTGAAGTGATAGATAAATGTAGTGCTTATAAATAGTTTAGCTTTGCTAATGTAATAATGAGCAGTTCTCTCATTCTCTCTTCCTCTAGTTTTTCCCTTTTCTACACGTTTTTACTTCTGAAGCTTCCCCCCACTTCCCCCCCCGCCCCCATTTACTCTTCCCTGCTGCTGGACGAGCATTCCCAGGGCATGCTCTGCTACACTTCCACAGTTTTATGCCGTGGGAGCACCGTCCCTTGCTGCTGGGTGGGTGTCATGAGTGCGTAGAGGCTAAATGGAGCAGATGTACCAAAACAATAGAGAGTTGTAAGAGGCTGGGGAAGACGTGCGTGGATGTGCGCTGGTGGGAGGTGCAGCTGGGTGAGGAGCTCCTCACTGGTGGTGAGCCGGTGGGAAGGGACGAAGGCCATGGACAACGAGGACTGGGGGAGGCAATGCAGTGTGTCATGGATGAGTAAAATCAGTGCAGCAGATCTGGACAGTGAAGAGAGCAGTGAGAAATGGTGCAAGAGATGAGGAACAAAAGGATAATGTGTGTCGTGTACGCTTAAGTACTAACGAAGTCTAGGGAAGGAGGAGGAACTAGGAATGGGAAGCTATGGATACAGCAGTGCTGTACTTGCCTGCAAACAAACCTCTTCAGATAGATGACTTTCCGTGTATAAGTCCTGCCACTCAGATCTCCCTAGACATTAGAAAACTCTCAGTTCACTAGTTTTTGCACTTGCAAAGTAAGGGTAGATGAATACAGACCTGCCAACTCTATGTACCAAAAGAGCGGGTTGAGGCCAGTTGAAGGAAGAAGGCATGGTACGGGCTGGGGAGCTGCTGGAACAGACTGCTTTGTAGGCGGTCCGCAGCTTTGCCTCAAGGGCTGTCTGGGTCTGTAATATCTGAAGGCTTTGTTAGTGTTTTCCTGGTGGTTTAGGGGTAGCTGATGTCTTTTTTTACATGCTTTAAGATCTATCAAGGAAGCTCTTTGCTTCTAACTTCCTGCTACTTTTAACGTCTGTCGGGCAATGACCCGTAGTCAGGTAGCCATAACCTGCACAAACATTCCTGAAAAATTTCTAGGGACTTCTGTCCAAAAAAATGTTTGTTTGCTCTCATCTGATTCTGATGGAGGAGCATGTTGCCACTTAGTGGTCTTCTGTCTTATAAAAACTTTTCCCCCCTAGCGTCTTTCATTTTGTTTTCTTGTGCATAGGCAGCTTAAGGTCTGAGTGGCTGTTACGTGATTTTGTTTTAACTGAACAAACGTAAACAGCATCCAAATATTAAACTGAAGGACAGAACAGAGCTGAACAAACTTATAATGGCTGAAAACTAACACTTGTCTTCATCTATTAGTAGTGAAATGGTTGCAGGTGGAATCGGCATGTGACAATGCGCTCTTTGTAGCAATGGCTTACCCCATTATGTCTGTAAGGAGGATGAAAAATCTTCTTCAGAAGTAGAGACGAAGTACGAGCAACATAGCTGCACAGCACTTTCATTTTTGATGTTGAAAGCATTCGTTAATGTGACTTTTGCTCTTCCCTGTCATTGGTGGGGAATGTTTTCAAATACTGGCAGTGTCTTAGATGCTTTGTTTTGAACTGCAAAACTAGTAACCTCTTGGACCTGCCGATGTCAAGCACTTGCTTAGAGGTGTGTTAGTGAAATACTGAACATGGACTAACACAGGGAACAAGGCAGTCTCAGGGCGGTCAGTAAAAGCGGCGTTTCATGTGTAGTAGATCTTACGAGAAAAAAAGGAAGTTCTAAAATATTTATTCTTCTTAGTTACAAAATTGCTAAGGAAAAACTTAATAGGATTTGTGTTGTTTTCTGTGATGTCTTTTTTTTTGGGGGGGGGGGGGGGGGGGGGGTGGGTGGGC
>VYXH01001513.1:105824-127294 GCA_013397275.1 Burhinus bistriatus | reverse complement strand
GGGGGGGATTGGTGTCACGTACAGGCTTATTGGTTAGTAACTCTGTACGTAGACAAGCCAGGATCAGGCATCTGGTGCAACCTCTTTCTACTGTCACTGAAGTAAATGGCAAAGGAGGTTTCTGCTGGCATCACTGAAAGTGTGATTGAACCTGAATTGCCTTTTGAAAGCAAAGGCAAAAAAGAGGTGGTGGAAAGAGTGGTCACTGTAGATTTTCTTAATGGGGAGGTAGCTCATTTATGTGGGATGGAACAAATAAAGTTGGGAGACAGGTCAGCATTTGAGATGCAAGTAATCGGGTAGGGTAAGTGTGGAAAGTATGAGTGACTTTCCTCAAGCTGTGAAGAATACCCCCTTCTCTCTTTGCTTCAGAGCAAGCTGAATAGTTTTCCTAATGTATCAATTCCCCAGACCAAAATTATCAATGAGAGGTTATATAGGTGGGAAAGGAGGGTAAAATAGAGCATTTAAAATGGGAGGAGACTGAAAATGTAAATTCCAGGGACAGATGTCTGTCCATAAGGATATTGTAGTGTTGTTGGGGGGAAGATAACTTAGTGCTGCTCCGTGACTTGCCAGCTTGTAACCTTGACACCTGTTACATACCTCTGATGAAGTATGTATGCATGAAAATGATGGCTCCTATGTGTTTTGGGGTTTTTGGTTGGTTTGTTTTCAGGTTTGGGGTTGTTTTTAAATGCCCAAGAAGGAGAATAGCTGTCTGTCGCATCCCTCTTGCCTGGGTTATGTCCAAGCCCCTCTGTAACATAATGACAGACCTTTTATGTATAGTGTTATAGTTTCATTCTGTGAGCAGAGCTGGTTATTCAATTTCAGTGTCCACTAAAGCAATCTCCAAAAGCAGTTAAAATAAAACTCATTACAATGTGTATGTGATACGGTATGTTTAGAATCCTGAGAATGCGCCGCAATAAACTTTCACTGGCTTTCCCTTTCCACAGCAGCAGATAACAAAATTTACATTTCCACTGCATATAAGAAACCAAAAAGATGAATCCCTACAGACTAGAGCCTGAGCACCATTGTTTCTTTGTCTGCTGAGAAGTAGTTATTATTTACTTGTGAGAGAAATCCAGAAGTCGCCTCCAAAGGTGAAATCTTCTGTATTTCTTGAAGATGGAAATAAGCATTCTGTGACTGCCAAACAAGTGAGTTTTTCTACAAACACAGACTGTGTGTGTCGCTCCCATCCCCTGTCCCCCCCTGGCTTTATTTTACTGCTCGGTTCTTCTGGGCAGCATGAAAATACCTTTGGCCTCTTTTCCCTGTTCCTGGGATGTGTTATCCTTCCCAGAGGCTGGGCCAGTGTTTGTAGAAAGCCGCTTATGCCGGCAGATCTTGCCTAGTGAAATGTGGCCGTGGCTGAGATAGCACAGGCCTTGTTAATACTTAACTTTGAGTAAACAAGACAGGTCATATCCATTGTTATTACTTACGTCCAAATGTAGCGCGGCATCCTTACCTGACAAAGGTCAGGTGAAAAACAGGTCTGCTCTCTGTGAGAGGGGAATTTTTATTTTTATTTATTTTTTTTTTTCCTTCCTGTAAAAGATACAGAAACACTAGATTCCCCAGCTCTTGGGGTTTGGCCTCGTCTAAGCAGAGTGCACTGCCCGATAGGCTGTAGGTACTAATTACCAGTTAAAGTGAGAACCCCTGGTGCCACCGTTCATTCTGGAGGCTAGCAACCAGAGGTGTTTGGAAGGGGCAGAAGAGGTAAGGGAATGGCCTGGTTTGATTGGGTTGGAATCTTGTTTGGTTTATTTTTACAGTGCAGTTGCTTCTTTATGGGCCATCTATTTTCCCAGTGCATGATAATCTCCTTTGTTTTGTTACCTTGTGGATAAGGTTGCTGCACTTTGACATCACTTGCCTCCTAGAAATGTCAGCTTTTGTTGTCACACTTGCAGAGTTTGTGACAGCTGTTTGAAAGAGAACTTTGCAGAATAAATTAACAGCCACGGGAGCTTAAAGTATCTGTAGTGAAACACCTTGGATTGTTTTGGGTTTTTTTATTGCTTATTTCAGCACATTGAAAAACATACTTCTCTGGTGCTGTATGTATCTTGGCTTTCCATTAGAAGTTCAATGTTGCTCAGCAGAATCCATTAAAAATACAAAGCAGCTGTTTCCCCCTTCCATGCCTAATGACTTCAAAAGAAACCAAGGGCCAACCCCACAACCAGAGACTTTGTCCTGGCTATGGGGCAGACCAGCAAGATGAAAACTAAGAGTCCCATCCTCAAGGCCTCTTACAGAAATTATTCCTCTGTTGTAAACCTCCACCTTCACAGAGTAGAAGTTTGATGCATGCAGAAGCATGATGCTTGTGTTAGGGTGGCTCTCAGACCAGTTGGAGTTTATAAATTTAAAAAAGTGTAGTAACCGGAGGTCTGCTCTCGGGACCATAGATCAGAAATACCAGATACTCTGCTTGCATATGCTTTCTGAGCCGCAAGACGTCGCAGTGTTTGCAGTCTTGACAGCAGTATAGGACACATCTTGCTGAGTATGTTTCATAAATCTCAAAATGGCCTGGAGATGGGTTGTATTGATGATCATGTATTCAAATGAAAGCTGTCTAGCCACCAGACATGAGTAGGAAAGTGCCCTTGTTGCTTATGTGTCAAAATAAACCTCCAAAACAACTCTGATCCTCACTGGATTTTTCAAGTTGACTAACAAATGAAGCAATGAGCAGGCTTCAGTTGGTCAGCTAACACAGGCTGCACATAACTAGTCCTCCCAGTGGCCTCCATCTAGTGCAGAGTGGGTATCAGCCACCTCGCTTTCACCAGGACTTAAGTTTTGTCCAGTGCTGAAACGTTGTCAGCTGCTGACTATGTATCAAAGGGGGGGGAAAAAAACCTCTTCACGCAAGTGTGTAGGACCTACTTTTGCAGGTATCGGGCTTCTTCCGACTTGTAGGCTGTGTCGAAGGAGAGGGCGCCTGGTAATATGTGTGCAAGATCCAGCCTCAGCCTAGCACCGCTTCAGGATGGTTTGAGCTAAAGGATGCTGTGTGTTATTGTCATAAATGATTTGTTTGAGTTCTGCATAAATACAGCTAAATCAACAGGGTCATCAAGAGGTGATCTGGGCTGGCTTGCAGATTTTCAGAGAGCTGTTCTCTGTGCTTTCCAGCATTGTTTAAAAAGTGTTCTCTAGCTCGTGGTTATGAGCTTAATCTTCCAAATGTGAACAGAATCTAAATTGGCGAAGAGCAACTTGTCAGGATCGGCACCCAGTCTGCAGCAGGAGCTCAGGGAGGGATGTGAACCGCCTTTGTTCTTTGCAGTGGGGGTGTTAACGCTGAAGTTTATGATAATGTACTTGCCAGCACTGTTAATTATTTCACTGGAAGGAAGGAGCTGGAGAGTCTGCACAATTTGCTATCAGTAAGGGTCTTGTTTCGGCATTCCAGTCTGGCACCTGAAATAGGTGGCGTCTGGGAGAGTCCTGCTTTCTTGGGGGGTGTGTGGGGGTGCAGAGGGGCTCTTTTCAGTCCCTGATTTGTGTCCTTCTCATTCCTCCTTGGTACAAATAGGATTCTTCTGGAATGAGCTCTGGATGAGCAAGCTCTCAATGCTTATGACGTTAAAGAAATGATTTTTTTTCCAGTGGATCCTCACAATCGTGGAGCTCGTTAACCTGAATGGCTCAATTAGCCAAATGCTAACCTGCTGCCCATGCTGCTGCTACTTGTCACAGTTGCCGCTTCAAAAATGTTGTGTTTCACGCATATGCTTTAAAATGTGCTACTTCTCCTGTTTATCTCTGGGGAAAGAGATCAGGCGTATACATAAAAAATATAGAGATATATATATATCCTTGCAGTAGTAACTGAGATAATACTGAGCAGTACCCACCATAATACCAACTGTCAATAGCTTGAACAACAATGTGTTCCTGAGGTATTTGCAGTAAGAGTAGGGTGAGGGGGTTACCACAACCAGCAGAATGAAATTCATGTGCTTCTCTTTGTCATGGTGTTAATGAGCGTTTTAATTTTATTTGAATATTTTAAAGCGCATTTTGAAATAGCTGTATGGAGGTCTGGTTTAAAACTTGTTGGTTTCACTCATTTGATCTGCGTCGTGTGTTCCCGTTCAGATCCTCAGCTGAGATGTTACACCTTGTTTGCCTTACGGCGCCCGTGCGCAGGACGGTGGAGTTGCGTCTTGGTTCAGAGGAACGGGCAGTGATAAAGGAAAGTCCTGAGCTTGGGCATTAGTGCATGACTCTGCAGGCTGATTGTGAGCGTTCTATTTATGTGGGGTCTGATCAAAGCAGGGCTTTCTTTTATCCAGTTTCACAACATGCTTTTAATTATGGGGGCTTGGTAATTATCATTGTCGGGTAACTGCCTGAAGCATTCATTTCTTTAGTTTATCCAGTGAAGCTGTAAAATGAGCTTATTCAGACAAACTAGCTTGTGTTTCAGGTTTCAGAAGACATGCTGTATAATTCGGGTGTTTGACATGTGATTTCTCCATACCTGACCAACAAGGCAGAATGCATATGGTTTGTTTGGATTAGCTTTTCCTCTCTTTTTCTTAGAAGAATAAATAAAGCTACCCCCTTTTTGTACCTCGGGACTGTTCTGTGTCACCAGCCTCCTTCCCAAGCATTCCAGGATCTCTCTCAATGTAAGCTTTTGTTTTAGAAAGTAAAATAAAAACAGGAAAGAAAGTTTATATTCCTTTGGTTATGAAAATAAGAATCCAAATGTCACTAACTGATTTTCCCAAATATTCAGCATGTGCCTTCACAAGTAGTAGAAGTCATATTGTATACAACACTATACCCTATAAAATGAAGCTTTTGAGGACAGAGGAAGATGGCTTACCGTAAACGTTGTCTGTTTACATTCATCCACCTCTAGATGTGGGGGTGGTGGATGAGTTTCTGCTTTTGCTTACCTCTACTCTGTTGGAAGCTTTGCCAGCTCTTTTGAAGCCTGACTCTGCTCCCATTGTTTCCTGTGTGGAAAGACAGAGCGTGAAGGCATTTGATGTGGCCAACAAGCTTACTCTCATTTTTTTCAGATAGGCAAAGCTGAGTATCTGAGAGACTTACTCAAGGAGTGTACAGTCAGTTAGTTTGAGAAGTAATCAGAATTGAGGCAGTTTTGCTCTGGGAAGTTGTACTGACAAGGAACAATAAATTTAAAAAAATCAAGGAGGGAAGTGATGCTCTGTGCACGTGACAGAGTGAGCTTTTAGCCAGCTGGAAGCCCAAGAGAAGAAAGCCTTTGCTTCCCATTGCCCTTTGCTCTGGGGTGGATGGAGGGTGGTCTTGGTGATTGGGCCTAGTTCTGTCTCCTGTCCTCTGCATACGCCAGCAAGCCATGTCAAGTAATCCAGGGACTTTGAAAGGGAATGAGAAACATCTTGCTCCTTGCCTGCGAAGCCCGGGCCCTGCTTGCGTGTGCCACACAGCCAGGGACATGAGCCCAGAGCGAGAACCCAAAGGATGCCGTATTTGTCTTGATACCAGCTGAGTATGTAGGCAAACCCCGTGGGCTGGAAAGGTTTGTGTGTGTTAAACCTACTGCAGTATATGCCGTGGCAATGACCAGGTGCAGGCAGCCAGCCAAAAGTGTTATGTGGTACCACCCACAAATGGAAGTCAGGGNTTATGTGGTACCAGCCACAAATGGAAGTCAGGGAATTTTTAGAGTTGGATTCCATGATTCCGTGACTTCCATTTGTGGCTGGTACCACATAACACTTTTGGCTGGCTGCCTGCACCTGGTCATTGCCACGGCATATACTGCAGTAGGTTTAACACACACAAACCTTTCCAAGTCGAAGCTAAGTAGTGAGAGAAAGGCAAGGCAAAGCCACCTTTGTCCTTTGGACTTCCAAGTCTGCCGTATCTGCACTGGTCTCAGTTGTAAGAAATATTTTTGAGTTGTCTCCCTCTCTCTTGACCTTACTCCCTTGATGTGCGCTCTTGCTAACCGTTGAGTTGGCAAGCGGATTGGGGAAACAACAGCACGTGAGGAGTTAAGTCTTTCACTTCTCACTCCAGCCATGCCACCATGCAGAACAGTACATGTGGAACAGCCTGTCGCCTGCTCATCCCCACTTGTTCTTTTTTATGTGGCATGTCATTTAAATTTACCTCCATCCCACACAAACTAGGTCCTAGTATTATTGCACCGTGTTATTATTGAAAATTATTTGCATTAGCAACGCTTTATCTTAAACAAAGGCTAAAAAAGACTTCTGTGATGTGTCAAAGCATGGCACTTCATGTCAGCCTTCCCTGTCTACTTCTTTTACAGGGGATCTCTTACTTGGGTTCCTTATCGCACGTGTAAAGGGCAGCAGCAGCGGGATGGACTCCTGTGTGCTCAACAGTGGCTCAGACCTTTGTGCAAGCAGTGGCAAATAAGGATGGAGTGAAGCCCTTGTTTCTGACTTGACTTGGTCCTATGCTTTCTTTTCCAGTCTCAAGTAACCTGTTTTGTTGGGCAGGGTGGAATGCAATGGCTTAATTAGAGTGCAACTATTAATGTCACACTGTCTTACCTTCCCGTCAGCTCTGCTTATAGCTGATATAGGATACAGGTCTCATTTATTTTTTCAACATTTATAAGTTGAAAGAAATGGGATGGGGATTTCTTGCTCTGTACTTATCTTGAGTTTGCTGGGTTGAAGTCCAGAGGACGTGCTGACCTCTGAAACGCTCATTGTGTGTCGCGTATCCCCAGAGAATGCATGGACAAAGCCAGCAGTGCTGGGATGCAGCACTGCTCTCTGTGCGGGGTGGAGCTCCCCTTATCTGCTGGAACTGCTGTGAAAGGCCACCAGCTACTAGCTCGGATGCAAGGAGCCGCTCAGGGCAGGTAGTCCTCTCTCCCCCCAGGGCAGCTCAGGGCTCCACGAAGACTGGCATTAGCTGAAATCTTGAAGAAGGTTTTCCGTGATGTTTCGCACAGGTTCCTGCCCCACACCAGTCCCTTTTGTGAAGTGCTGCTTCTGAAAGGATCTTGTTCAGTGCCAGAGCTCTGCCCCGTTCCTTGGGGATGCCCTCAGCGCTGGGCACAGCTCCGGTCTTGCGGTGGGTTTCGGTGAAGAGAGCCGGGGTGCTGGTCACCCGCAGGATCCCAGGCTGAGTTGGTCAAACAGTTCATTTCTGTATGTTTTCCAGTGCATCTCTGCTCATCCACACCCCGCCTTTCCTTGCACTTTATCTCACCTCATCCTGGTAGAGTTATTTATCTAGCCAGTTTAAAAATGAGTAAAGGTACAGTGCTTTCTATTTTCTGAACAAAGATGGAGAGAGATGTCTATAGCAGAGCTCTGAACATTGCAGCAAAGTAAAATAAAGGCAGGCAAATGTCCACCTCTTCCCTCAAACTTTAGATTATAAATTGAGCTAAAGAAAATGAGTTAATTCTCCGTCTGGTGGACAGCTCTGATTTGTTGTAAGGCTGTGCACAGAAACGGTGTAGCTAAGAGCGTGGCAGGCTTTATTTGCTGGTTGGTTGGATATTTATGTCAGGTTGCCAGGCAAATTCATATACTGCAGGCAAGGTCTTGGAGGGTGGGGGAGATGGGTAAACATCCTAGAAAGATTAGGAAGAGGTTTGGAGGAAAAGAATGAGGAGCTGGGTTTGCAAGTTGTAAAACTTGCATCTATTTTTGTCCTTTTGTCATTGCAGCAGAGGTGTACAGGGCTGAACTGTTCTGCAGCACTGCCAGGTGAACATCTGTGCAGTTCTGTACCCTTGTGCTACGAGCAGGCAACATGGAACGGAAAACTTCACAACCTAGTCAGTCCTTGCGATGCAATTTGAGTTTGTGTCACTGCTTGGACACTTGCACGTTTATGGAGTCCCGCATACTCAAAACCTGTAATAACTTCAGTTTTTCAGTCTCTTCTGCCAGTGCAAACCTCAAAAAGTAATTAAATAGACAACAAATCTATTTGCAGTCTATGCAACAGTTCCCTTTCTCACCCTCAGCTGCCGCCTTCTACTGCCTGTGTGTCACTCCTCAGGTTCAGACCTGCAGTTTATGATACGGGACGATTTTCTAATCACCATCTGAGCGCCTGGGAAAAGCTGGAGACTCCCTCTGTGTTTGTAAGTGCATGCTGTGATTTACTGGAAGACATGTCTGTAAGCCAAAGCAGTAATGTTCTGAAACAAAAGTTAAATCAGGAAACAGAAATAAAGGCCAATATCAATCTTTTATATATTTAGTTACCAAACAGCATCTCCTTTGTCAGCAGCACATGTAACAACCACAAAATAGAGCTGTCCCTCGCTTTTAGTTACTGTATATGCCAGAGCATTCTGTTCTTGTATACACTCTCAGAAATAGCTGAAATGATTATAAATGTGTTTGAGCAAACAGCAGCGCTTTTTTTTTTTTTTTTTTTTAGTAGCAATTGTAATTGCTAGATAAACTCGGGGGTTGGAAAATGCTGAGGTTTAGCACTTCACTGGACAAGCTCTGCGCGTTTTTGAGACAACCAGCATCTGGGAGACTGTCAGCAAACCACTATCAAAGACATTTGTGACTCACAGGAATGGAGAGTTTTGAAAGGGAACTCATCTTAGGTAATCACAGCCTTAGCACATCAGGGAAAGCATGTTTTTTCAGTTATTGCTCTTTTGTCCTTCCGCAGACATGGTTGGAAATTGGTTTGGTTCCATTCTCTTTTGATTAAGAAATTAGAAATGTGCATTTTCAATCTATCATTACTTTTATTTCTCTTTTGGAGAAGGGCAATAGGAGTTTATTTGAGAGAGGGGTTATGAAAGATTCACGTTTCTCTAAGTATGTGAGAATCTTTTACATTTTGTTTAAAGTTGTGAAATGCAAGAAAGTTGGATCTCTGTAGCTACTGAACAGATCTTCACAAGCAGGTAGGGCAGTATATAGAGTTAGTTTGCTTTCAGCAGAAATAGAGAAGTTGTTTCTTGTGTGGGAAGATTAGAAGGGCAGGAATTTTTACTGAAACAAGTTCTGGAAATAGCCAGCCCAGGAGAGAGGTAGCTCCCAGTTTATTTATGAAAGCTCATAATGAAATGGTAGATAACAAGCTAGCATGATGTACAATCTGGAGGGATGAACCTGTACTTGAGATCTGACAACACTACTCTTAAAAAATATTTACTGCTGCAATTTAAGTAGAGAGTACCAAGAGAAGCAATGTTTTATTTCTGTCAGTTGGCCTTCACTGTAACATAAAACCAAGTAATTTAAATAGTAAAGGTTCCAGTAACTATCATGCACGTTAATACTCAACTTAGCGCACACCCAGACAGTGCCTGAGTGTTCTTCCTTTGCTCTGAGTGGGAGGCTGGGTACAGGTGGCCCCTGCACTGCCATGGTATTTTCCTTTCCTGCAACTCCCAGCAGGAACCACAGTGCACCCCTTGGATACCTGGGGAGGATGTCACTGCTTACGTTCATTAACAAACCAGGTAGGCTAGAAGCAGGATTGTTCTGTACCCGGAGAAGATGGTTTTTGTTATCTTCACTCTGAAATACATGCCAATACCCACGTGTATTTCTGAGAAGGAGCAGGTCTGTCCTGGGGCGGTAACTGCATTGCCATTACTCAAATAACTCTTACGTGCCTTTCTTCATGTGAAAGGCAAGGTTTATATGCAGGAAAGATGGTATGAACATCTCTTACTCAGACTCTTGTACTTGGAGCATGCATTGAGACCTGAAGGTCCTGATGCAGTTCGTACCCAAGTGTTGTTCAGCTCAAAATTCCATCAACGCGGGAACAGGCCTGCATGGTGAAGGGCAAACCTTGTCTTTGAAGGCCATTTTTTTTTTTTTCTTCCTGTTGAAGATAGTCGTCATCATTAGAAACGGTGACTCCTTCATTTTAAGCTGCTGATAAAATAAAATGATATTTTTCTTGTGACCTGGAAGTGAGCATTGGCAAAATTGTACGTATTAGTTGCTTTTAATGAGTCTTAATACTTTCTGACATTCTTTCTTTCCTTTTCCTCATGCTTCCTCATTACTAAGGGCTAAAGAAAATATTCTGCTTTACTGACAGAGCTTCTGATCTTGCAGTTTTTCTTTTGCAAGGAGACTTGCTTTGTAGCTGCTTGGCATAGGGTTGCATTACTTAAGCACAACTAAGTTTGCTTCACTTAGATCCATTTGAGCCCAGAACAGAACAAAAAGCAAGCAGTCAGCGTGGGCCAAGATCAAGAACGGGAGAAAGCAAAAGGTTCACCATTCCCCAGATCCAGGTGAAAGCATGGTCAGAGACCAAGCAAAAGCAGGACGCGAGGTGTTATTTGATGGTACGTCCATGTGCCAGGAAGCCAGGGATTCCACATGGGGCGGAGATAGAGCCAGGGACAGGCAATAGGGAGGGTGCCTGGAGTGCCTCTGCAGCATGAACAAGGCGGTCCCTTCCCGTAGGTGCCCAGCTGAGCCGGGCACTTGGGCACAGCGTCTGCCGAGATGGTTTGTAAGCAGATGGCTGCCAGCAACGCCGTGGTCTTGAGTGCAGACTGGCAGAGGCTAAAAGTAAGCTTCTGGTGTATAATCTCCGTTTTGAAACAACTGGGTGCGTGGAAAAACCGAGTATTCTATAGTCTCAAATCCTATAGATCTAAATGCAGAGTTTGGGGTTGCTTCCTAAAATTATCGGAGATTTTAGATTTGGGGTTTTTTTTACTATTATTTTTTGCATACCTCTCAGGAAGAGGCATTAGAAACCAAGAGCTGACTACTTAAATTTTAGAATATGAAGCTATGTCTTTCCATGTGGTTTCCCAGCAGTAGTCCAGTAACATACCAGGTCTAATTTCTAAGCTACTGCCTCAGTTTTGCATGCCGAGATCAGTGCTCTCTCACCCTCCCACTTCCCAGATCGGCAAAGGATTTATTAAAACTGTAGCTACCTCCTTGGCTTCTTCCAGTCTGTTCGTCTTGTCACAGTTCTGCTTAATATGTTGGCGTTATTAAAAATCTAATCAAGCTTGCTACTCAGTGCGACTGCGGTTACCTCCGTCTGGTTTACAGCTTTTGCTGTCTGTCCCCTCTCACAAGTGGGAGCTTTGCAGTCATAAAGAACAAAACTCTCACAGGAGAGCGTCCTGGAAAAAAGCCATCAGACGAAAATGCCTTGGAGTTTCAGCAAGGGGGTGACTCTGCAACTTCAGAAAAAAGGACAAGGTGAACCGATCTTAATTTATTTGCGGGCAGAAGACAAAAATCTTTCCTGGACACTCTTTTTTTTTCAGATCAGTAAGACATTTTGTCAGGCTGCGTCTCTTTGTTTCTACATGCACAAGCAAAGAAATTCCTAGGAGTCTCCCTGAATGAAACACTGCATCATCTTCCGAAAGCACTAGTCTTGGAGAGGGATGCCTGGTATTTATTTAATTAAAATTGGGGTTGGAGCAAATTCCATTGTAGTTTAGGTGAAGGACAGATCCATCATATGTGGAGGAGGAAACGTAGCAGAACATTCCAAAACAAATAACCCTGCAGTCACGCTTAGTTATGGGCCTCATTTTGGATCCCCTCTCCTAGTGCCCTCTAGCACAGCTTTCCAAGGGTTGGAGACGGAAGGATCTTCCCACCACAGTACTGATGGGACTGCCAGGCAGCTGTGCCACGCAGCTGCGTGAAGTTACTTAAAATCCATTGCAGAAACAACTTTTTATTTTAAAAAAAATGCAATGAAGGCATGTGGCTCCTGTAATTTTACAGCTCAAGTATGAGGAGCTGCAGGAGAACAGTGCAGGACAAGCGGTGACTATCTTGAGGGCAAAGCCACCTTTTAGGCAGATGTATCTGAGGAGTTATGTGAAAGGCCCTGGTTAAGCCTGGAGTTCAAATTGTTCTTTGCAGGTATTTTAAGCAGTGGCTGAAGGTTAGGTGTGAATTCAGCCCCTCCTAGCATTAAGGCAGGCAGATTTACTGCATTTTGAATTTGTCTCAATGCCAGGACCCCCGTGATGCCTGTTCCCCCCTCCTCGCCCTTTCTGGTATCAGGGAGGTTGAGGAAATAGTTGTTACTTTATCATTCATCCTGCCATAGAGTAAAGCTCAAAGGGGATTTCTTGTTTGGAGTCGCTTGCTGTCAACAAATACCATACTGCTCCTTGGGGTATCTGGCAAAAGTTCTTGCAGTGATTCTAAGATGAACGGTTAGGATTTAATTCCTTGAGTAGAGCTCTGTGACAGCAAATTGATGGAAAAATTGGCCCCTCCTGGGTTGCTGGTTTTGTCACCTCTGCAGCTCTCAGAGAGGGAGGGGTCTGGTCATTGTTCTTTTTGGTTTGACCAGTTTGGACTTTTTAGACAACAGGTGAGCTGGGCAACATTTGGAAGTGGGTGCTGAGGAAAGGGGGCGGCAGGGAATGATCCTTTGGGCTTTACGTAGCAATCGGCAGGTAGCGATTAAACTTCGTTGGAAGTTTAAGGCACATTTAATGGCAACCTTTTGCCACCCAGAGAAAGCGATGTGGTGGATCTGTCTGATTTGCCTTGGTTGTTGTTGATAATTGAATTTAGTTAGAGCAACGCTGCATCTCTGCTGCAAAGTTAAGCAACAGCTTCTGTTTTAATCCCATGGTACCAGCATTCATCTCTCAGCCTTCATTGTTCCCTTGTGAGTACCGGGTGTTCTTTGTCTGCAGTTGCTTTCTTGTCTCGCAGGCCTACTATTTTCATTCACTTTCTAATTTCTTTCTCTCCCTTTCTTCTGTCTGTCTCCCTCCAAATCTGTGTTAGGTGATGCATATGTACAGAAGGGGCTGTTTCTAATGAGCTCCTAGGCAGGGAGAAGGCAAGATAGATCACTTTTAAAATTGAAAGAGAAGGGTGGGGGTGGGAGTTTACGCTGAGGGGCACTGTATTTTTTAATAGATTCTTATTTAATTAAGAACACTTCTGGAGGGATGAGGGATGATGGTGCCTTTAGTAACACATTAGAGAACAGCAGAATAGTTGTTTATATTTTTTTTTTTTCCCCCCAAAGCATTCTGGGATTTTTCTCTTTGAGAACTGCCTTTGTGCTTTTACTTTACGTGCTATGGTTAATAAAGAAAAGAACACAACCATAAACCCATTGTGAAGTACCTGCGTTGTCTGAAATGCATTGAAATGAGCTCTTTTTGACGCACATGTGAAGCCTGATGCCTGTCTGAAAAGGCATTAAAAACGGGGAGGAGGTTCCAGGCTTATACTGACCTTGATTGGATCAGATTGACTCCCTTGAATGAAGAAAAAGTAATTTTACTTAAAAATTCACAAGTAGAAAAGAAGTATCACCTGAAATTAAGAAGAATTGTCACTATAATAGATGCAACCAAAATACCAGTTTGACATAGTAAGTCTTTTAGTACAGGTCATAATTTAAGAAAGAAAGAAACTGATCAAACTCAGGGGAAAACCCTGATCCCACTTAAGTTAGTTGTGGGACTGGTGCGATGTCATTAGTGCCAGGAGTTCATCCTCAGTGTCTAGCATGATTTTGCAGGGTGGATAGTTAGAAAAGATCCTTTTATCTGTGTACCACCCAGAAGTGAATAAGATGAAGTGAGACTTCACTGTACCCATCTAGAAAATGGTCAAAATAGTGCTGCAACTTCAGGTACGTTGCGTAGCCTTAGTGGTGGAGACAAGGTGGTTGTAAGATATCAGCAAAGGCCTGAAAATGAACTGCTTAAACCAGAAGAAACAGCCAAACACTCAGAAAATTCTTACCTTATGCCATAGGCGTGCGGTATACTGCGATGAACCAAGCAGGCTGTTTTTATACTATTTTATATTTCATACACACAATTCTGGATGTCGCTAGCATAAATTTGGGAATGGTAAAGAGGAAGAGGGTTGTCTTATGGTTCGTGTCATCTTTATCCGCAATGTCCCATTGCCAGACATTTTCCAATGCATGTGACAGCAGAATGACTTCTCCCTCCAGCCTTTGCAAACGCAAGAAATTCTGAGCCGTATTCAGAGCCAGCATGTGCAAGCTCAGGTTAGGGGTAGGCTCTTCAGAGAGTCGTAATGAGTTATGAAGAGTTTAACCCGCAGCTCTTGCTAACCCTTGCAGCAGATGAGTGCCCCCGCCAGTCTGCGTTGGCACCCCTCATCTGAGTGCTCCTGTATCCACTTCAGTCAAAAATCAGCTGGCTTCAGTTAACTGAGTTAAGTGTTTGGTACTTACTGAAGCACAAGTGGTTAGGGAGCTGTGGAGCGAGGGGTGGTTTGCAGATCTGGTGGTGCCAGAGGGGATGTCAGCCAGCTGGTACCTTGCTGAGCCTGGCCGCGCTGGGATGCGGGGTTTTCCAGGGCTGAGGGATGAAGTTTGAGAGTTCCTGTGGCATCCCATCAGTTTGGACGCTAGGCACAGTGCTTAAACCTACTTCTTTTTATCTGCCCTGTGTCCTCGCCATCAGTTGTGATTTCACTATCTACGCTATCTTGTTCTGTTAAAAATAAGAACAAAATCTTCCCATTCTCCATTGCTGCTGTGTTAAATGTCAGTGTAAACCAAGAAAGAGCATTTGAGAGCAGCAGTGAGAATGCCTGTTGCAAAATACTGTCTGATCCCTTCCCACCATAATAACACAAACCAGGCCAGTTACTGGTGATGTCACCTCAGAACAGGATGGTTAAGCAGAGGCAGTTCACGTAAAATATATGGGAGTTCCTCATAATCACTTTAGAAAAACAGGAGTTTGTTTATTTTTGAAGCAATGTTATTAGCTACAGGTCCCATTGTATCCTAGCAATTTAGCTGTGTCAAAGATATGATTAAGCTGCAGCTATGGGACTCAAGTAACACTGCCAGATCACATTAGTAATATAATTTGTGTTTGTACAGCAGCCATTTCCAGTTTTTTCTACACAAGGGTCTGCTGCAGATTTGCTTTTCATTCCTCGTTCCTTTTCATTGGAGGGACACAAGGGATTATAAATTGGTAGTCAAGATTCATATTAGTTGGAATTTAGGAATTAAGAAGTCATTTTGACTCTTTGCGTTAATGTTTGGACTACGGTTGATGGCAAACCTGAGTTGGGGCCAGATGTGTTCTGATTTCCTATGAGCCTCGGTTTTCAGGGCTTTGGCTGTGCATGCAACTGAATTGGCATATACAGTATGTGCACTCCGTATAAACCCCATGCATGAAAAGCTGTCTTTTAAAGATGTGGTCTCCACTGAATGTATTTATATGTAGTTCAAGAGAAGATTTTTCAGAAACATGTAAGGCAGGAGGGGCTGCCTTCCCTCCTTCCCTGCCGCCCAGTGGAAGTGAGGTCCTAACCAGTGTGTATTCCCAGATCTCTCAAAAGGATCCTATCCCTGTCTGCGACCAAAATGTTCTCTCTGTCTAGTATTTAAGCAGCTGCTTAATTTTTACTAATTTTGTTTAAAAAAAAATTGCTATGGATTCTAGGTTGTTTAAATATACCAGTCCAGATCCACTGAGCACAGCAGAAACTAGATCCAAGGAGGAGAGCAGTCCATTTGGATAATTTCTCTAGAACAGTTAATATTTTCTTTTTTTAGCCATATACCTTTAAGCCTCCCAGCCTTATGCCTGTTGCCTTATCAAGAAGCTGGTTTTACGATGTGCATTCTTGATTGTGAAGAATTGTGTGATTTTTATTTAGCAGATTGAGAGATGTCATAAAGAAAAAAACTGTGAGCAGGCATTACTTAGCCACATGTTTCATTTCCTTCGGTCCTGCAAGTGCTAAATTCTGGGTCTAATTTCATTATTGAAATTACAGGACCTTGTAAAGATCTGGCTGCATCCCAAAACGGCCTCCTGAAAAATACTTTTTCAGTTGCTGCCATGCCAAGTAACCTGCTGCAGATAAAGGTCTCAAGGTATCACTCGTAGCAAACAGTAATTGCTCGTTCGCAAGGACAGCTTAGTACCTCTGTAACAGATTCCTTGCGAAATGCAGACAGGCGTATATGTGTGCTGTCCGCACTCTCCGAGCTAGACCTACTGCAGTGAGGTGGATGAAGCGTCCAGTCAGACCTGTGACTTGGGCAACACTTCAGAGGAACCCGGCCTGGAACTGGCTTGGATCTTGGCCAGTCCCATCTTAATAATGACACGTGCAGAGATTGCTTGATGAACTGGCCGTGTTGGCCACCTGCAGAGATTCGGGCAGCACAGGACCGTCCCCATGTGTGCCTTAGCTGCTGTGGGGCTCCTGATCTGTGGAGCAGCTAGAGACCAGCCTGAGTCTGAGCAGGGCAATGCCTGGTTTAGGAATGCTGGCCTTATCTAAAACACGTTTCAAAGCGTTCCTGGCCAGGCAAGGAGAGAAATAGCTTCTTAATTTTGGGTTGGGTTTTTTTGGTGTCTCTGCTTGTTGGGAATGAGAGAAGGCTGTGTCTTGTGGCAGGGTGTACATTGCTGCAGGTAGCATACCACTCCGTTTGAGACGAACCTCAACAAAGGCTGTAAATCTTACATGTACGAAGTTTTCATCTTCAGTTTGGAAGAGCCACCCAGTTATGCCAAAACTGCAGGCACACTGCAAGCAACAGCTCACAAGTGTTCATGTGAACGCTTTCACTCTTTGTACAAATATACTGTAAAATCACAGTTAAAATGCAAGATGGGGGCCTTGGAAATACAAATACTGCTGCCTGACGATTTCCATTGATGGAATACTGTGAATAGCTGAGCTCTGTTTAGCCTGGGCAAGAGTAAGCTGAAGAGGTGTGAGAGTTGTGCTAAAATTGCAAATGGGTGTAAAAGGCAAATGCAACAAGTGCAGGAATCCTGGGCAGTCAGTGCAAACGAGAGAAGCAAGGCAGGTAGTGAAGCCGTGCAGCTTCACCGTAGGCTGCAATAATGGGTGAAAGTCCAGATCGGATCAAAAGAGAAGTTGAGCAAATTCTTGGAAGGGAGGACCATGTCAAGCTATGATGGTCTGGATACCTTTTCCAGGCCCAAGGGTGTCTGAGGGACTGGCTGATTGTGGGAAGCTGGCTATGGTGTACGAGGGGAAGGCATCCTCTGTATTTGCCTTGCTTCTTGCAGTCTTTAAGCGCCCATTGCTGGGCACTGGCAAAGAAAGGATACCAGGCTAAGTGGATCTGTGATCTAGTGTAATGGGGCAGTTCTTGTAAAAAGCCGAAGAAAAGATATTTTGAATCATTTTGTTTAATTCCTTTAAAAAAAAAAAAAAAAAAAAGGTCGGTGAGACAGTGTCTTGGGAGAGCATGCAAGTGAAACATACTGCTGTCAGTTAGTATGCGGTTCACAATGGCTCAGGTTTGATATAAGCATTGTATTTATCTTCATTGGAAAGGAGGCACTGGATAACTCTCAAGTGCCGTCGCCACTTGATCTTCTCACTTGTGAAGATAAAATGTTGTAGCAAGGCTTAGCTACGCTGCATTGTGTGTGTGCGTGCACGTGCATACACACAGGGTGTGCTGGCTGGTAAGAGCTAAACTGCTCATACTGATCCATATAGACTCTGACCCAAAGTGCCACCCTCCTTTTATGGAAGTAAAAATTTGAAATAAATTGGCTTACATTTTTACCAGGCAGCGCTCGCCTGGGCAGCACACCCAAGTACAGTACGCTGCCTACCATGGCGTCCCTTGACCGCCGTCAGCTCATGCCACCCAGCTGTGAAAGCCTGACACTAAACCGTGAAGGTCAATATGCTTCAGGTCTGGAGTATCAGTGAAGGAACTGCTTTCTAGGGAGCTCACCATCAAGCTGTGCTGTTTCTCTCAGATATTTGTAGCAGCCTGGGTTGAGAAGAACCATCTTCCTTTCTGTAAGAGCCCTTTTGAAGTTAAAACATGATGCCGTCGTCATTGCCTGGAAGCAGTTAGCTCCCCGGCTCCCTTATGTCCCATTTGGGAGCCCAGAGAAGGTGAGTCTGAAGCCAAGGTGCTGCTCTGAAAGCTTCCTGACACCACTTCTCTGGCAGCGGGAATGTGTGAATTGACCGGCACACCTGCTGATGGGGAGGAGAGGGTCGGTCTGGGGCCTCCTGAAGGCAACCACTGTCCCTCCACAGGGCAGGTGGAGGGAAGGGGAGAAGAGCTGCCTTCTGCTGCGTGTGCCCTCACTGGCTCAGCGGCTGCGTGCTGTACCTGTTGGCACTTGTGGGGTCAATCTCGTTGCCTCTGCTAATCCTTCTCAGCTAGTGCGTCCTGCGTTTAGCTCTGAAAAATGAACATTAGCTTCCAGAGTCAGATTCAGAAGCCAGCAAAAGCAGTCACTATAGAAGCCCCAAACCGTTACAGGATTCTGGTTTAAGTTTAAATTAACTTCCTTCAGATTGTTTCCTTTATGCTTCAAAAAGTTTCTAGACATGAGTACCTGCAGAATCTGAAGAGAAAAAGCAATCTTGTTTTCAGAAATACTGAAGTCATATCGCTGCTTCTTTCTAATTTGTTTTTCAAATGAATAATTCCCATGGCGACCAGGAGGAATGAAAAGGCAAGAAGGGATTGGGTGCTAGTGGTAAAGGGGACCTACCCAAAGCTACCGTGTATCAATTGTATTTTCAAAACTATCAATTGTAATTTTCAGATCCCTCAGACCATGTGAGTTATTTTTGACACATTCTGCCGACTGCATCCTTTGACATGTGAGAATGAGGGCAGCCTGGCAGCAGCTTTTGAAAGAGCATTTATCCTCATCAGTAAGATAAAGCTGTCAAAGGAACCTAGAGACATCCATGGAAATAAATAATGATTCAATATGCAAAACTAGTTTTCTAGTCCCAGAGAAAGGTAAGAGAGGCACATGTCTGAGAGCAGCATTTGAGCATTCAGATGAGTGAGGGAAGGGAGAATTGGAATGACACGGTGAATTAAAATAGTCTGCAGGACTTAAATGGTAGGAATTATTTTATTTCTGAAATATTTGCTCAAAATACCAATTTATCAAAGCTAATCTCTTTGTGGCATTTCAAGCACTTATGTATGCATCTGGGGTATCTGACGCCTAATACTGTGGAGAAAACGCTGATGTTTCTGGCATTGTATTTTAGCTGGGTATGTGGAGTAGCCAGGAGAACAAATAGACTGAGCATATTACAGGAAAGAATTAGTTTATTGCATTTTTTTGAGAGTTGAATTGTATAATGGAATGCAATAACAAGTTACTAGTAATTGCCTCAAAGCAGCCCTTAGATGGAACAGACGGTAAGAACAAGAATAATTTAGTGCACGGCATTAGCCAGTTGCATTAAAGTAGCTACCTCTCTGGTGTGTTCTCAGAAGTTTGTGGCAAACAGGCTCACTGGGAAATCATTCCAGCTTGCAGAATACAAATCTTGTTGGTTTAAAGTCTGCTCACAAGGAGGATAGGATTTGCTTCCCTGTTTTCTGCCTTTTAATGTACTTTAATTGAGCAGAGGGTGGTGAGGTTGTTTTTGTTTGTTTTGTTTTTCTTTTCTTGAATGTGTGTGTTTGACGGCATATGTTGGAGTGCATTCCATGCTAGTAAAAAGCACCTGACTAATGTCCTCCAAGCTGGCAACAGGCTAGTGCTTTTTGTGGAAGTGCTTGTAATCCCCAGCTCCTCGTATCAGGATCCACTGTAATGGCTGAAGGTATCCACACCTGGGCAGCACAGATAGAGCAGGAAAAAGATACCCTTGTTCCTTCAGTATTCACAACTGAAATAATTAATTGAATATCAATAATGAGAGTGCCTGTTTCTCCATTCTCACCTTCCAGTGCTTTTCTATTCTGCTGTACTCCAGAGGTAAACAGCAGGAGGGGAGAAGAAATCCCCAGAGCTATGTAGGTCCTTCTCCTAAAACTGGCATTGCAGAATAAGGATAATGTAGTTGAAGCTCTGGAGGTCATCTAGCCCAGCCCCTGCTCAAAGCAGGGTCAGCTGCATCAGATTGCTGAGGACCATGTTCAGTTGGGCTTTGAATATCTCCAAGGATGGAGAACCCACAGTTTCTCTGGGCAGCCTGCTCCAGTTGTTGACTTCGGTCACATTTAAAACCTTTTCCCTGGTATGTAATTGCAGTCTCCTGCGTTGAAGTTCGTGTCTTGCACCTCTGTCTACCACTATGTGGTCCACCCTCCCATTCATTGAAGACAGCAAGAAAACCTCCCCATTGCCTGCCGGTTTTAGGGCTTAACGAACCCAGTGTTCTGTCATTATTGTAGGCAGTAATGGGGAGCGAGTAACAGTTTGAGTTGTAGGTATCTATGTTGGACCTGATCTGCAGAAGGTCATTTTGTGTGGACCAAAGTTGTATTTGCCCCCAGCAGCCTTGCTTTATGTCATGAACCATGTCAGCCTCAGTCAGCACTTACTGGAAGGCTGGAACATCAGGAGATATGAGAAGCTGTTGTCCTTCTAGGGTGTCTTCAGCCCTAAAACTGAGCTTTTGAAAACCAGCAGTTGTGAAGGATTCCTGTGCCACTTTCTGCAAGAACAAAGGAGGGAAAGAAGGGATTAACCATCATTGCTGGCATACTTAGAGCTAGCTCTTTCAGTAATGAATAATTACTAGCTAAGCAGGGCTCTTAGTACAAGCTTCTTTCTTAACAGTTTAATGAATCCTCACTGTGCATTGTGGTGAGGATTCTTCTTTTCATTCTACACAATGAGGAAATTTTAGCTAAAAATCCAAATAGTTACTGCATTCTGCCTGTTGAAACTCCCCCCTTCTGTTCAAGCAGGTATGGTATACGTTGCCTCATGTCCTAGGCTGATGCTTGCTGATGAGCTAGCCCCAGAACGGATGAGCAATAATCTTGGCACACAGTTTGCAAAAGCAACTTGGTGGTACAGATCTGCACTATGTTCATTTGCCGGTTTATTATTATTTGAAAAGTAAGACATTTTCTGCAGTTAATTTCCTGCATTCAGAGAACGGGCTGCCAGGGAACGTACAATTATCTGCAGGACTGTTAGAAATTCTCCTCAGACAGTTCTGTTTGGTAATTTCTTGAAAATGTATGTTTCTTGTGGTGATTAAATGCAGTGTACTTGTAAAGACATTTTTGACTATGTTCCATCTTGCCGTCTGATCCCTGTGGTCCATCAAAGTGTTGCTATGGGACTGTCTGCCGTACGGCAGACGGAAGGGTGATTCCCAAAGGATGAAAAGTTGGTTTCAGATGCCCAGAATCCCAGTTCTGGGAGCTGAGTGCAAAGAACCAGTCAGGACATACGGTCTGCTCTAACTTACTGCTTTTCTTAGCAATTAGAGAAGTGATTTCCTCTGTCAGTTAGAGTAATACTTTTTTAACCCCTGAAAGGAAGGGTATAATCCCCTAAAATGAAGGGTATAATCTCAGGTATGCATAACACTGCCGTATATCACTGTGCAATTACTCCTTTTTCTGTATAGGAATAGGGAATAAATAATCTGTACAGTTAAAGCAGTAGAATTTTTTGTGCATGAACAAGGCCTTAGTTATTTAAGAAAAAAAATACAGAAACCAAACCACCCCCCCCACCCCCCCCC
>VYXH01001513.1:82695-105610 GCA_013397275.1 Burhinus bistriatus | reverse complement strand
GAAAAAAAATACAGAAACCAAACCCCCCCCCCCACCCCCCCATCCCAAGCATAAAAAGAGAGGGGATTGTGGCTTAGGATGCCTGAGACAAACTACGAAATACTTGCCCTGGTCTTGCACTCTCTGAAACCAGTGGCAATTTTTTTTACTTTCCCTCATTGTAAAAGGAGATCCTCTTGAGCTGATGATAATGATGAGGAAGCCCAATCACCCTGGATCATAGGTCAAGCCTTGGAAGTCATGTTAGGAGCCAGGCAGCCTGTTACACAGACCTCTAGAAGCCAATATGTACAGTGGTAATACACTTTTTGTTTCCCGTAACAAGTCATTCTTCAAGCAGCGGTGGGGTCCCTCCGTGTGATCTGCTGGCCCCAACCTTTCACAGATGGCCATAGCATCTCTAAATTGTGTTGTCTTATGGGAAAGATTGTGCTTACCCCTAAGCAAATTTTTTTTTTTTTAAATAATTTCAGGCGGGGGGGCAAAGAAGGAACAAGCTGTTTTTCTTGTTGACTTTGAGGATTTTGCTGGTACCAGCCTCTTATTTCATCTTGCCTGTGGGTAGCAGCTTGTGTATTTTCCAAGCGTCAGGATGGTAGCCCTCAAGCTGCCGAGTGCTAAGTGCATTTGATCAGTATCATTAGCAGCCCCAAGTAATTGATTATTGTCCATAGCTGAGTATTCAGAGCAAGCACACAGCCAATGGCAGTCACTTAATCTGTCATGCCTGCATGTTCTTGTCCTCCCGAGATCTATCAGCTGTGTAGCATCTGACCCCATCAGGAAAATCATTGATGGCTGCTTCGTATTTACCGTGTACCCATTATGTCACCTGCATTAACCACCTGAACTGGCTGCAGTGTACATGGGAGAAGGATGTATAGCGGGGGTGGCAGAGTTTGTAGATCTTATTTTAGTCTTTCTTTTTATGCAAATCTAAGCCTGGATTTTTGTGGGAAGAGAGGGTGGTCTTTAAATGTACACTGTTCAATTATTTTTCTGGTGTTAGTATTAATTGCAAGACTCAAAATAGGCTGATTAGAGTAAGACCTCACAGAGGTGTTTATAATTCAGATTTTAGAGATGTGACTAATGAATAACAACCACAGCTAATCAGTTCTCAAAACTGATGGTAATGAGCAGAAAAGGGGGAGGAAGCCAACCTATATCTCTGCTAATGCATTTTTTCAGTGCTGCAGTGGAGGGTGGCAAGTTCTCTTCACAAGTGTTTGACTCGGATGGAGTTCTTGATTTTTTTCACAGGAAAAGCCATTTTTGTTAAAGGAGTGCTTAAAGATTAATTGAAAATAACCAGTTGCCAATTACAGCCTTTAAAGTTAGGGTCATATTTAATTGTTGGAACTGTTTCGAGACTCGAGGCTTGTTATGGCATCTTTAGGCTTTTTATTTATAAGTTGGATTTTTCTGCATTCATAACAGCTACAAAAATGACAGCAGTGAACACTGGAGTCCTTTATTCACAGAACTGGCACCGCAGGGGCATTGGCAGTGCATTTTTTCCTCTGCGTTTCCAATATTTTTGACCTTGATCAAGGTCATTTCTTAAAGATGAGAGGATGCAGTAACTCATTTGCTATATCTGGTCAGTCCTCTTCCTCTGTGCGCTTGCTTGTTTAACCGTGTGGTGAATTTACTGTCCTGTATAGGAGAGAACCTGAAACGTATCAGATGCTCCTCAACTGGGACATCAGTCAGGAATGATCCTCATCCACACAGGAATCGGGGTAGCGTTAGCCTTGCAAAATGCCTCTCAAATCAGAGGCAGACATCTTCATGTCAATTGTCTGTGTTTCTGCCATGTGCCAGAGCCTTGTAAGGAGAGAGTGTTTCCTACCAGCACTTCAGGTCGAGCGTTTTAGTTTGGGGTTATTTTGGCAGCGAAGGACACATTTGTTATCAAAGTGTGTTCCCTGCAGTTGAACAAATAATTCCACTGGCACCAGTGAGACTGCTTGTGGAAGAAAGGCAAGAAAAGAAACTGGCCCTGGCTGGTAAGGAGCTTGTATGCATTTCAGTACACTCAGGGAGGCTCTGCAGAAGCCTCCTGCCTATTTAAAAAAATAAAAAATTCGGCCACCCAGTTTTGACAGTTGACATACAGCTGAGCTGCCGGTTTGTGCATTTTGTCTTTAAATAATACCACAGAACACAACTCGGTGTGGGCATGATGATGAGGTTCCTCTTTCAGCAGTGAGCAGTGTGGTTTCTAAGTAAAGCTAATGGTGGAAATGAGTTGTGTTTAATACTTCAAGTACTGGGGCAAAGAGTACCCGAAGGCCAAGGTTATTCCAGTCACTTATGTCTGGTGTGAGGCTTTGGTCAAGAGAGACAGACAGCTCTACACGTCTCTTGCCCTTCGCTCCGTGTTCCCACTGCTTATCGTGTGTCGGCCGTGACGTTTCATGAGAGCTGGCTGAGGAGCAGTTCAGCTGAAAACTTACCTGTTTTGGGGGAAAGCAAGTCTGAATCGCTTCAGAAGCGTTTCAATGAATAATTTCTGTTTTCTACAGAAAGTTGAGCCTTTTGTTGAACAAACAATAGTAGGCAACTTTATGTAAAATGTCTCTAAAAATTTCCCATGGAAAAGCATACATATGTTATGTCAACATATAATAGAGATACAGAATATTCTTAAGTCATGAGCAGTTTTGCAGAAGCCTACAGTTTTTCTATGGTTTCCTGAACTTAATAAAAGTCACAGCTTCTTTGGATGACACTAGCCACTGCAACATCTCAGTTTTTGCCCAGTGTCAATGACTTGATGTGGCCATTGAGTCCTGCAGGGTGGTTCATGACACCTGATGGAAACTGTATGAGTCTTATTAGGACTTCTGAGTAACTTTTCCAGAGTTCTTTCAGTCTTCTGCGTTATTACACTTTACTGGGGTTCAAAGGCCCTAGTACCGAACTTACTGCATTGGTGCCAATTGCGGTTTAACTTCCTTGGGGTGGGACCGCATGTTTCTAGTCCTTCCATGGCCTCGGCTTTAGAGTTTGCAGGGGCAGCAGCATGACTACGTGAGCATAGATCCAGCAGCGCTGGCTTCCTCACTAGCTGAAATTTTTCATGAGAAACAGACTCGTGGCTCAAAAGGCTGTTGCGGGTGCACGTCACTTAAGTCTGTATCAGTTCCTGGGCCAGCACTTGCGATGAAGACGTCTGTGGCCTTCATTACTGGGATGTGAACATCATGTCTTGTGAATTGTAGAGAAAGGAAGGTAGATGTTGAGAGAGAGGAGGAAGAAGGGAGCCTTAAGCATTGTTTTCTTCTTTTGCTTCAGCTGCAAGGCTCTGAGGAAGAGAATGCCTTTCTTCATTCTTTCAGCCTCTCTTTTAATTTATTTGCTGCCAGCCCTGGCACAATAATCCTGCTGAACAGCTAAAAATCATATATTTTATATTGCAGCTGTGATCTTCACGAGATCAGAGGGACAGAGCAAACTAGTGCAGGGAGCACCTTTATAAATGCACAGGGTTTTCATTTCTTACAGGGGTGTGGGTGCGTGAATGCTGTCTCAAAAGGGAGCAGTGCGGCCAGCGTTACCCTGTATGCATCAGGGGCGCGGAGGAGAGACGGAGATGCAGATCATCAGTCATTTATCTGCTCAGCGAGCTGCTTTTTCTGCTAGGGCAGGCAGCTAGTGCTGGCTGGAGAAAAGTCCCAGAGCCCCATCATTAGTGGAAGCAATCCTGGTGGGCCCATGGACAGCTGTCCCGCAGCCTTGCATACTCTTGGCCACGGGGCTCCCAGGTCTGCAGCCCTCTTCAGCATCTCCAGCATGCCCTGGATCCTCCTGCCCCTGCGCCTCCTCCTCCTCCAGTGTCTTGGGCTGGGCACCAGTGCTGGCTGCACCACTGAGGCTTACCTCCAGCCTGCGTGCTTCAGCCGTGTCCAAGCACCTCCATAGCTTTGAAAGCATTTTTACGATTGTATTTTACTTGGTTTTTCCTTCCCAGAAGTAACGCCTGAGGAGTTTGGCTTTATGACTGCTGAATTTTTTTTTTTCTAAAGTTATCTGTTGTCTGGTGTCTGGGTCCATCATATAAACCAGGGATCTTCCAAGACAAACCAGTTTAATAAAGGTAGAGAAGGTATTGGTTGACTTTGTCCAAAGTAGTTACAGTTAAAACTATAAGAAATTAAAGCAATGGAGAGATTTACATAGAACATCTTGGCAAATTAATATGGTTTATCAGCATGTGTTTGAATCCTCATAATCACCACCTTCTTTTAAACCAAGAGAAGATGGGACAGGAAAGAGAAGGACATTTTTAACATGTTTTTAACCCGCCTGCAGTTAAGCGTTGAAATTTGTATCTTAGCACCCACGTAAGAGGCTGGATGTTTGTACGATACATGTAAATGAGCAATAAATGGTGACATTAAAGACAGTTTATGTGCCTACGAATAGCTTTTGGCTTAAGTCTAGTAACAAAATAGAGCTCCTTTTATCTCAGGCTCATTCAAGGCCCCCATAGTAAAGCCTTGTTGGCAACAGCGTGTCAGTCTGTAACACTTACTTGGCCTGCTAGTATTGTGTGAGAGGGGCTAAAATGCGTCTATATTGGCACTAAAGTGGGATAATCAATCGAGTTAAGGCAGTTCACTGGAAACAGCATTTTTTCCCCTCGTCTGAACAGTCCCAGGGGAGTTTTTCTGAAGTTCAGTGTCTGACACTATGCTCTCGAAATGGAGGCAGCACAATCCTGTCTTATTTTTGCTCCTTTTCCGAGCATGCAGTGAAAGTAGGTTAAATTTGGCCGTGCAGGCTGGCCAAGTGAACTGGCCGCAAATAAAGCCAGGGTGCGGAGGGCTTCCCGGCAGCTGGGGCCGTCTTTGCCGAGTGGCGCTGGGGTGGAAGGTGGCAGCAGGGCTCCCAGCGGGGGCACAGGCAAGTTCATGGCCAGCTGAACTGGCAGCCTGGGAGGGACACAGGCCACGCTCCTGCTGGCATGTCGCTTCAGTCTGGGGCGTCGCTCTGGGCGATGCTGTTAAAGCCAGAGCCTACTTGTGGTCGTGCCAGCCAGGAAGCCCTTTTCCGGGGTTTGCATCTTGGTTTGAGGAAATGCTCCATAAGCTGCGCTTTCAAAATAGTCCTTGGCTGGTGCCTGCGCTAGCTCTGCTGGCAGATGCTTTTGTGTGAGCGTGCAGATCTGGTTAGAGGGAATCTATTACACACCGTATTTAGGCGGTAGCTTCGCTGTCTGCATTCTCTTTTCCGTGACACTAGCAACGGAGCAACTACGCTTGTCTTGTGCTTTAAATCCTCTTTATATTCTTTATTCTCTGAAGAAGCTGGGTAAAACAATCTTTTGACGGAAGTTAACCGCTGAAGCAGATTTTTATTTTGTCTAATTCTGTTTAGGTAGCAGGATAGGTACTCGGATGACAGGAGTGTAGAAATCCCTAAATCGAACAGATGGATTTTCTTTTTTAAATGAAAAACTGCATTTCAGATTCTAAAAGCATGTAGGCCTTTGGAATTTGACTACACCTGGGTTACAGTTGATATTAATGTGCATAACTGGGGGCAGAGGAAAGTCGCGGGTTTCTGAAGCAGTAATTTACTGTGCTTCAGCTTTGAAAGAGTTTTATCTATCTATAAACAGGAAGGCACAGAAAGCTGAGGAACCTTTCAGAAATATTTTTGTTCTACAGCATGACCAGGAAAGAAATTTCATCATTAGGACAGATTTTGCTGAAAATGACAAATTCATTGATGTAAATTGTGAGCTCACCTCTTAAAGTTCCTGTTGAACTACAATGATCCCCATGAATTCCAAATGCACTCAGAAACAGAGAAGTGTGAACATAGCCTCTTGTTTTTCTTTGAGAGTGGTTCCCTTTTTCTTTTTTTGTTTTATTTCCAGCAGAAGAGCAGATAAAATCAGGGACTACTAAGAAATGTTAGTGGGCTGACTGATACTATCCCATTACATGTCCTTGGAATAAGCTTGCTCTTCCTATATAGGAAACATCAGTAGATTTAGTTGGAATTTACACCAGTATGGCTGAGACAAAAACTTGGACTTTCACTGTTATGCAAGAAGGCAATTCTATATGAATATTAACAAATGCATTTAAATACCTGTCATATATTCCTGGCATTCAGAGCACCAAAGCTACTATAGAAGGTAATACCACTGCAGGAAGATTTATTTGTCAGTCTTTCAGTAGGACACTTATAATGAAAAATCTATTTATTTCGCCTGTCCGTCAAAATATGACTTGCCTTGAGTGGATGAGTAAAATTTTGCAACTCTGCATTAAAGTAATGTGATTCCCAACACAACCCCAGCATCAGTCAGTTCCTGTCTTAATGTAAGTTGTGCTGGGGGAGGTGTCTTGTTTATGCTTTGGTTTATTGCTTTTAGCGGGTGTGAGTAGCAAAAAAAAGACACCTGCAATATCATGATTTACACAGCATTGCTCCTGTTAATCCCATTACTTTGCCAGATATTTTTCACGCATCTCTTCACCTCCCACCCCTTGAACTGCAACTTTCTTTGCCGTGAATCACGCTGGAGTCTAGCGTAAGGAGCAGGTGTGGCTGGCCGTGCAGATGTGCGCCCCAAGCTTGGTGCAGCCGCCCGGGATAAACGTAAAGGAGGAGGGTATGGCTGCTCCGTGTGTGCACATGCAAGCCAGAGAGTGAGACCGTGGGAAGGAGGGAAAGAGAGCCCTGCACATCATTTTTCCAGCATATAAATCCCCAAGAACAATGAGCACTACGGTCTGCTCTCACTCCTGGCACAAAAGGGAGAAAAATAGGGACCGCAGTCACACAGGGCAGAATATTGTCAAGCTAGAGGAGTGGAGCTTGTGCTTCGTGTCACCACCTGTGCCCAGAGTAACAGAACCTTCTGTCCCTGCATCACGGTCTTGGGTTTCAAAGAATATTTCGGATGCGCTGGTTGGCAGCATCACCCCTCCTTCTCCTCGGAGAACCTGCATAGATCCTTTCAGTCTTCCCTTTGGACTACAGTTCTAAGGTTGCTCCCTGCATGCTTCTGAAACGCCCCCAGCGTGCATGGGAAGGGCTGCGCTCCGGGCAGCTTGGGTGCTCCTGAGGAGGCAAATGTCACGCAAAGGGACAGGAGATGAATTTTCCTTCCTTGTTACGTGCTCGGGCACTGAAAGCAGAGAGCCCAAGTCTGTTGTTCTTTTTACAGGGCTAGTTGCCTTTCTGCCCACAGGGAGGACAAGGTGGCTTCTTTCCACCGAGATTTGTATTTTTTGACTGCCATCTTTCTGGAACCCTTTATGAAATGAAGGGGGGTTTGTTGGTTGACTGTAAAACGCAAGTTAGGAGGGCAGGCCTGCAATGTGCTCGGCTGTGCTGGGCGCTTTGCAGGATGAGACCCTCCTGCGTTACTGCGCTCAACTCAGGCCTGAAAGTGCTGGAGTGTGGCAGAAGGGAACTGGTGAACTATGGCAATGAGTAATTGGGCAAAGGATAGGAAGGATTTGTGGTGTGACGCTATCAGTAACATTAAAAGCAAACAAACAAGCAAGTATCATAGTGTTTTGGATTGCTTTGTGTTATGAGAAATTCCTTAGGCCAAGCAGCTCCATTTATACATTCTTGTTGTAATTGCACAAACTACGAGACTGTAATTTAAAAAACAAAAACAAAACAAAAAGCCAGCAGGGGGTTCCTTTACTCCTCTGGAAAGAGGAGTCAATTCTAAACTTTTGTTCCTTTGCAACAATACAGAGGGGCTTTGCAGTGCTGAGCTGCCTCGCCTGAATGTTAAATTATGGCACTTGTTTCACTCTTTATTTCTGTGTCCTGCGTGATGCAGTTTGTACCAGCAACATCTGAATGCTTTGGCTTACTTTGAAAGACTAGGAGAGTTAAGGGTCTTTCATGAAATAAAAGAAAATCCCCAAAATAGCCTTCTGTAATTTCTGAATTGTATTCTTGGCGGCATTAGCATATAGCTGGAGTTAATTCATTTGCATTAGTGAAAAAGTCAAAGTGAGAGCAGAACTAGGCCTGTTTGAAAATCAAGCCAGAATCATATCTGATGCAACTCAGTCTCAGCTTTGAATGGGAAGCCTGTCACGTTGCTTGTGAACCCGGAGACGTGGATATTTCACACTCATCCCGAACAGTAGCTGTGTGACATACCGAAGGGAGGGGGTTGTCCTCAGCATTGGGCTGGGGCCCCTGGCTTTCCAGCCAAGCCAGCAGTGGCCAGAACCAGGGCACAGGATTTGCCGAGGTGATCCAGCCAAGTCAGCGCTGTACAGTGGCTGGGGGCAGAGACGTGTCCCCCCTGCCCTGCCACCACACTGCACAGAGGCACCGGCCCCGCAGGCCCAGCCAGCCACCATCACCATCCGCAGAGCCTACGCTGAGCTGGGCTCTCCTACTTCCAGAGCTGGTCTGGAACCCCCAGGCTTAGGTGTTGCTTGCCTCTTGCCCCACGTAGGCACGTAGCTTTAGATGTTTGAAGACGTAGGTTTGTGTCTTTGGGGGGTTGAGGGGGTGGTCAACAGCACACTGGGATCTGGGCACTTCCATGGATTTCAGAAGGAGCCAGGTGCTCAGCTTGCATAGCTGCTTTGGAAGTCCTGAGAGATGATCTAGTGAGGTATCCAAGGAGGAATTTTTTCCCCTACCTGGTTATCACAGTTCTCTTTTGGCTGAAGCAGGAGGATTGATAACCCGTACAAACTTGCAGCAAAATTATAAATCTCTTTAGCTATGAACATGTGTTATTTTTTGAACTCTTTGAGACCTTTGTCTCCATAAGGCATCGAGCATTATTTTTAAAAACACTGCCCTTTAAATGTTTTTTTCCATTAAATGACAGGGTCCTCATTTTCTTCTGTGTAAGAAAAAGGGAGATAGAAACATTTCTGGGACCTTCCTTAAACCATGTATTATTTGACATACTTTTTATCCTGTCAGTCCTGACCTGCGTTCTTTCTAAATTTATTAGTTATAATCTTTTAAATCCTTCCTTGGATTGGAACGTCTCCATGGCTGTAACAAGTTTTGTTCTCCTGTATCCTTTCTGAAATGAGGTAGCAAGTACTTGAGCTTGAGTGTTCATGAAGGCTTTACATATAGCTTTACTTTTTTTTTTTCCTTTCCGTGTATTAACCCCAACAGTTGTGNTTTATTAGTTATAATCTTTTAAATCCTTCCTTGGATTGGAACGTCTCCATGGCTGTAACAAGTTTTGTTCTCCTGTATCCTTTCTGAAATGAGGTAGCAAGTACTTGAGCTTGAGTGTTCATGAAGGCTTTACATATAGCTTTACTTTTTTTTTTTCTTTCCGTGTATTAACACATTCTCCCACCCTGTTGTCTTGTTTCTTGCCACTTCTTTGTCCTTCTGTACAGAGCAGGTGTTTTCACTCAGCTGCCTACAGCAATGCCTAAGAATTTTCCAGAGCAGTTGGAGTTAAGATAACATCCATCAGCGTGTATGAGGAAAACTGCTGCTTTTTATGTGCATTACCTTGCATTTGTCAACACTAAATTTCAGCTGATCAGGGAATATTTCCTCAACATCTTTGGAAGTTATATAGTCATTGACTGAGGGGGAGAGAGAGGATAGAAATTAAACGGTCACAACATTTGCTGAATATTTACTAGCAGAGTGGGAGGGCTCCTTTGAAATGAGACCAGTTTCTCACAATCTCATTTCTCTGTGCTGTTCTCTCGCTCTCTCTCTCTCTTTCTCTCCATATCAAGCGACAGGATTAGGGAAGGCATGAAAGAAATTTCCTTTAGTTCTCTTCATTTTGGAAAGACAGGGCAGAATGAAGTTGGTGTTGGAGGAGTTGTGTGTGGGGACCGTTTCGGGGGTTCCGTTTGCTCAGGGAAGGGAAGGTGGGTCAGGGCGCCTGGTCAGGGATGGGGTGGGGAAGGCGAAGGGAGCCGGTGATACACACTTACCCCAACAGTTGTGAGACCTGTAAGGGCAGAGCTCACAGCAGGCTTTTCAGTGTGCAAGAAAGCTTCCAGGGTTAGGAGGCTGCCTTGTGTTCCTCATGCTTATGGATTGATTCCTCATCAAGACAAGATTTTGGGAAAACCTTTTCTTCCTTGAAAGAAAAGCAGATAAAAATAATATACAAGTTCTTAGTCCTAATGCATAAAAAATAGACTGTTCCCTTCTGCAGACATGTGCTTGCCTTATGTTAGGAGAGGCACTGCTCAATCACTCAATATAAAAATGGTCAGTGCGAGGGCACCGGTCCAGGGCAAAGGCTGCATTTGCTACCACTGTGGCCTTTTTGAATCATGTTAAATAAAGTAGAGGGGGAACTGTAACCCCTATTGGGTTTAGTTGCCTCTAGTTGTCAACACCCAGTTTTGAAAGTCTTAACCTGATTTTTACAAACAGAAAAGCACTACCCAGAAAGTTCAATTCCATTTTTAATTGTTCTAGCCAAAATTCAGATCTGTTTTCCTTCCCAAGCATCAGGAGCTTCACAGTTCTCACTACTGTTTCCTCTCTATACCATGGTACATTTTGTTGAAATATTGACAAGGAAACTCTAGGGCACATGAAAGTTCATTTTCTAAGAAGGTTTATACATAGCCTTGGTGAAACGTCATTGATATTGTGGATTGATATAAGTAAGTACATATGTATTTAGGATATGTGTCTATAAACTTTCTAGGCAGCCTGTGGCAAATGAAAACAGAATGTTTCAAATGTGTTCCTATATTTAAAGACCAAACACACCAGCTGAGCCATCTACAGCTCCAATTGCCATCCAAGCCCCGAACTCTTGTATGCTAAAGTAGTCAGGGTGAACCAGCTTTCAGCACCACCTTTAGCTGAAGACTTGGCATATGAAGTATAATTTATGTTGTGTAGGCTACTTTTAAGCAAAACTCTAAGCATTCTTCAAAGAAAGTTTCTCTTACTTCATACCGGCTGTTCTCGTGTTTGATATGACACCAGAAGGTAGTAAAACACACTTTTAAAAGCATCTTTCTCTCTTGAATATGCAGTTTTGTTCATGCTCATGCTTCTCCCTGCGCACCCATCTGTTTTGGGGCTTGTAGATGGCACACATCACTTCACAGGCAAGTAGCAACCGTGGAAAAGTGCCCGTGGCTGCTGGTGAGATCAGGACTATGCGTGCAGAGACGAAAGTTGAGCTTGGCCTCTCTCCATGGAGAAGACCAGCTTATCAGAGACCCATGGACTTCAGCTGTGGCCTTGACTCTGACACTGAGCTGCTGAGGCTTTTGGGGGAAACTTAAACACCTTTAATATCTGTGTGTGTTTGCCAGAGCACCTGCTACCTCATCGTTTCACTGTGGCCTATACTGGGATGAGTGAGCTTTGGAAAAGCAGGGTGGTGATGGAAATGCAGTGTAGTGTTTTCTTTAAGTACCTGGTCTGCTTTTCCTTTTTCGCCGTCTGACTTCATATTTGTTCCCTTTCTGCCCTTTTCTTCTGCAAAAGCACACACACCCACCGCTGCCCCCCCTGCCCCAATGCACTACTGTGTTGTCTTGTTATCTTTCTAAAATGCTCACTGAGCACGTATGTCCAGGGACCTCTCTGCATGGCATTAAAACAGTTGGCTGCTTATAAAGTTATCCCATCGAAGTTCCTGACTATGGCCTGTTGTAAAATGGGTGTTCAGAATGCAGTATCTTTTCATCAGGGAAAGATGAAACACGTTCATTGCTAGATTACTATTTAAAGAGAAATCACTCAGGTGCTATAATTGGAATACCCAAATCGTGGGCTGAGTTCCTCCTCCTTGGGGTCCTGTTGCAACTTTGATATACAGACTTTGTCAAAAGGTTTTGAAGGCAGAAAGCCTGCCAGGAAGAACTGTAGCAGAAAGGGGGTAAGATCAAGATATCAAAGGGGATGGTACTGACAGAGAAGTCTGTAGTGATGAGGCTCCCATGGATCTTTTCCTTTCTCCTTCCCAGGACTCAAGAGCTCTCTCCCCCCAGTAGAAATGCAAAGGGGAAGCACTGGGCATTAATACTTCCTGCTCATCAAGATGCGAGCAGCCCACCAGAGCCCAGAGAGGAGGGAAGAGAGAGGGGAGGCGTAATTTACTTCTTTTCTTGCTGGCTTCAGTGAACTTGGCTCACCATGGGTCCCTCTCTTGCTCTTGTAAAAATACATCTGAATTCGGTAGGCTTATAAACGTGATGAATTTCTGGTCTGTGTTGAAGGGCACAGAGTGGTGCTGTCTTGCTCTTGGGCTTGCTCGGATACACGTTTCATGTATCACTTACCTACCACGCAGGGTGGTTATGAGGATTAATTAGTTAATGTTTGTACAGCACTTTGAAGATGTAATGCACTATTAGGCTCTAGTCTCTGCTTGATGCATGAGTAGAACACCCATTAATGCTAATGGAGGTTGCACGCATTTCTCAAGCAGGGAATACATAAATGCTAAATATAATTGTAATTATTATTGTATTTCACAATATTACTTGATCAGGCTTTTGTAATTTAGCTTAATTTTTTAAAATTATATAACTTGCAGAAATAAAAAATGTTCTTAATTTTGAGAGAACAAACTCCTTCAGCCTGAAATAAGCACTCGTCCTTCATTCCTCATGTTTCATTGTTTTCTTCTCTTCTTTCTATCTCGTGTATCGTCTGACCAGAGGTAGATTTCTGTGTTCTGCAATTGGCAGAGGTATCTTGCTAGCTAAGGAAGCAAACTCGCAACACCTAGCACAAATAGTATTTGATTACTGCTAATTACAGTGCTGTCACATAGACAGGGGGAAAGAACGACGTCTGGCTTTGTCAAATAGCAATGAAATAACCTGCTGTCTGTCTACTGACTTAATGGCTTTAATTGCCAGCGCATAATCAAGATCTGGTGAATTTGTTTGAACATATCAGCAGGCACCAAATATTTCAATTAAGATCAAGTTGTATAACTAGTGTTGCTCTAGCTAGAGCAGAATTCTGGTAAATTCAGATTTTTGAGGCTCATGAAAGGGTACCCATTGGCAAGAGCCAGCAAGCAAACTGACAGCTGGGTTTTGGGTTTTTTTTATTTTTTCAGACTTTGAGTAACGTTCTCCTCCCCTGATGCTACTGGACCCTCGTAGGTGGCTCCCTTTTATTTTCTTTCAGTCTGGTTTCTTTCTCAGGATGATGTCCTCCAGCAGAGTCCATGCACTGTAGGCTTTCTACTGTGAACCCGTCCCCCCAGTCCACCCCAGGCAGAAAGTGTGAGTGAGGCCTGGGCTCTGGTGTGCCACCGAGACAACTGCATTCTTCCAGAGGAACGTCTGTCCCAAGCGCTAGAAGGATGCTCGCTGCAGCAGCGTGAACGCTAGGCAGTCTAATTGTGCTCGCAGAAACCCTGTGGCCTAGCACGCCAAAGGTGGTCTTTTTCTTCCATGTAAATGATAGAGGTTTTTTTTTTTTTTCTTTTGTCCCTTATCCTCTTGCCAGAACGGACTTTTTCAAGAAATCAGTCCCTTTCTATAGCCGGTGGATGTTCCAAGAGTTTGGGATGAATGCTTGAATTATGTTCAGCTTTGAGAGCTGAATTTGTCCCAAACTATCTGAAGCCACTTTATTTACATCAAAGCCTCAATCAAAGATTTTTGCTCTATCTTTGAAGGATCCTTCCTTCAGGGATTCACGCCCATTCAACCAGATCATTAGCAGCTTCTTAGGCACAGAAGAACAGGTCCTTGTGATAAAATCTGCAAGGCCATGACCCGGACTTGCCTTTGCTCTTTCATTAACCACTGAAATTGGAATCTTGCGTTTCTCTGAGGCTGCTTTGAGCACTGGATCCTGTAGACTACCCTTCCCTGTCCTGTTCATGTTTAATCATGACATTTGAAAAGACCCAACTGTACCAAGTTATGCATCAGTTTTCCTTTGGCTACTATCTGAATTTTCTGTTTCGTTTGTGTGGTTCCTACGGCTTGTTACATGACGGGCATTAGTCTGCATTGGTGGATGTTCTGGGCACTAAGGACTCTGTCACTTATATTGATCTTCTTAGCTTTGGTGGTTGTAATTCTTGCCTTGACAGCAGGAGAAGTGACCTCTGTTTGTCTGTATGTTGTTATCTTATCTGTGATCCTCTTTTAGCTTCATCCACATACTGTTCAGTGCAGCTTTGCTTGACCCCAAGACATAACTATGACCTATCTTCTCCCTGCCCTCATGAGCCCTGTAATTTTAGGGATCATGCTCAGCAGGCATGAGCTTGAAAGCTGGCATGCGGAAAATCGCAAGTTCTTTCTGTTTGTTCTGAAGGACCTTTAGAAAGTTGTACCCACCCCCTGCTTAGTTCTGGCAAAGCTGGAGTCATTCGTGCGTGTGTTTAGTGGGAGCTGTCAGCGCTCTACAACTGTCTAGATCAGACCTGGACTCTGAGAGCTAAAAACAACCCCAAAATGCAGAGATGAAGTGTGATAGACAGATTAACACTTGCGGAAACGGAGAAAATTAAGCTAGAGTTTTCTTCCTCCAATTTTTTTTTTTCAAGTTGAAGAGGAGAAGCCTAGACCACTAAAGACTCCAGCGTTTTGCTTCTTTTGGGCATGTGTGTGTGCACGTTTCAGTGAGTTTTCAGTCTTTTAATCGGCTCTACATATGGATATTTTAAAGATATGGAAAAGCTGATATTGTAATAATAGGGTAAGGCAGAGATGCTGGGCAAGGTCAGTGGGCTTGCATAGCGATGAAGCCAAAGAGTGGGAGGAATGAGGAGGGCTTGTGAGCGTGCACTCTTTGTGCTTGCTACCCCTGAATCTAAATGTAGTTGAATCACAAAGGAATCTGCACATCTCTCTCTTTTTTTTTTTTTTTAAATCAGATTTTCCTTAAATAATTTTTCTTCCCTCAGCTACTCGATTTTGTTGTTCAACTGAAATAACTCAGATATCAGTCACACAGTTGTATTACTCTGAGTGATATCACAGAGAACTAAATTGCAGTTATGGACTTTCCATCTTTACTGATGCAGAAGATACTGGGACAGCAGCTGCCAAACCATTACACGTAAAAGCCACTACTTTGACGGACAGGGAACAGTCAGTGTTCCCTATTTCTTAAGGGCGAAAAATAACAGAAGAAAACAGAGATTTTACACTTTGGTCTCTTGCTAGTGTGCTTTTCATTTTCTGTGTCTTACTAGTTTTGTCACATACAGGTAGCCTGATAAAAACTTCCATGTTATGAAGTTCATCTCCATTCTCTACTAGATAAGTACTCTTTGAAGGATGCTGTTTCTGTTGGTTCTCCATTTCACTGGTTGACTGTAGGCATGGGTGTTCTTGAAAGTACAGGCCAGATGCTTGGTAAGGATAAATCAGCATAGCAAAGCACCTGCTTCCACTTACACCACCTGAGGACCTCTTTTTTTATCTTTATCTACCCTTTGTGCATTTTGTAGCTCCAAGCAAACTTTGCTAATATCGTTATTGGCAATTATATCTTCATTAGTTTCTGTCTTGCCTATCATTTTTCCCGCATTCCTGTCTTGTTTACTTCTGCTCAAGAGCTGTGAGCTTTGGTAATTTTCCAAGTTGTCATCTCACACTTCCAAAATCACCAGATTTCTTTCATTTGCAAAAGTACAGTCTTTGAAGTGTCTCATACTTCCTGGCAAGGAGGTCACATCCAGCTTTTTTGAAAAACTTAGAACTCCTGTTTCCTTCTAACTATTTTCCCCAGTCAGAATTAGTGCAAGGTATGTGTCTTCGGCAGCTCTGCTAGTTAGAGGAGTAGTTAAAAGTTCTGCTCTCCGTCTGTGTCTTCTTTAATATTAATGAGGTGTAGGGATTGCTTGGATAGCAGATGTGTGAGATCCTGAAGGTTTTTACATTGCCTTTTAAATTCATTCAAAGATAGTACTCCTGAAATGCTCCTACCATAAAGAATTGTTGGGGATGCGTGTGCATCGGTGGTGAGAGAGGTTGCAGAGAACTTGCACCAAGTGATGTGGAGCAGAGCAGTGACAGGGACTATTGAGGTCAGATTCTTCACTATTCACTCTAGTGTTTTGATTATTTTTGTAATTATCATTTTATTTTTGCTGATAAAATTTCTTGTAGGATGCCCTTCTGTAGGAAACTTAGTAATTTTCCTACATAGTTAATATTCAGATATAAAAAAAACTATTACAGTTTAAACGATGAATAGATGCTAATTTATACATATATACTTACACTCAGAATGCCTAATTAATGATCTTCTGTGTCAGTCACGGATATGCAAATGATTATATTTTGCGACTCTTACCATAATTGCATTGCCCCGTCTGGCTTCAGTTTGGGGGAATGTTTTTACTGCAGTTTAGGAAGGGATACGAAAGAGACCGAGCAACAAAACAACCCACGGTTACTTAATGTCTCACCGCTGCAGCTGATGTGGCATTTGGATCGTGCTTTTAGTTTTAAAGTTGAAATGGGAACGGCAGCAGTAAAGAATGTAACTGCTTTCTAGCTATGGTAATCAGTCAAAACCAGGTAGATCCTGGGTTGTTTTCACGTGTGCCACTGGCAGGTGTGCAAAGGAAAACACCTTATCTCCCCTAGACCTCTAGTGAAAGGACCTCAGGTTTAGCATTATGAGCCACTTTTGACAGACTAGATAAACATGTCCACCTGATTGCAGAGTGTGTGATGTGCTTTGCAGGTGCTGCATTGGCCTGCACTGACAGGTGCTGGGACCTCTGTTGAGCAAGTGCAGGTTGTCCCTGTTCCTGTGCTACAGGCTTTACAAGCTGCCGAGAAGGACTTGGGGGTACTGCTGGATGAAAAGCTGCACGAGCCGACAATGTGCGCTCGCAGCCCAAAAAGCCAACTGTATCCTGGGCTGCATCAAAAGAAGCGTGGCCAGCAGGTTGAGGGAGGTGGTTCTGCCCGTCTGCTCCGCTCTGGTGAGACCCCACCTGCAGTACTGCCTCCAGCTCTGGAGCCCTCAGCACAGGAAAGACATGGACCTGTTGGAGCGGGTCAAGAGGAGGCCACAAAAATGATCAGAGGGATGAACACCTCTTCTATGAGGAAAGGCTGAGAGAGTTGGGCTGTTCAGCCTGGAGAAGAGAAGGCTCCAGGGAGACCTTATTGCAGCCTTTCAGTACTTAAAGAGGGCCTACAGGAAAGATGGGGGCAAACTTTTTAGCAGGGCCCATTGCAATGGGACAAGGGCTAATGGCTTTAAATGAAAAGAGGGTAGATTTAGACTAGATATAAGGAAGGAATTTTTTACAATGAGCGTGGTGAGGCACTGGAACAGGTTGCCCAGAGAGGTGGTAGATGCCCCATCCCTGGAAACATTCAAGGTCAGGTTGGACGGGGCTCTGAGCAACCTGATTGTAGTGGAAGATGTCCCTGCTCATTGCAGGCAAGGTTGGACTAGATGACCTTTAAAAGTCCTTTCCAACCCCAACTATTCTGTGGTGGGTGAACTTAGTTCCCATGAAGACGACCAGCATCAGCCTGTTCTGCTGGCCAGAGGCAAATTTCAGATTCTGTAAAGAAAGGTGGATATTTCCACCGCATCTGCGGTGTGAAAGGTAAGAGGAGCAGTTGCTCCAGAGGCACGTTTGGAGCAGGAACCAAGCTAGAGGATCCGAGTAGCTCTCTGGAGAGCTCGCCTATCCCTGTCCACTATACAGGGAGCTATAGTCACTATACCTTGCCACACCAGCGCCTAAAGTTAAGTGGTGTTGGGAGCTCGTTGTGAAGCCATAATTTCTCATCTTTCTTTCTCTTTAAAAAAATGCCTCTATCCATGGCAAAGCAAAAGATTCACAATGTATTTTATTAGAGCTTGTGGGTACATTTTGCTACATAAATAAGTCTATCTTCCATAATTACAGAGAACATTAATAAAAATTATGATTTTCAGCTGTGATATGTACTTGCACTGAAGCTGGTCCAAATTTGCAATTCTTGGGATTCGGACAAAGGAAAATAGACAGGGTCAGTTATTTTTATGGTTGTCTCTCTGGTGTCTTGGACTGAAAACAGCTTGGGGGGGAATCTAAACCTGACAAATTTCATGCAATTACTGGCCTTGAAAAACACATTTTAATAAATTCATTAATGGAAGCTTGCTTCTTAACCCTCCAGCACTTATATCAGGGTGCTGCATGGGCCGAGGGTTTCCTGGGGCTGGGGACAGCAGGGGCTGCCCATGGGGGGTCTGTCAGGGCAAGGCTGGGTAGCTGGGGCAGCCCCGGGCACTGGGCACCTCCCTGGGGGATGGGACGGGAGATGGGCCCATGGGTGGCCGGGCAGGGCTGTGGGAGCGGGAGAGCGGCCCCGGCGGGCTGACATGGGGTCCTGGCCCATAGGGCCCAGATAGGGCAGGTCAGGGCCACTGAAGTACGTTAGTGTCCATCAGGCCCCGAGAATTACTTCTGCATTAGACTACAGAAAGGCTCTTGTTAATATTTTCAACTGGACAGGTGAGGAAATTGCTAAGAAATGAGAAATTCATATTGTGGGGGATGGTGGGGATCGCATTTGGGTTACAAAGAGAAAAGTGCCTGTAGAACAACCTTGCTTTTTCTCCCTCCAAACATTTTCCTTGCTGGCTATTTTATCAGATCCCGGGTACCTTTTAGTCCCCTCCCTCCCCGTGTCGCCTTTATGCTGTGCTGGAACTAGTTTGTGTTGTTTCACCCAGAGCCGTGTGTGTGAATGAGCGCTCAGTGCCTGCCAGGAGGCCACAAGCTGATCCCGAGGAGACCTGGAAGGAACAGTATGGCTGCTGCAGTGTTGCGCCACCGGGGCACACCATCCCTGCCGGCCCAAAACTGGGCTGGATGGGAGAGGGGAGTGCTTATGCAGGCCGGCTGCTCCAGTCCGGTCTACGTGGGGTGGCCACACTTGGCCTTGTTTCACCCCGAGTCTGGCATTTGTAAGCAGATGATGGTGGTTGTGCGCAGCCCAGGAAAAGGCTTGGGCTGAATGTCACTCCAGGAAACTCGGATCTTGCCTCTAGTCAGGAGAGTTCACGGCTCTGCTCTTAGCACAGCTCTTAAATCACCGCTGGGATTTGCAAGGAGTTCACAGCAGCATAACTATCAAGTCATGCCTCCGAATTGATCCTGTGGGCTGGGATGTCGGACCCTGGCCAGGCAAGCTATTGATTCTCGACAAGCGGCCTCGCAGGACGGAGAGGCGGTGTGATCTACGCTGTTGTGCTCTTTCCTCACTCGTACAAGTTACGACCGTCACGACGCAGGCATCCAGCAGCTCCACGACATCAAATGCTTCACCATAGCTGGATGTGTCATTCAGCGCTCTGCAGAGGGAGGCACACACAGCGGTGAACTTTGGATGAAGAGAACCCAGTCAGTAAACACAGGAGAGATGAGATGGAGTGCTCTCTGTGAAAGCACTGGTGTACAGAGGAATGCGCTTCCCTTCTCGTCCTCTTCCTTACTCTCTTCTCTTCTGCAAAGGGCTGGATCCGTCTTGCAAAAATGCTGACACTTAATCTATAAATAATGGCAATGAATGGTTAAATCTGTAATTGGTTGCAGCTCTTTAAAGACACGTTCAGGTACCAATGCTTCTTCAGTGCTTGTTATTTGGATACTATGTGGTATGTACGTTAATCTGAGATATAGTGACCCCAGGACCTTTTGTTCTAATGTATATACACCTATGAGTATTGGAAATACCACCCAAATAATGAAAATCAGGGAAGCTTATTTAATTCCCAGCAAGGTTTTGAAGTATAATCAACAGCTTGTTTCTTGGGTTTTCTTTGAATTTGTGGGACTTAGCATCTGTCACCTGTATTATAACTGAAATGTAAAAATGGAGAAATACTAAACTTAAGGAGAAATGGAAACTTCTGCTACATGGGCAGCTTTTCATGTGTATTGTTACAAGTTACTATAGTAAAGCTTTTCCACAGAGATGGGCTTTTTCCAGTAGAGTGGTAAGGAAATCTTCATTTGGTTCTTTCCATTTTCTAAAAAATGGCTCTGCATCAGCTTGGGAGTTGCAGGAAACAACAGCCTGTGCGGCTTTGTTCTGCTTGTTCCAGCTGCTTATTCTAGGCAGAACGGCAACCCAGAGAGGAGGGCTTGACGAGTTTTGCTGGTAAAACTTAAGAGCAAGTTGTTATTACTCAGGTTAAGAGGTGCTTTTTATGCCTGTCGTGGTTCATTAATATTTTTGCTTTTGCACAGTGTGTTTTAAAATTCAGATGTAGATATTTAAAATCTGCATGTATTAGTTTACATTCCTGTACCTTAAAGGCATGGCAAGCTCAGGACCTGAACTTTGTGGTGATGTTTCTAAAGCCTCTATTAATCATTCCCAGGATGTTTTCAGGTACTGCATTGTTCATCTAGCTTTCAACTGCTGCTCAGAAATAAGCAAATACAAACCAAAAATTGTTCTTGGAGTTAAACTGCAGCGACGAAGTCCATGAAGCTGCTGGAAAAACAACCCAGCCATCCTGAATAAGCCAATAGCGGGGAAAGAAATATAACACTTGTAGTGTGAAAGGCGCTCTCCTTCGCTCTTTGCATGCGTCAGCCACAAAAATAGCAACATCGGGGAACAAAGCTCTATTGGTTAATGAAAGAGGAGGAAAAAGGTGAGGCTGATCCAAGTTGTGCTAATCACATTCTTTCCTGTGATAGCCGGGTTACCTTGGTAGTTATTGCTGCAAAAGTGCAAAGTTTGAGTCTGCACCTCCTGACATTTCTACTTCTGTGTCTTCTCTTTGCCTGCTTGTATTGGCTTTGTGGTCACTTTTAGCTGTGTCAGCACATTGAAAATTGCTGACAGTAAACACCGAAGGCATGCATGCATGCTACTGAAAAAAACCACAAGGCAAACAGCCTTGGGTAAATGGTGGATTTGCTCCCTGTTACATGTTCACAGCTTCCAGGCACAGTCTGGAGCCTCTTACAAAATACAGGGTTTAGAATTTTGTTTCTAAAGAGAATTGATACAGGCTACAACATTGCTCACTTTTCCATGTGAGTTTTGGTATGTGCAGTAGGGGAGAGGTTTGTTGTGCATCATACTGTACAGAATTACTAAGACTTCCAAGCAGAGCTGCAGCCATAGGCATGCAGGATCCTGGGGTTTGAGTCAGATAATTTGGCCGTCCCTGAGGCAGCCTGGGCATCGGAGGAACTCACAGGTCCGATGTCCCATGTCATCATTGCCATGCCCACCTTCAGGAAGGTGAACGATGTAGAAACTGCACCGTGTGCTGATCAGTATTAAATACTGTGCGCTGCCGCAGGCTTGCGTTTTACACAGATTAAATGCTGGGCAGGAGAGGGAAGAGAAAGGTACAGCGTCGGGCTCGTCTGGGGCAGCGTCGGCTGGGGAACAAGGCTACTACCGGAGTGTATCGGCACTTACTGATATCAGCAGGGTATCCCCGTGTTCCTGCCGCTTTCCTGTGGGTTCAGCGTAGCCTGGTTAGCCGGCAGGCGTGGAGTTGAGGATCTGGATTCTGCTTCTACCAAACTTTCCTAGGTGCTGCACCAGTCAATGAAATCGGATACGACCCCCAGAGCCCAGCTTTGAGCTGCGTGTTGCCAGTGGCTGGGCTCAGTGTACAGAGTGTGGGGAGGGGGTAGGCTGGACTCCATCAAAAATGGATTTTCCTGGGAGCCTGTTGCTATTTTTATAGGGGTGTACTCAGCTGCTTTGGAGCCATTGCAGCTGTAGTGCACACCTTGCTGGAAATGCTCATCCTGCCTGGTGTCATGCTACGTTGGAGCCAAGTCCACCTCTCCAGGAGCCAGGCCACTTACCCACCCAAGAGAAGCTCTTGCAATGTGGGCACTGCGGTGGAGGGTGTCACCCAGAGGCTTCCTTCCTCTCCCCTTTCCACTGCAAAGGTGGTGCAGGATGGAGATGAGTCCTGCAACCTGAACCAGAAACGGCAAGATAAAACACGGGCCAGAATCTCATTTCTCTGAAGTTCCTGGAGAGTTTCTTTGTGGAGATTATTAATTATTCTGCCTTCAACTGGTTCAGTTAGGATCACGATTTGGACCTGATCTATTTTAAGAATATCTATTTAAGAACACGGTTTCCAAACTCAGTTTAAACTTGGTGTGGTCTCATTCATGCCAGCCAGCCATGCTGCACTTTAGTATGAGCTAGCCTGAGCTGGCTTAAATCTCTGCTTTAGACTGAATTAAACAAAGACAACCCAAAGCTGATGGAGTCTTTACTGCCTTGCCAGCTGAAGGTAAAAAGCCATGAGAAACAGGTGCTGAAAGCTGGGAAAAGAGATTGATGTTAGGAGAAAAGTCAAGGGGTTTGTCTACCGTTGTGTTCTGTATGTGCTGCTGCCTGCTCCAGCCGTCAGGCCTGGCAGAGGCTGCATCTTCCTGCCTGTGTGTAGTGCCTGCCCTACTCCAAGCGGCGTGTAGACAATAAGGAAATAAACCAAAATTATTTGTTTCTTGACATGAGAGATTACATTGAATCCCTGCTGTAAAGCTCCCTGCATTAGAACCCAAAATATTTTTTGAAGAATTCCTAGGAGGGTGTTGGCATATAATGACTAATTTTGTAAATCTTGCATTAAAAAGGGGGTTGTACATTGGAGAGGCTTCTGCTATATTTAGAATAAAACTTCATGCTCCCGCTGTCAGGATGTGAGCTTAATTACAGCATGCTGCAAACTTTGCTTTTGTGAAGGATATTTTTCTGCACTGCTTGCTTCAAAAAGCACAGTTTTGCTGCTATTTTTATGATGCTTTTGTAACAGCAGCAGGAGTTGAAATGGGTTTGGTGAAACTTGAGATGGATTCTCTGACAAAACCAGTGATAGTAGTTGTGCAGTTCCCAGCTTGTAACTTCTCACCAGCTGAAATGAATCAATGTCAGGAGGAAGGCGTAGCTGGTTGCTGTTCCCTTTTCTTTTTTTTTTTTCCTAACCCCCCCCC
>VYXH01001513.1:38555-82680 GCA_013397275.1 Burhinus bistriatus | reverse complement strand
AACCCCCCCCCCCCTGTAACTTGCAATTCACTTTTCTATTATACCCTGAGTTATCTGTTAAGATTTTAATATGGATCCACTTTTGCTGCTGTGTTTATGATTGGGTGCCTGCTAGAGGATTGCGAGAAAAAAATAAAACTGGTAAGTTAGCAAATTTTACATCCAAAAACAATGAAAAAGTACACATGATTCAGCCTCCATGCCTTAAGAGATAACTGCTAGCTCCTTGCAATAATTGCCAAGCTGTAAGGAGACTTTTGTCCTTACCATGGAATCGGGACGTGGTTTGCAGAGGCTGGCACGCTCTGCTCCAGAGAAGAGCAGAGCTGTTGCACCTGAGGTGTGCCGGCAGAAAGCCTGTTGTGTGTTGTACCTGAACAGCAAAGGATCTTAAGGCTGCAGAGGAAAATGCTTAGAAATCAGGAAACGTGGAAGATTTTGGGGGAGTGAGGGCGGGATGGTGTGTGTTTGTTTTTTCCTAAGGCCTCTTTCCCTCATGCCGCAGAGTTGTTGTCTGTCTCCTTGCAGCATGTGTGCATAGGAGGTAACTCGTGGTGGGAATCACATGTACGAAAAGAGTTTTAGTTTAAGTAGCATAAAAAAACCTTCACCTCTCCCCAAACTGTGCTGTGTGGCGGCATACATGTTTCTTACTTCAGTGGCGCACCTGGGATCTCCTGAATGTTGCTGAGGGTGAGGATTACAGTCTAAATTACATCCATAGCTGTGAAGGACAGCTGGCACCATTCAGAAAGTTCTCAGATGCAATGCAGGACGGAGTTACCATTAAAGTTACTCTGAGAAAACTGCACTGTTGCAAACACTCTGCTGCAGGAGAGGGTTTCAGTGTGTTGTACCAGCCAGATGTTGGGTGCTTCTCGTGGTCACTAAGTCCTGAAGACCTGAGCCGTTGGTACCTCTGTGTAGTTAGCTGTCTGTGAAGTCCTCAAGCCTAGAGCACCTACAGAGGTACAGAAGATGGAAGCGTTGCCTCCTGAAAGCATCTCACCTGATTTCAAGGGTCATTTCATACTGAAGCAGCAAGACACGCAGAAGCCAAGCACGTGAACCTCATAGAAGCACAGGTGTGGGGAGGCACGTGGCCGTGCGTGGGAGGTCAGATTTCAGAGGGATTTCTTTGAAACTATAGAAGAGAAGCACGCACGTTTCTCCTGCTAGCACACTGGGATGGCATTTGAGGTAGTAAGAGGGAAATTCCCAGGCAGTACTGCGGAGCGGCCTGCGACAGAGGGTGCTGGATGGGCAAGCAGCAAGGAGTGTTTTGCTGTGCAAAGGTGCGGTTGGATGGGGAACTGGGAGAGGATCTGTGGTGGGGGAAGTAAAGCAGAGCCAAGGTGTGCTTTGTTGTCTGGTCACATAAAGGAATTTGCAAGTCCAGATTCAGTCTGCACCTAGGAAAAAATTCCTTAAAGGAAAAAAGTAATTCAAAGTGAGCAGCATCTGCCCTCTTTCTTTTTTTTTTTTTTTGTTTAATATTGATTGGAGCTGTCATAAAGTGGAGGGAAAAAAACACATTTTTTAAAACGGTAGCAGAGAATTTTTCTGCAAAATATTTAATTTGTCAACATGTTACACTAAAAAGTAAATATGACATAACTTGCTGGAAGAAACATTATTTTCACTTTAGCAAATAGTAATGTAAATGTTAAATTTGCTTTTATTTCCCTCCCCTTGGTTTTTAAAAGGAAAATAAAATAATTGGCCAGATGTCTTTGAGATTTGATGATAGATTACGCAGTATAGAAGCTTGACACCTGGTACAAATTCTCCTTTCTGCAAAGCTTTTATAATGTAACAATATAAATTCATGTATCTAAGGTAAACTGTTTTCCTACCCCCGTGGGACTCGCACAAATTTCTCCTATTAGCATGGTGCAAGGATTCTATTGAGACTGTTCACCTGATGAGCAGAAATCTACACAAGTGGCATTTGCAAAATCCCAACAGAGAGAGACTCTAGTTGGAAATAATAATAATTGAAAACATTTTTAATTTAGACAGGACTATGCTCAAAGACATTCCAGCATCTTACTAGAAAATTACTGCTATAATAATAAACAACCCTGATGGCTGGGGGTGGGTAAAATAATTCAAGATCATGAGGTGGTATTTTGCCTGTGCTGTGTTTCTTGGCTTTGTTTTAACTGTATCGTGGCAGCCCTCTCCTGAGAAGGGTGCTCATTTGCTACATAAAGGATGAAAAGCTCCTTCATTTTCTGAAACACTGCAGGTCCCTCTGTTTCCAGAAACTTGCTTGAGTAGCACTGCTATCTGAGTCGAACAAATAAACCTCGCTTGTCCCTGCCTTCCCTGGGATCTTTGGACTGTTGGCTCAAACAATACTTCTTGCAGTGAAGGAAAGAATTTGTTGAGCTGACTTAATTAATTATGGGCCAAACATTGATGTTCTGATTCTGTGCTTACCTGTTCTAAGACAATGTAAAAACAGAGCCAAGACCTTTATAATTCTGTTTTTGCTTTATTGACGGTGTGCCATAATAAAAGTGGCATAATCTGGGAAAGTATAATGAATATTTTGCCTAGAACAACTTTGATGTGTTTATGTTTCTTTAAACATCATCTAACACATTAAAAAAAAAAACAAAAACTTTCTGACAGTGAGATCTAAGCATTAGTCTCTAGACAATTCTTGCTGCAATTAAGAATTACATAACAATGTGATTGTTACGAGTCAAAATAATAAACTAGTAAGGATTAATAGAATATTTGGCTAGGAAAAAAGGAGACTGAACGTCTTGTCTTTCTGTGGGTTGTGTAGAGAAAAGCTCTTCCACAGAGGACCAAAGCTTCTGGAAGAGAAGGGACTGAAATGGATGATTTAATATGCCTTTATAGAACAAATGTTTTGACTAATACCTTGCCCAGGACATTAAGTAAATGGCAAAGGAGAGAATTTCTTTGCTAAACGCTGTTCTATTTGCATGAAGGTACTTTCCTTATGAATTGGGCTGGTTGATGCTGAGAAATACTGACTTACTGAGGCAGACTGGGCAGAGGGTTTCATAAACAGAACATTCTTATGTACTGGTGGTCTCTCTCCATCTCTTCTCCGCTCTTTAAAGGTTTTCTGCATAAGAGGTAGTTTTAAGTGAGAATGCTGTGATTTTTTTTTTTTCTTTTGTCCCCTGAAAGAAATAAAATCTCCTTACTCCTAGTCCCAGTATCAGTACGCGGCTTCAAGGAGAGCTGTATTAATGCTGTTAATTGTCACTTTAATGTATTGCTACTTCATTGCAAGGTTACTGCTGGCACCTCGGAGCCTGATCTGGCAGGCATGGCCAAGTGGAAAACAGGCACCTTAAGACCTCCTGTCCTCCGGCTCCCTGGAGAATTGTAGGTGGGTGGAAAAGAGGAGCAGGGAAGCACGGTCCATCTGCCTCTTTCTTCCCACAAGCAGTAGTGCTGGAAACTTCAGTCTGGTTAAGGGTGTAAGTCTTTCTATCAGAGACCAAAGTGATGACAGGTCTGAGTTGAAAGTCACATCTGTCACCTTCTCTCCCCAGACCCTAATGCAGTAACAGCAAGGCTCTGGTTTCACAACACACCCAGCGTGGACCTCAGGTAGCAGAGAGGCACAAAAGGTCAAGAGCCGCCTGTTAGTGTAATACATTTATCAGACCCAAAGTTTGATTGGGCAAATTAGATCAGGTAAATATTTAGCAGGCACAGGCTGCCTGGCCTGTAAACATCAAGGAGCATATGATATATGACAGGGTAAACCACCAATAGCTGGCCAAAGGCCCAGCAAACGCAAGCACAACAGTGTAGGGCATTCACTCCTCTGATCCGGGGCACGGCCTCCTTGGCAGAGCCCCAGCTGCAGGACAGCCAGCATGCAAGGGGGCAGCCAGGCTGGGCAGGGGGCTGGCCTTGCAAACCAAATGGGGGAGAGAAGAAAGGGACGTTCTCCTTTCTCTCCCTTCTTAAAATCAATGCTGGGTGATGTTTCTGTTATTTCTGACACGTTTCAGAAACAAACATCAATAGGAGCTAGAGAAGCAGAGCTAGCACCAGCACAGTCTTTGTGTACTTTTGCTCCACGGGGTTTCCTCTTCCCTCCTGTCACTTATTCTTCTGAGGAGACTTTTCTGACTAAGACAATAGCCGGCTCCTTTGCTACTGGCTCTCTTTGTGTCAGCCCACCAGCAGGGGTTGCTTTGTAAGCCAGAATGAAGATAAAGTCCCGGAAGACCAAGTAATCAAAAGGAGGTGGGGGAGGGCTACCCATAAAATACAACTTAAGTTTTTTGTGGCATTCACAGTTGGGTTGTGGTCACGGCTGACACAAGACAACTGGTTCCTGGTGGGCCTGAGTCTTCACCACTGCGTGTTACTTGCAAAATCTGCCAGTTTCCTGAGGTTGTTCTGGCCAGCAAGGAGTGGGTAGGCAGGAGCTGCTGTAGGTAGTAGTTGCCAAAATCAGGCGGCCCAAAAGGCCACCTACTTGGCCTACCCATGATATCTGTTTTGGTTTTGATTTGCAAGTGTTACCCAGGTAGGGGATTTATGTGAGGTGTAGATCAGAATCTAGAATTATATTCAGCACAGGAATATTTCAGTTCTGAGAATTCTGGTTCAGAGCGAACACCTCTTCAAATTGCGAAGAAAAAAAAAAAAAAAATCCCTCAACTTCATTGGAAGGGCTTCCAGGGAAGGCCTTGAACAGATTTATACTGTTTCTTTCAATCTGTGCAACACTGCTGCTGCTGGAGTCTGTGTGCTTGCTTCCAAAGGAAAACGGCAGACAACACAACATGTACATACAATGCAAAACTTGGCACTTCCATAGGGAGAACTATCAACCTGGCTACTAATATAGAAGTACTAAGTTGAGCATTATATTTGTCTGGATTTTTTTTTAAATTTTTTTTTGCTTGAAGCTTTCTACAATATCTCCTTGTGCAGAACAGATGCAAGGCAAAAGTACAGCTGAACAGATGCAAATCAGATAACCAGCAGAGCTCTGAAATGTGTAGGGAACTTTCTCACACATCTGTATGCTTCACTGTGCACTGAGAGGGAGGGAGGAGGCTGTGGTGAGTAAAGAGGTATGTGATGGTGTTTCCTATATAAAAAAGCACTCCGGCAGCATGTCAGAGGAAGCATAAGCTGGAGTTCTCTGGGCCACTATGGGGCCTGAGTGACTTGGAAGGGGTTGGGTACCTGTATCAAAGCTGGATGAGGTTTCCTGTGAGTGTCAGTGTTAGTTGTCTGTGAATAGCACGGCCTCTGAAAAGTGGTTTGGAGAGCTGAGTTCCGGGTTGGCATCTGAGTTTTGATCCCTAAGAAGTGATCCAGAAGCTACTGGAATTGCATTACTCTGAGCAGTTCAGCACCACTGATACAACATCCAACATTAATAACCATTTCTCTGGTTGTCTAAACATGCAATGGAAAAAAGAGAGGAAGTATGCGCTACTAGATGAGCTTAAATCTACATTGTAGGATTGATAAATCCTGGTGTCTCAGGCCAAAGAGGACAGTTGTTCCATTTAGTTGGTAGAAGAATGCCTGGTGCCCTGATCAACCACAATCCTTTTCATAACTGTCAGTCCTTTCAATCAACTGACAGCGCTCAAGACCCCAGCAGTATGCTGAAAATACCACACACCTAGCAGGGCAAACAAATTCCTAGGTGTGGGCACTAAGAAAGGCCACCTTGCGGGCCGGATCCAGCTCTTATGCCACGGACTGGCCATCCCCAGTCCTTAGCATCACTGCCAAGTGAAACATTTTGGCTCTGTCACCCTCACTTTACTTGAGGAAGTACCAGAATCTGTTTTGGACGTGAGGCTGAGGACTGTGCTAGAGAAGCAAAGGCCTCTTGGTTTGAAATGGCTGACAGAGCTGGCCCAGAGGCACCCCATAGCCTTGTCAGTCAGGCCCTGAACTAACTTCAGAGAGATTTCAGTGGGGCATTTTAAGGTAAACCTAGCACAGTTTTCAGTTTGTTTTAAATCCTGTACTATGAGTTGTGGGGATCTTAGGAGTTGGTTGAGGTGCAGCACCAAAGGTTCCAGTGCGGGACACGGCAAATGACCAGAAGTGGGCATGTTTTCAGCTGTTTGAACCCAAACTAGCCTCCCTTGTGCGTCAGTGTCCCGAAGCCCCTCAATCCCTTGTGTGCTTTCCAAATTCTGTCCTCTGGGCCGCTATCAGGGTGTTCTGCAAAGTGCTCTCCGATACAAACAGCATCCAATTTGCGTCCATTCTTCAGGCTTCTGAAAGAGCTCAACTGAAAACAAACGTAGTCAGCAGCTTCTGATGTAAGTTTATCAATGTTTGGGCATTTAACAACATTCCCATTAGATACCTTCTTTGAAATAAAGTGCAACGGATGACTGTTTTGCCATTTTTGTGCACTGTTATGTGGTAGATTTGTGTGGTTACTGACGGTAAATGCCAGTCTAACATTGCTGATTTCAAGGCCCTGACTATTGATGTGAACTGGCAGGAAGAGAAAACATTTCCAAAAATGTCTTTCAATTTTGGGGTACCTGTATGTGCAAAGATCTGATGTTTAGAGATCTGATACTTGACATTTCTCAAAACCTGACTCCTTTATATATGTAGTTCAGGCACTCAGTATTTGAACTGTTCTGGAAATGAAAAGATAGGTGGTTGGGTTTCGTTTTTGTTTTTTCCTCTCCTGTTTCTGTAACTGACAACCTGAACTTCCATCACCCCCCCGCCCCACCCAGGCCAGTACCCTTGTCTTCTGTAGTGGGGCCTGTACTTGCCCTACTCAGAGCCTCAAAACCAAGATTGGAGGTGACAACCACCACTCCTTACTCTTCATATCACCAGTTTCTCTTGCTCCTCTTCCCCTTTTTGCGGCTCCTTCACGAAGGCAGAGCTAACCCACTGCCGCCTGTAGCAGGGTACTTCCCTTGGAGGCCTGCAACTGCAAACAAAACATTTAGTCTACATGTGGTTGTTTGGATTTCTAATCTGATGAAACCTTGCTCCAGATTCTCCCTGGAGGAAATGAAGCAGGAAATGGCATTTTCTCCATTTCCTTTACCTCAGCGTCACCCTATGCATCATCTGATGAGATGACGCTATGCTTGAGAAACACTTAGGGGATTTTTTTTTTTTGCCCTTTGTCCCCCCCCAAGGTTCTTCTACTGACAAATGTACACTCTGTCAATCCTTCCATTTATTTCTCTTGAAAGTGTGAATTATAAGAACGTTCAGGTTTTTTATCTAAGCAGATTGCAGACATTGGATGTACAGACATCAATTTATTACACTTTTCCACAATATTGATTAATAGGAAACTACCTCCATTGTGTAGGCCTAGGTTCTGTAAAAGGCTATTTTATTCGCAGGAATGATCCACTCAAACTGTAATGTGTAGCTATGCTATCATGGCGCTTTTTATTCAAAGATGATGGGAAGGAGGAAATTCTTGCTGCTTTAAACCTTACTGTGTTTTTTGCGTATCTCCTTGAGTCAGATCACAAAGATAAAAACCAATCAGTCCTTTCAGAGGCACCTTTTTAAATCAAATAGTGAAATATGTTTTAAACAAGTAACAAGTGTGTGCAATGTATGCCTTCAAGTAACTGAATCTTAAAAACTAGTAATAATTTCCTCCTGAAATGTAAATCTTCATGGGAGTTCATCTTCGGTGGCCCTGCCTACGCACCTGTTTTGTCACTTGCGCTGGTCCATGTCAGAGAGCATGCATGGTGGGGTCCGGGGCCAGCTTGGTGCCCAAGGAGATTCTGGTCTGAAGGGAACAAGCAGAAACTGGAAGTACCTGAAAAGGGAGGAGAGCTGGGGGAAGCAGACCTTGAGGAAGCTGAAGGGACCATTGGGTCCCTTCCTTGAGTCCCAAAATATCTCCTTAGTCGTTCACCAGCAGATCCTCTAGTCACTGTCCAGAGTTAAAAGAGTGAAAATAACATCTAGGACACTTTGTGTTATTTAAAAGCCTAGTCTGTTTTTCATGGTATAGCTCCCCATGCATCTCAAAGCTGTGAGTATGGCTTGTGTCAGGACTTGAAGCTTATCGGCTTGCCAGCTGAGGAGGCAGGAAAGCCTGTTGGGCGGTGTTCAGGGATGAGCAGTGTATCAGGATGGAAAAGAAGAAAGAAAAGAGCCTCATCCCATGTATAGGTGATTGTGAGAGCGCAAAGCCCTTCTCTAACTGGAGCAAATGCTGATACTCCTCGTGGGATGCTGTGGCTGGACCCTCCCACAGGACTCCATCTGCAACTTCCTCTCACTACTGAATGCAAGCAAGTGGGAAATCTACCTTTCCTGTCAATCAGAGCTTCCCCAAGTAACAGCAGCAGGACAAAATTGGCAGGATTCTTGTCAGTTTTGCTGCTGCCCATAGGGTACTGATTATCATTAATGAGTCTTATTGATTTCACTGTGCAGCTTCTTGGGAACAACAGGAGAAGCCTGTCTGCAGACACAGAAACACAGCACAGCAGTGGGTCATATTTGGAAAGTTATCTGTGCAATCACAAGGGCTGGATTTTTTTGTTTTGTTTTGTTCAAATTAAAGGCTAGATTCTGCAGAAGCTGATGATTTCAAGAGCCACATCCTTCCCCAGTCTCATCAGGAAATCATTCCACTTACCACTGGTGAGTAGGTGAGTGGGTTTCTCTTGCCCTCACAGAAGCTGTATTCTCAGCTTCAAGAGAGGGAAGGAGTAGTAATGTGACAAGAGTCTCTTGGGGATCTCTGAGTCTGATGCTTTCAAGACAGCCTGGTTTTTGTTTGTTTCGGTATGGGTTAGCTCTGCTTGCTGCATTGCTCCATCCCTGAGGACGGTGCTCTTTGCCCTGTCGTCTTCATGGGGATCCTTGTTGTAAGGTGTGGAGATTAAATCTCCGATTCAAAGCCCTAACTGAAGGGCAGTATGTGGAAGGATTCCCCCTTTACCTAGACATTATGTCTCCAGTTCATCCTGCCCCCACCCCTCAGCCCTGGCAAGGAATGCCAGCAAAAACAAGTGCTGTTTGTTTGTTTGTATTTTGCTATAAAACTGAAAATAGGAAAGTTACTGTGCACTTTTTTTTTTTTTAACAAAACAGATGTTTCCCAACAGTTTTTTCCCTCTTGGTTGAAAGGCCCTAATTTCTGTCAAAACACCCATCAGGCAGTCACTCTTTAACTAGCCGCCAGTGGCATCCTGTTGCCTGCACCGAGTTTTGAGTCCACAGGGGGTTTGCAGCTCCCAGAGTAACTCTGGAGAGGGGAAGGCAACATCTTGGGATTAACTCCATCCTCTCCCCACAAGTTGTTCTCTTGATTAGTTTTTTACAATCTTCCCCTGCAGATAGCCCTTCCTAAAACTAGACAGTGCTTCCTCTACCTGCCTTCCTCATTTCAGTGTTGGAAGCGGCAGTGTCTCCAGGCAGGAGTGACGGCAGCCCAGTGACATTTATCCTCCCGTAATCAGTTAATTGGTGCAGCCCTCTACCTTTCAGCCTGTGCTTCTTGGGATCACACCGGTTTTCTGACCTGTGAGAAGGGACAGCTTGATCCTTAAGCCCATTAGCCAGATTTCAGCCCTGGCTGGGGCGATGACGGGGAGCTCTGAGCATGGGCAGGTGCCAGTTGTGGACTGCCAGCCACGTCCCTCCATGGGACAAACCTGGCCCACAGGACTGGGAACTCGGCTCCAAGGAGGGCAGGTTACCCCTCAAAGATATCTCCCCTGATTCCCAGCTGTACACACGATCCCTTCCCTGCATTTTGCAGGGGTGAGGAGGGTTTTAGCCCCCTCAGCAGCCGGAGGTGTGGGACACAGCTAGGGGCACGATGCCAAGCCTGGTGGCTTGCTGGCCTGATCTGGTGTGGCAAATCCCCTTTTCTGAGGTTCCTGAGGGTAGCTGCAGCCATGTCAAGTGCTTGGAAAACTTTCCACATCGTTTGCAAAGCTGCCCTCAGAGTGAGGCCATCTTATAGAGTCTATTTAAAAATTAAAAAAAAAAAAAAAGGTATAAAATGGAAACATTCCCTTGCTCCCCGATCTCCTTATCTCTCACTTAAAAGTAAAGGAAGTAGAACATTTTAAAGCAGCTTTGTTTCCATGGATTAAATGAATTGAAATACAGCTTCTTCCTCCCTTGATTTTCTGCCCTCGGCCAGGTAAAGAGCTGGTCCATTGAAATATTGACTATCATTAGTCTGAGATTTGGATTTTTTTCATCTCTCCATGAAGCACAGATCTTTTTTTTGGTTACCATCAACCCTCTATCATAGCTGTTCCAGTGGAACACTTCCCCTTTGATATGCCAATGACTTTGTACAGGGGAAGGACCTTTACCAGAAGAAGAATTGTTTCAAGAATTGATGAAGGGTGAAAAGAAATTGGCAGCATACCNGGTGAAAAAAAAATGGGAACAAACCAATAAAAAAAAAAAAAAAAAAAAGACAGCACACCTTGGCATGTAGACGAAGGGGGAGGGAGGCGGCTCTGTGCGGGCAGCAGAGAGCAATGCTCCCAGGCCAGCTTAAAGCCCTCTTCACAATGTGCAGTTGCTCTCCCCAGCTCGTCCATTGATTTCCTCCTGCCCTCCATAGGCCTGGCTGCAGTTAAACCTGGTGTCCTCCACGTGATGCTGAACCGAATCAGATTTTGCTTTTAGTTGTTCGATCAAATTTTCCTTCCTTGAGCTTAGAAGGCACACTTGGGACTTTATAGTAATTGCCTCCCCACGCTGAACTGCTGATACCTTTATTGGATTGGCGTAGGGTTTCAGAGGACTGTGTTTAACATGCAGTGAGCCGCAGCAATGCAAACAGCTCCAGTGTTTAAACAAGCATCCATTAGGCCAGGAAACAAGACAGTGCCAGCCCATTTGGTGCTCTTTAGAGCTGGCAGCTTACGGGGAACGGTGCAGCAGGGCTTGCTTGGGGAGGGGGGGCAGGATGAGGGAGACACAAATGCAGTGTCAGGAAAACAAGTAAAGCATCTCTATAGGTTTGTGAGAAATGAGCCGGGACGGGGGGGGACGACAACGACGGAACGACTTGTGACTGGGGACATGTGCAAAGCTCATTAATATCTCATTATGTTCGAATTGCAGTCTCCCAGCAGATTGGCATTAACATGTGATGTGCTGGAGGAAGGGGCTACAGGAGAGCGGCAGGGATATTTTAAGCAAGCTATTTTTTTTTTTCTTTTTTCCTTTACATTGAAGAAGCGGAAAAAATAGCGTGCGCAGGGCAAGGTGCCAGCAAACCACAATGTTTTGTGCATCAGCCCAATACAGTACACTTCATCAAACAAGAACAGTGCTCAGTTGGGCTTATCGTAGTGCCCACCAGCATCTTTCAGTATTTCTAATAAACCTCCTTTATTTTCAGGAGTGCTTAACTCAGCTGTAAAAATTGGCTCAGTGTGAAACTTCCAACATTCAGGATCTCAGCCCAGGATTAATTCCCACTACCCCCAGCTGGACAGACTGGGGAGTGCTGGGGGGTACTTCGACATTTTGCTCCCTTCTCGAAGTTAGTAGATAGAATGATGTCTGAAATACTTTTTCTCATGCTCCTATACTGAAATACTTTTGTTTTGTCCTTAACTGGAGCATTGTGATCATTAGCTTATCAGCTGATAAGCTGCAGTCATTAGCTTATCAGCTGACATCAGTGCCCATACTGGCTTCTGCATCACCACGTACATTTTTCTGATAAAATCTTGGCTGCCATGTTTCTGGGAAAATACCCATTAGTTTTATGGCCAGTTATTCCTTGACTTTCTGTACCTGAACATATAAATCCTCTTAGAAAATAAAAGGCAACTGCTAACAACGGCTTATCCAAAAAAGAACAAACAATCAAGGACTTCATGTAGCAGGTTCTCCTCCCTGTGCTCCCAGTTGCTGAGTTGCATGATTTATGTGGGTAAACTTTCATTGAGAAAACTGGAGTCATGAGAGGGACAGAGCATGTACTTCTTTTGTACTCTGCAGCACTGGGCTTTTGTGCAGAAGTGTTTTACTGACAGGTACCAATGAAACCTATGGGTTTTGCTTTTCTGCAGACACCTAGTCATTCTAGAATTGCATACAAAAATCATTTTAATAGGTGCTGTATTTGAGGAGATGTTTATAGCCAAACTATAAGAAAATCATTCTTCAACTCCTTTTGTGCTACTAGAGCAAAACAACGGTTAAATTAGCTCTGACTCTTACGAAATGCTTGCAAGCCCATAGATCTTGGTTCAGACTGTGTTATGTTTGAACTTTATTGCCCAGGCTATTTGTTATGTGTTTATCCTTCTTAGTAAACTTTCTTTTGCTTTTATGGAACAATATTGGAGCCCTCCAGTGGCCAAACTAATCATTCTGAGGAATGGAGTTCAAGTTCTGCCAAGGAGGTTGTTTTTTTTTCCTTCCCTATTAAAAAATTAATTTGGTGATCTTTTTATATTCAGAATTTATGTGGCATTTGAGCCACAGCATCATATGTGAAAAGTAAGGAAAGCTAGGAAAAAGAACTCCATGTATTTATTCTTCTATGTTTTCAATAGTGTAATGAGTTGATTGTTTAGATAAATGCAATTAGATTACATTTTCTGAGAGGATCCCATTATGCATATGAAGCAGAGAAAATACATTTCAAGCATCATGACAATTCACATTTCCTGAAGTGACTCTATCAGTGCTATGACTTTTTATCTATGATGTGGGCTGGTCTGTTCTCTAGCAAAGCCTAGTTTTTGTACATGACATTGTCACTCATATCAGGGGCCTCAGCAGGTTGAAGATTTCGGCCTCAAGGCTCCCTTGTCTGCTGCTCCCACTGGTGTCTTTCACTTTCCATGGCCTTTCGCTGTGATATCCAATCTGTGTATGAAATAATATCTTTTATTTATATTGTATGCCCTGCATATTAGTAAGAAGAGGTCTCCTTATAAAGAACATTGAGATCATCTAGGAAAAACTAACAGCTAAAATCACTTACTTAGACCTCCTCATGTTTGGTGTGACGGTTATCACAGTTCTTCCTTTTAGATACCAAACTGCAATAATAGTCTTCAGGAATCGAAAATCAGATAGGTAGGTCACGGTTATGTTGGAGCTGCGAGTTTTGGGAGGAGGTGTGGGATGACCAGGGGAAGAGGAGAAAGTATGGTCATTTGTTTATCTTTCAGGATGACCTCAGTCTGGCGTTCAGTCCACGTTCAAAAAACGATTAAGCAAGTGCTTACGGTTGTTATTCCTGGACCGGCTCCTCTTTATTTAGGGGTCACTGGAAATGAGTTTGTACCACTTTTGTGTTCTATAGCTGCAGCTTTATAAAATCAAGTATTATCATCAAAATGCTTCAGAACTAGAACATTCAAAAACTGGTAGAGGGAGAGTTCTGTTTGTTTTATTTTAGTAAAAAGCTTCTAAGTAGCTTTTCTTCTGCAGGCACTGTGGGTATAAGAACAATTGTACCACGTCGTCTGAAAGCTGCATTTAGCTCCATGTCCTCCCCGCAACAGAAGCCCGTAAGCAGAGCGTAAGAAACAGAGCAGGCACAGAGTTGGCCTTCCCTGGCATATCTTCCCATCTTCTGGCCATCGCAGGTGTAAGAACCACTTGCTGAGCCCATCTGTAAGCAGTTTGCTTTTGCAGCCCCCCCCCCGCATATGTGAAGAAGGTTTCTTCTTGTTCTTGTAGGGTGGGGTGAAAATGCCAAGAAACAGTTGCAGCAGGAACTTGTTGCTTGCACTACAGATGGGGCCAAGTTATGCAAATTCCTCTCATCGGCAGTAGCTGGAGTTCTTGGAGCAACCCTAGGCATCGTTTCCTTTCATGTTTTTTGCGTGAGTTTGAGAATTGCTGGAGGAGATGGATGCCCAGCTCCAACTGACTTTTTGAGGAAACTGCTGATGAGGTCAGGTTTTCTCATGGCTTTTTCCAAGACCTGTAAGCACCAGCAGAGCTGGGAAGAAAGCAGCCAGATAGATGGGGAGAGGCTGATGGCAGAATATGAATATGCACTGAGGGTGGGAGCAAGAAGAGGCCTTGTAAGTGTCGGAAGGAAGGCTAATGCTCTCGAGCCACTTTGCCTTCAGCAGCCACATAACTTGCATGCGGGGCTGTGAGATCTGAACCGTGAAAATAAGGGAAACAGTGACAGGAGAGGAAAAAAGATGGGACTATGCAAGGGGGGGAGCAAATGCTCCCCACCTGCCTGATGCACATTTCATACCCAGCTCCCCAGAGCTTCCCATCACCGCGTAGAGCTGCTGCCACTGTGGCTAGCTTGCTGTTTGTTTGTCGTAGCCTTCTCTGAGGGCTGCTGCCACCCAGATGAGAGCTTCAGGGGTCTGGCAAAGCTATGGGAAAGTGGAGGAGGCCAGGACCAGTTGTAGCTCTTAGCCCCTCACAGGGCAGCAGCAGGAGAGCAGCGTTATCCCCAGGGCCTCCTGCCTGCATGCCTTTACTAAGAGACCTTGGAGCATAAGCCGGGAATGCCACAGCGCACAGGCTGTCTGCAGCCCTGCTGTGCTGGGACCGAGAGGCGAATCTGTATGGTTCTGTGGTTTAGTCTGAATCCTTGTGGTTTGAACCTCTGCTAGACAGTGGCTGTGTGGAGAGACGGCGTTCCCAAGAAGGCCACTGTGCCCTGCTGTGTTCCCCCCTCAGCTCCTCAGGAAGCCTTTCACCCAGTACCCATTTAGTAGCTCGCTGTCTGGTAACAATTCCAGGCCCTGTACAGAGAGAACATCCTTGTGTCGTTTATGCTACTGTACAGAGACACAGGGAACACTTGAGGGGAAAAATATCTGCTCTACTTTCAGGCATTGCAGTCCTTTCTCATTAGCAGGGAGAGGAGAAGCCTGGCACTACTGTACTGATGAGTCAGGAAAATCCTCTATGTTTGCAGTGTCAGATGCTTCTAATATGATTATTGTGGGTCTGAATTTGGAGTTTGGCAATACCAGACAGCTTTGGTTTTGGCAAAAAGAATAAAAGAGTAGTAGTGACTTAGGTCCCCAGGAATACTGAGACCACGGTCTCCTGCAAATCCTACAGCCACCAGGACCCACAATATTCAAGGTTGGTTCTTGGCCTTGTGTCTTCCACCTGGCATTGAAAAAAAGTCAGTCTCGGGCAGCTGTGCATTTTAAAGCTGGGCCCTTAATGTAATTCTGAAATATGCTAATCGCCAGGCTTTTGTTTTCATTTGACAGTTTTGAAAAGCTTAGAAGAAAGGAGGAAAAATAAGAGTATTGTAAATAGCCCTAGGAAAAACCTCAACCTGCTGCCCATGTAATTTCCTTTAAAAACAAACCTTCATACTGTGGGAAGTTCTATCACACAGCAGATTTGCACACAGTCCTGTATGCCTGATATCTACATGATTTTCCATCATTTCTGAAGCATGCTTGCTCATTGTTAAAGTTGTTGCTAAGGTTACTACAACTGTTATTTAAGAAGGAAGAAGTGCTTGCTTACCCCAAAGCTTGTCTATATTTCCCTGCTATCTGTGCATCTAATTAAAAATACTTCCTTCCCCCCCGACTTTGCTTAGACCGTCATGGTTATAACAGTACGATTTATCTGGAATTTAAATTCACAGCCCCTCCTGCTACCTCTCCCCTTATCCTTCCCTCTTTTAAAAAATCCAGAAGTGATTAAGCATGTAAGTAACTAAGCAAGAACTTGGAGCTGCACAACCTTCTTTCCCTTGGCGCTGCAAGAAAGTAAGACTCTTTCCAAGAGCAAATGTAATATAATTATAGGCCAAACTATGAAGACTTCAAGCTTTTTTTTCCTTAGAGTTTAGTGGGACAAAACTGAAGCCTCTGGAAATGAAACCAGGGGAAGGACCTGACCCACGCAGACAGAAATCTTTATTAAACACAGATGTCAATAGCAGTAGCATGTAATTAGTGCTCTAATTGTGACTGGGCAAATACTGTTGGTGGCTTGGGGAGAGTCCAGATGCAGGCATCTGACTGTGGATGTCTCTCTCTGAGCTAGTTACCAAGGTTCCCTTTAAGGTCACTCAAAAGAAAAAGACGCTTCTGGAGCATGATTTATCTCATTTCTATCTCAGCCTGGTATGGGGCACATGAATCCCATCCTCAAGACTGGAATGAATCGACTTGTTCTTGCCTGCAACTTTCTTAGGGTACCTACAGGAGTTCCCAGACTCCTTCTGTTCTGTTCATTGCCCGTTCCCCTCCCCCCCTTTCCTGAATAAGAAAAGAAAAAGAAGCAAAAGCACCCATTGATCTGAGAAGATATAAGGTATTTTATATCCCTGTTGGCTGGGCACAGGATTTGGGAGATTTGAGACCGATTCTAACCCTGTCACTGACTTCATATACAGCTTTAGGCAAGCTTCCTGCTCTGTTTTCTTAAGTGAAATGCAGAGGTTTAATATATGCTTGCATCTGAATGACAGACAGCATTTAAGTTCTAAGTGATGGTTTGGTTTGGGGTTTTTTTTGACACACAAATAGGGTTTTTTATCTTTTTAGATTCAGCCTACCTCTGTTCTTCTCTGAGACCAAAATCCACATAATTCTGGTAGTAGCCCAAGAGGACTTTATTTCCAGACTAACAAATTACAAGTGCCTTAGTACTAGGTGGCTCATCACTCCTAGAACAAGAGAAAAAGGTGGGAATGAGAGGTCTTTAAGAAGGAAAATAAAGTTACTGGAAGCCCATTATACGAATACACAGCTGGCTTATGGTGTATTTCTGTGGCATATCTAAACTATAATGTCTTGTGCTCCATACCTCCAAGGCGTTTAGAAAAGAACTGTAATGTTCTTAGTGACTCAGTCTTACCTACAGCATCTAACAATAGCAAATGCTCTTTTGTCTTCATTTGTTTATTTGACACTGTTAAAGGCACAAACTCTCAGTGGTGAATGGGACTTGAAGTCTAAATCTAATTTGTATTAGCTGCTAATATATGCTTACTGTGCATACACTGCTGAGAGGAAAACCCATGTGAATATCACGGGCAGCAACTTCATGTGCATGTGTGCACATGTGTGAAAAATGCAGGGAATTTTTTTTTTTTTGCCAGAAAAAGGAAAAAGTAAAAAAACCAAACCTGTGTTGTGCACAGTGGGCATGCACAGACATGTGTAGCATTATGAGTTGCAGTTCCTCCCTTTGGAGGGCTGTTTTCAAAATACACAAGTAGATAAAAGTGCCTGCTAGTATTCTGGTGCATGGCTGTGACTGGGAACTTGACCTGTTTAGCTGAGCGCTGACCACCTTTCTCCTGGTCATCTTTTTGGTGATAAGGTACCTGCAAACTTCACATAACAGCTGTAGAAGGAGGGCAGAGCAGGCAAGCATGAGACTTCTGTTCACAAGACTCTAGTTACTGCTGAGGTGGGCCCTTTCCTGCCTGTCAGTGTAGTTCATTTCGATTGAGCACAGGCACCTATTTTCTTGATGTCACTCAGACATCAACAGAAAGAGGGCTCTAGACCAGGTGATTTTATACGTACTGCTGGCATTTGCTCCTGCCAACCATCTTTTGCAGGTGCCTCACAGTCCATTCCCTGACACTGGCATTGGTGCCCATGTTGGGCATGATTATCATGTGATAAGCAAATGTGCTTATCACAGTTGAGGAAGGTACTGGGGACACTGGAGAAATGGTCCACACTGCCCGCTGGAAGGGCATGAATGCCAGGAGCAAACAGTATGAATCGCTTGGGCAGGTTTCCCATGGCTGCTGTCTTTCCTAGGTGCTCCAGGTACGTGCGGGGAGTGAAGAGATTCACTAGATTGCAACAAAGTGCATCCTTTTTAGGATCTGTCCTTTGGGGGAGCTTGAAGCCAGTGCACCTATGCAAATGAACTATGCTGTGTATGTATAGTCAGACTAGCGATGGAAGAGAGGAAGAGGTTTATCCTGGGTTGGAGACAGCTGCTGTAAATGAAATAAGGCAGATAAAACCTGAGTGAAGGTCTTGGTCTGATGTTGTTGTTCGTTGCATAAACCATTCTTTGTATTTTAGGTTGCTTAGGGTACTCAAGGTGAAGCATGTGCTTAAATATTACGCTGAATCAGGGCCTTGATTTGCTTATAATCTCTTCTTTACACTTCGCTAGTAGACTTAAATAGTACATTTTCAGTTCACCCCACACAGCAGGTCCAGCCTTGGGACTCTGTGACTCTGGTAATTGCTGGGATCTGGGAGACCAGACATGTACTTTTCCATTAGTTGTTGTTGTGTGCCTTTGTGGGACCCAAGGTCAGCTTGAGGTGAAGGTACTGAGGCAACAAAGAAGTAAAGTTTGTACCGTTTGCTTGGCCATATTTAGGGCAAAACCGCTATTCACTGCTGTCTGGCCTTTAGCCCATGGCAAATAGCTCTCGAACTGTGCTCAGAATAATTCGGAACATGTCTGGGGCATCCTGTACACTCCTTCGACTCCTTGAGTCTTAACAGATCTTCAATGATCCTGCTTCCCACACCCCCCCGCCCCCAGTGCTAGCTCTAACTTGTATTGAAAGCAAAAAAGGAATGTAAAGAAGAATTGTTCCATCAGACTTCGTGTCCATCTCTGAGGAGGTTTTGGTGCAGAAGAAGTGATCTTATCAATGGACCCCTAACTCCTAGTGAACTTAACGGAAGCTGAGGGCTTCAGCACCTCTCACAACTGAGCTGTGGGTTTTGTATAGGAGCTTTACAAAACTGCTGCTGCATGCATTCTTTTAAATAGATATGCAAAGGCAAGGCAAACAAGCAGTTCTAGCATTGCTCTTCTTTCCTAGAGATGGATTAAGCTGATTGTGCTGATCAGGGGACTGTTTGGATGAAGGAAAAAGCCAGATCCTTTTTGGGTGTTTCTGACATGTTTTCCATTTTAGAATTTTCAGTTAGTTGTTTGGGGTTTTTTTTATGGTCTATAGCCTACCACAATTCTACTTCCAAACTACTCTGTCCCATGTTTATTCTTTTTCCCTTGACCAAAAGACATGGCTCAGGAGCATAAGGAGAATTAGGACTTTGAAAAAATATGAGTTTTAATTCATTAGCATGCAAAAGATTAATTTCCCTCCCCTTTCTCCCCATGCCTGGGTCTCCTCTGCAATGTCTACTGCACTGGTAATTTTTTAACCTGTACTTAGATAACCTACGCTCCTTTAAAAGTATTTGTCCTTGCAAAGAAATCTTCAGGTCACCTATGTCCTCAGACAAGCTGCACAGTCAGACACGGGACAGCTGGGGAAAAGCAGGCAGGCTTATGGAGACAAGCTCTGGGATAAATTCACCGTTTTGTTTGCAGCACGGTATAACTTGTCCTATTGTTGATTCACAGGATTTTTCTTTTTTTGTGTGTTAGTTGTGGCAATCTGTTAATTCTGATCTTTAAATTATTTTCAAATGGAAGTTTCATTTATGATGATGTTACCCCAAGAGGGTGACTGAAGTGTGTGGGCTTGAGCCAGTACAGTGTATAGACTATCTGGCTCTTGTTTCCTTCCTTTGCTGATTGTATCAAACACTTAGTCATGTGGGAGAATCCCTGAAATTACTTACCCCACGTTGATTTAAGGAACTGGAAGATGCTACTTCATGCGATTGTGGAATAAGTAGCCATGTTGACATGAGGTGGTGTTTGTTGGGAGTTAACACTAGCGAAATGAATGGGAGACAGCTATACTGTTCCTGAATTCAGCCTTCTCACAGCTTGCTATTGGTCTTCTAGAGATCATACACTATACAGGCTTTGGTAATAAAAGAAACTGAATAGAAGCTTGTGGTCCACGGAAACCAACAGTGTCATTCGGGGAGTACCGTCATGCCTCCACCATCCCTTCTCTCTTCTGGCTGCTTCTTCGGAGTTTCTCCAAGAGTATTCTGGAGTATTATATTATGTGTGTGGATTGTGCCATGGCAGTACTCTGCATGCAACTGGAAGGTAACTTGCTTGTTCTAAGCATAGGAAGGGCTTTTCCCTTACAGCAGTTAAGACAAGATTTTAGTCTGTCTGTTCTGAAGTCATAAACAGAGCTCATATCCGACCGGTGCCTTAATGATGAGGGAAAACAGAGGCTGTGTCAGAAAGCTGCTGCTCCTTCGCAGAGCACAAGGATGCTTTCCTGTCCCAAATGCCCCTTTACTAGCCAGGCAGAGTGTCACCAGTGCCCTGCACTAGCTTGCTATGATTTGTGCTCATCCAAGGATGAATCGGGACAAGATTTTCCCCAAGGAGACTGTTTCTAGTGTCGCATATGCAGTTTAAAGCGCTAGTGAGTAGTGAATGAGTAGCTATGGTCCATGTGCAACACTGGATATGTTGCTTTGCTGCTTCTTAGTTTAAAATGCAAGAGGTTCCTGCATTTCTTTTCTACCCTGATTTGTAGGAGTTCTTCAGGAGGTACAGCTTTAATAATCTGCAGAGTCTGCTTTTTGTCATTAGCTTCTCTCCTGTCCAGATTCAAAGCAGATTGGGAATGTTTTCAAAAGGTGAAGATTTATCAGCACAGCTCCCAGACAAGTCAATTAGAGGCTGCCTGACTAAATCCTCATAACATGCTTTGAAAACGTAGCTCCTGCCTTCTGCGAGGACAGTTGCAGGGAGAGTGTAGCTCAGCTGTTTGGTGCGAGAGACAGGAGTAGGCACTGCCAGCTAAGTAGTTTAGCTCTCGGGCTCTTAGCACCTTCAGTGAGCCTTTTGCACAAACAGAGGAATGTTGGCACTCCCTAAGCGGTGAGGTTATTGCTTTGCCAGTGTTTACCCTGTTGGGCTAAAGTGGGATTAAATTGGATGGACCTGAAGAGGAGGAAGCCATGTAGATCATACGCTCGGGCAGGAAGGCTGTTTGACAGTGATGACAGCGTTTCATCCATGAAATAATTTGTGTTCTAAAGTCCAGTTAAACTTGCCAGTAATTTTGTATTGAAAAAATTAATTGCATCCATTGCCTGTGTTTTACTCAACAGCTTCCCCAGGGACCCTGCATGCCAAATCTCCTCAGAAGCGTGTCATTTGGTGTCTTTGCATTAAAATTTAAGTTGGAGTTGTGTAGAGGGAGAGACAGAAATTGTGAAAGAAAAATATTGGAAAGGCAAACTGGAATTGATATATGATATGGGCACTTACGCTTCAGAAGGATCACACTTTCTTCCCCAGCCTGTTCTAGACACATACAATTTGAGCAGGATAGTTGGTATTTTTTGTATATATTTCTCCACTAATTTTTGTACAGATTTCTTCACTTCCTCACTAGCTCGGCATTCTCCACAGCGTTCATTTCTACAGCAGAAAATGTCTTTCTGGCAGCAATGCAATGGGGTGGTTTAAAAGACTGTAACAAACATCAGTAAAGATATACGTGCTTATCTTTTTTTATTTTGATGAAATTAATACACACAGAGTTGGAAGTCCTCTTATCACACGACCTGAGCAAGGGAAGTACAAAGCTTCTTCAGCCTGCAGTGAAAATACATCTCCCCTGTCACCAGGCAGAGCTGAGCCATGGGAGAAGCTACCTACCTCTCTTTCTCTCCGTCTCTACAAAAATGTGTCTCCTTCCCTGCTCTTGCTCATCCCTCTCTGAAAGCTCATGCCAGTTCTTGCTTTTCTTGAGCTGTTTCAGCACACATCAGCATCCTTACCTGGCTGACTGAGGGCAAGCGGAGTGACAGCGTTTGCCTGGTTTGATTTCCCCACTGCTGTTGCTGTTTTGCTCTCATCCAGTGCCATTTTTGTTACCCTTCTTCCCTGTCCTCCGCTTGACCTCCCAGTGTGATCCAGTTTCCCGCTGGTGGCTGGGAGCCTGACAGCTGGCGGGGGCAGGCAGCCCCGGCCGAGAGCCCTGCGCTGGCTGCTTTGCATCCAGACAACCAGTACTCTGGCCGCTTTAGTGAGCCACTGACCCTTCCTGTCCGACCAGCCTGGATAAAACGTGAGGAAGCAGATCATTTTCCTCACTGTTAGCTCGTTCAGGTTTAACTGGTGCCCTGAGCATCGTTTACTTCTTATCATTAATGGGAGTCTGTCTGTTCTTCTGATGACTGCAAAACGAAGGGTGATGACAGAGTCCCCAGCAGCCCTTCGCAGCCTGGGGAACAGGCAGAGGTTTGACCTCCTTCGGGAGGCAGAGGTTACTCTGTGAGCCTGCAGAGTTGAACAGGTTACTGGCTGGGTTGGCAGACCGAGGTTTTACCAACTTCAAACAGATTTCACAATGTGAATTTCCTGCGTATTTGCAACATTGCACTGGCCAACAAGAACCGGGCAGGCAGGCCCAGCATGGAAGAGCACAGCATGTGCTTTAAGTGAGCAATTGAGATCCAAAATCAATTTGCTACGTCAGGCTTCATCCTGTGAGTTAGCAGGCGTCAGTGCGGTGCTTTCAGCAGTGTGAAGAAACTGGAGTAGTAGGGGAGTGGTTTGATGCATGGAATACTTTCATTTGTTGGAAGCAGTGGTATGTAACCCACCTCTGCTTTGCTTGGCCACTTGTCTGAGTTCAGCTCCGACTTGGCTTTTGGAAGGCTGTCCTGCGCTCCCCACCATTGCCGCCTGACACCTGTAGCAAGTGTTGTTAAGAGGCCACTGTGGAGCTGATGGACTTCAGCCACTGGTCACAAGATGTGGTTGTACCTCAGGCAGTGGCACCGTTTGGCACTGTTGAATTTTTAATGGCACTCTCAGAAGTGGTACAGCAAGGAAGGATGTGCAAGAAAACAAGGAATCCTTTCAAATGTTGAAGCTGGAATCGCTGGCATGCAAATGGCAATACTGATTATTCCTTATTGATCTCAGATAAGGTCGTTATGGCCATCATGTCTTTGCTCAGGAGAGCTGTCACATCCAATCAAATTGTTTAGTGTCACTTCGCAGCAACTCCTGGGACATTTGCTAAGTTGTTGATAGGAGCTGAGTGCAGCACAAGAAGTTCAGGAGCGAACTTGACTCAGTTGTCAGGGTGCAGGCTGGAGATGGCTGAATTGGGGTGGTGGTTGGTAGGGCTCGTGGTAAGCACTCCCTCTTGGGAGTCTGTGAGCAGGGGTGGGGGTGTCAAGATCTATCTGGAGAAGTTCTGGGAGAAAAAGGGAGAAGAAAGGTGGGGCAAGCTTAGGAACACCTGGAAGAAGAGGTGCTAAGCCAGGCAGACTGATGGGAGGGAGAGTAGAAGTCCTACAGGAAGGGCCAAGGCTCAGTCATTGCAGTGGAAGGGAGCTGAAGCCTGTTTGAAGGTGGACAGCTGGTGGGCCAGACCGTGATTCGAGGTGAGGAATGGAAAAGATCAATTTTTATTTTTAACAGAAAGAGTCACAGAAGAGCAATGTGGAGAATATGATAACCCTTGTTTTGTTTAAATGTGCATCTTCTCTAAGGAAGATGGACTTTGGGTTTCGGCTGGTTTCTCTGTTTTCCCATGGAGAGCAAAGATAGCTACAGAGCAAGGCATGTCCCAGCACAGCTGGGGAACGAGCACACTGGACCTCTCATTTGTCATCCTTGCCTTGTATTGAAGTGGCTGGAGCTGCCTTAACAAGAGAAAAGTCAGGGGCAACATGTCTGCTATGTAGCTGGTGCATGAAAGCATCTGTAAAAGTGACCCCAGCCTCCTTCTCTGTGGGCTCACAGATCATCTGAGTGGAAGTGGACCTGCCTTAGGCACTGCGAATCGTGCTCAGCCTCTATAGGCAGAACGATAATTTAGCCTCTCGGCTTTTTTTCCACCACCCCGCTCCCCCTTTTTTTTTGTTTGTTTGTTTTTTGGGTTTTGGGTTTTTTTTATTGAGAGCAGTGAAAGGACTCAGCTGCGGCCACAGCCCTGGCTGCTCCCTGTGGGTGACTGGAACAGCCGCCCACCGAAGGCAGCGTGATGGTGGAGGATGGGCTGGCGAGTCGCTCGGCTGTTGCTATAACAACAGCACCTCCGTCTCATTTCTTTTGAAAAATGAATTGCTGCTGGTGGGATGAAGCAGAGCAGCTTCTCCCCGCAGATGAAAGCCTGCCGACAGCCTCAACGCTCTCTTGTTTATGTGTTGGGTCTGTCGTGGCATGTCCGAGCAGCTCTGCCGAAAATTTCAGGAGGGGTTGGATGACACCATTCGGGTCCGCCTGTGTTTGTGTACACAGCCTCTGTCCCCCCAGCCTCTCCCCTAGTCAAGATTCATTTAAAAAGTCAACCCACCAAAGTTTGACCTTTTCTTGCTCTGCAACTAGAGTTTCTCCAAAGGCATATAAAGAATACCATGTCCAGCTTCACTCTCTTCTGCTTTGGGGTGGAAACCTGCTGTGAAGTGCAAGTCCATCAGCCAAATATTTTGTGTGAATAAAGCTAAAGGCCTATGAAACTGGCAAGGGTTTTATTGTCTTTTAATATTTTTGTTTTATTTTAATGTTTTCCCTTTATGCATCAAGAATCTTCTGCTCCTAGACATAAATCTCTAAGCTGCTGCTAATATCTTCATGATGCATACTGTAAATCACATGCACAAGCTATAAACTACTATTTAGATGGAGAGGGAAGACACTTTACAGGAGACTATTTTACTCCAGACATTGTTTTTACAGAGGGGAGGGGAAGTGCTGGGATTTTAGTCTAAGACGCTGTCGAATCCTGGTGGTGGTAAACTGTTTGCCATTATACAGTCAGTATATGATATTCAAGCCATCCAGTAGTTGACACGGTGATTGGGAATGAAATCAAGATATGAAAATGAATGTTTGCACTGAAGTAATTTGATAAGAATATTTCTGTGTTGTATTCCAAAAAGAAGAGATGCATCTATTGTTATGGCTCTCAACCCCTCCAAAATGCCGGAGCCAAGGTGCTTCCCCACCTGCAAAGGTTGTATCCAGCATGTTGCCTTCAAATGAACCTTCCATGTTATGTTTCTGTCTACCTACAGTTGTTCAATGAGCAAACAAAGAAAATGAAAAGATTAGGTTTTTTCTAGTGACTGTTTACCCCCCCTAAATCCTAAAACCTCTGAGGGAGAATAATGTGGAGCTACAAACTTAGAATAGACTTCATTTTGTTTTCATTTGCAACAAGGCACGATTTCTGTACGTTTGATATTTGATGGAAAATAGTTTCCATGTTAAAGCTGCTTTTTGTAGCATGACAATGCATGATAAACATGATTATTAATATTTATATACTGGGCCTGCTTTTACTTTCACTAAAGTCAGCATATATTTGTACAGGGGGACAACCAAGTTTCAGCACATGATGAAATCTTTAGAAGCTGATATTTTTAGGGCTGGTTATTTGCCACTAGATAGTTTCGATTCTTTTGGTAAACATTCATGTACAAATAAGGTGATGGATTCAGGATAAATTAGTAAACAATGTGAAACGTGAAAGCATGAAACGATGTGGAAGTGTATCACTCTTGGCGTGAGGGATACCTTCAAACTGTTGTGAAATATATGGAGTCAGTTCTCTTGTATTTCTCAGGAGGTAATCGCTCTCGCTAATCCCTGACTTGTCACTAAGACAAATTAAGTTTTTTCCCATCTTTTCCTTATATGAACTTTTCTTCACGACTGGAAGCCTGTCACCAGGTCCTTTGGTGTGATTGTTCTTATTTTAGCCCAGCATTTGGCCAATATGAACTCAGGGCATAGGGCCATCACAAGTTTTAGATGTTTCTTCGAACCCTGTTTTTGCACGTGCGTGCCCATTGAAACTGGTCTTGAGTCACTTGCTGTTTGGTGACTGTTTTTCTGATGTGGAAGGCAAAGAGGGATAGTGACTTTGCAGTGAGTCAGCTTGGGAACTGAAATGGGTGATTTCAACTGTAATTGTGTGTGGCCCATTAGGGACAACATTTAAATATGCTATTTTATGCCATTATATCAACTGTGTTACTGACCACCTGCAAGGCCAGATTGTGCTCTTTCTTTTCTTGCTCTGAAGAAAGGAAACTTGGAAGCAACTGTGCTGCCGTACTTGTGAAGCGGTGCCGTTACCACATCCATATCATCCTTTCCTCGTCTCCGGGGTCTGAACCAGGGATATATAAAGATCAGTGAAACAAGCTCAGTGGCTCGGTTGTAGTCTTCTGCCACACGCCAGTTACACCGGTCAAAAAGCAGCAGGGAGCTGTAATGCCATACAGTGATATTCAGCTGGACGTAGGTTTTTAGGGGAGGGAAGCAGCAGAGGTGAGAGCCATATCATAAGCCTCCTTGTGGGATCTGATTTTTCTCCTTCACACTAGTCTTGGGTGTTGACTTACCTTCTGCATCTCTGTTAACTGGCACAGATGAGGCAATTACCACCCCTGGGCAAGTGCCTCTTGCTAGAGCTTGCTGCTGCCGTGGCACAGAGAGATGAAAAAGGTGATGCCTCTGCTGTGGGGCTCCGTGCTCTGCAGCCTGGTGTGCTCCTGCAGACCATGGCTGATTAACGTGACTGTGCCGGGCTTTAATCGAGAGAGTGCCAGCATGGTGTGTGCTCCCACCTGCATCTGCCACCATGTGCAGGACCCCATCCCTGGGCATCTGCAGAGCTCACGGGGGGCAAGAACTGCTGCGATGGGGAGAGGAGTGGGAGCCCAGTGATGGGGACTCCACAAGTGCAATGGGGAGGCCCAAAACGTGCTCACAGCCTTCCTGACCCCCCTCTTGCCACCGGTAGGTTCCCCATTGCAGCCTGCGGCACAGGGAGACAAACTCAGTGCAAACCACTGGCCTTGCCGTTCCCTGACTCCCAGAAACCAGGGCTGGGGAAAGACTCGGGGTAAGGACAGCTTCTGTGGAGCTGCACGGGCATCTTACACCGGAGGAGGAGCCTGGCCGAGCAGTGGTCTGCATGGCAGGGGCTGCAGTCGCAGAGCTTCTGTGCAGCACCACAGAAGCCAAGAGGAGAAGGAACTTCAGCCTGTGGGAGGCTTGGCACACGCCGGCTTTGCGCAGGGGGAACAGGCAGCAAAGTCTAGGGCACGTGTGCTAGCTGGGACCCACTGGTGACTCTTAGTCGGCTGTTAGTAATTTTCCCACATAAAAAAGCTCTTCTGCTCCAGTGCAAATCAAGGAGTTGATGGTCTGCTTAAGGACTCAGAGCCTTTATAAGAAAGCCTTTCTGCTTTGTTATAAAGGTCACATCTCTGCAGAGGACCAGCATGTAGCTTAGTGTCCCATGCACGTTTGGCTGGGACTGCAGCAACACATGCATCAGCCGTGTCCTTCTGCATTGCACGCTGAAGAGGCCATGCAGGGCTGAAGGGCAAGAGAAGGGCGCAGCCTTCTCAGAACCGCTCCCTCTGAAACGGGGATGAGATATGGATTTGCTTGCCTGTCTTACACATGGGATGAAAGGGGAACTAGCCCTCTGGGATGGGAGAAATAAATGGGATCTGGATTGTGGGAAGAAAGAAGGTTGAGGACCTCTAGGTTAGGGAAGGGGTGGGAGCTGAGCGTCTGGGATTTTCATACCAGTAAAAATACTTCAAAAATTGATAAAATCTTTCAGTATTTTGTCTTCTATTGTTCTAGTATCAAGGATGCAAGTGTGTCCTGAAGGCGTTCGCTAGAGCTGTGACCTCTTTGCTTCCTCTCCCTCCCCACTATTGTTTTTTGCCTTAGCCAAAGAGGGATGCTTTTTTTAGCCCGGTACATAAGCGGAGGACTTAACATTTGGTGTGATAGGAAAGGACTGTAGGTTGTTACAGTGCATTGCTATGCTTCTTTTAACCTGAATTAAAGCCTATATTAATACACTATTTTTTTATAACATTCTTACATTCTAATTTAATTGCTTTCCTGGAGACTTCTCTTGCTGTCATTTCTGTTAGTTATTTATCTTTTATGTTAGCTCCTAGTACACAGATGATTTCCTTTTTTTCGTTATTTGATTAACATTATGCAAAGTGCCTTCTATTTTTTAGGGTGGATGTATTATTTTCCTCACTTAAAACTGATTCTCAATATGTTTTGTGGCCAAGAACAGAGGGCTAATCAAATGAAACTACGTTAATGAATTTTCTCAAAAAATTTTAGTGTCAACAACACATGTTTCCATACAAGTGGTCAAACAATTGTATTGCCGGTATTTTTCAAGAAGCTTCTAGAAACTTCCAGCAAAAAGATTTTCAGAGTAAATAGTAAATTTTAGTGATTCCGTTTTCTTTGGTCCAGTTTAAGACTCCTCACTGTGTTAGGCACTGTTTAAGTCTGATCACTGTGTTAGGCACCAAAAAGTTGAATTAGTCAGCTTGCTCCATAAAATTTTGGTAGCTTGGAGAGCACAAACATATTTTACAGTTCTGTTCTCCTGTTCAAGGGCAGGTTTGGTTTTGGGTTTTTTGGGTTGTGTTTTCTTGTTGTTTTAGACCATCTTCTCAAATTATCAACGCATAAGAATGAAATAAAAGAAAGTTCCTAATCAGAGTTTTTAAAACTTATGGTCACTCCTAGGCTTGATGAGGAGTATCTGTCACAAGGCTCATCGGCACTTTTTTTGTCTCTGCAACTGGTTAATCTTTTTTTTCCTCTTGCTTTTCTTTAAGCTTCAAGAGACTGTCAAAAGGAAGTTGGAAGGTGCACGTTCACCTCTCAATGGAGAACAGCAGAATGGAGTTTGTGATGGGAGCTTTTCTCCGACCAGCAAGCGGATACGGAAGGATGTACCAGGCATCGAGGCAATCAACAGCTTGCCAAATAATTTGCCTTTGCCCGCTGTTTCTCCTCTTCACCAGCTTGACATGAAAGCTCCCCTGCCTCTGCAGAACAGTGGAACTCATGGCGGTGGTCTAGAAGACTTGGGTAAAAACGGTGGGCTTTCTGAGATAAAGCTGCCTGTTAATGGTTGCAATGAGCTAGACAATAGTTTTAACATCCTGCAGAACAAGGAGCTAAAGCAAGAGCCTTTGGATGACCCCAGCTGCATAGACACTTCTGAAACATCTCTTTCAAATCAGAACAAGCTCTTTTCAGATATTAACCTGAATGATCAAGAGTGGCAGGAGCTAATAGACGAACTAGCAAACACTGTTCCAGAAGATGATATACAAGACTTGTTCAATGAAGACTTTGAAGAGAAGAAGGAGCCGGAATTTCCCAGGCCTGCTGCAGAGATTCAAGAGAGCGCAAGCGTGAAAAGCGATCCGTCTCATTCTCCATTTGCTCATGTCCCATTAGGGTCTCCCCAGGTGAGACCTTCTTCTTCCGGTCCTCCATTTTCAAATGTCTCCACAGCTTCTAGCATAGCTTCTGTGTCCAGTGCCCCACCAGCCCCAATCTCTGCCGGTTCACCAGCAAACTGTGTTGTTCAGTCGCCTCAAACTCCCAGCCAGGCCCACACTCCAGGCCAGACACAGACGCGGTCTGGAAATGGCTATCTTATGAATCCAGCAGCAGCAACTGTGGCAGCATCAGGGCCTGGGCCTGTGAATCTGCCAAGCGCCGACTTGTCTCCAGCTGAACAGCTCAAGCAAATGGCAGCCCAGCAGCAGCAAAGAGCTAAGCTCATGCAGCAGAAGCAGCAGCAGCAGCAGCATCCAAATCAAGCCTCAAGCTGGTCACCTGTGGGCCCTCCATCTAGTCCATATGGAGGACCCTTCAGTGCAGACAAACCAAATAGTCCAATGATGTATCCCCAAGCCTTTAACAACCAAAACCCAATAGTGCCTCCCATGGCAAACAATCCACAGAAGACCACAATTAATAACTACCTCCCTCAAAATCACATGAATATGATCAGTCAGCAGCCAAATAACCTGGGCACAAACTCCTTAAGCAAACAGCCCAATATGCTTTCTTACGGCAACACCAAACCTCTGACCCACTTCAATGCTGAGCTGAGTCAGAGGATGACCCCACCAATGGCAAACCCCAGCAAGAACCCCATGATGCCGTACATCCAGCAGCAGCAGTCCCAGCAGCCACAGATGCAAGCTCAGATGGCGCACCTGAGCGAGGAGCAGAAACGCATGCTCATCATGAAGCAGAAAGGAATGATGAATCAGCCCATGGCATATACAACGCTTCCTTCCCTTGGTCAGGTAAGCGCGAGTGCACGATACGCGGGCAATCATAAACAGTCTGATATAAAGGTGTAGTAACTTTTTGTACAGTCTCCTCCTCCCTCCTCCTCTTTCTCCTGGGAAGTATGGAACGTCATTGCAGATACTTCTTGGACTTTTGATGTGTTATTGGAGCTTGATCGTTTTAAGAAATGACTGAAATCATGTCGTGTTATGCTTTAGAAATGTTGTTAAATGGCTGTTTTTCTGAACTAGCTCTCTTTCCCTGTGTTTCTACTGATGAGTAGAAAGTAGAAGTAGAACCCCTCCTTGGAGGGTTTGTTTCCTTTTTTTCCGTAATGTAAGACTTGATGCTTTTGGATCCCAGACCACTGCATGGCTTAGTTTCCACAGCGTAGTTAGCATTGTAACAAAAAGATGGAATGGTTGGCCCCTTCTTCTTGGGGCGGGGATCCAGATAGCTTGAAACAGCATATTTGGCATTTTGGTTCAGGGAACAAAAGAAGGACATTTTGGGTGCTGAGTGCCTTTGGTTTCCACTGGAAGAAGTAAGCACAACTGAATGCTTTTAGTGGTGCTTGAACCATGTGTGAAATGAGATGGTTTATTCCAGGACTTTCAAGTGGTCTTTAGCAACCTCAAGTATTCTTTTGGTATGAATCTGTAGAGTCTGTCAGCAAGAGACTAAAGCTGTGTTGGCTTGAGTGACTTGTCATCAGTCTCAGGTGTATTCCATGCTACCCTCTGGAGCCGCAGCTGCCGGGCTTGGGGAATGCTTTGCAATGGATTAATAGCTGATTTAAATAATGGTTATAGTAATGCCCTGTCGCCCTCTAGGTCAAATGGGTATTCTTAGTTGCACAGCCCTTGTGAAGATCTGCACACTGGTGTCATGGAAAGGCTTGAGAATAAGTTTTCTGAATGTTGTTTTAAGAGTTTTAAAAAGAACTAAAGTTAATAACCAGTTCACAAAGTAGGTGATGCCTTCACGGAAGTTATGTGCCACCAAAACATGTCAGGAATTCTGATACAATGGTACACTAATAGAATTGTTAGTTGATAGATTTAGTGTAACAGCTTTTTACCAAATTAGCTGTTTCCACACCACCTACAAGGAGTACTTCCTTCTAAGCATGGTTTAACTGTGACTCACACAGTAATGCACGTAGAAATAGAGCAAAATTTGCCATTTCTTCAGCCTGTGGAGTTTGGGGATCTACCAATAGGAGGAGTAGGAGCTTTACCAGGTCAGAGCCCATCACATTATTTAAAATTAATTGCAAAACAAAAAGAAATGTTCATCTGCCTCCTGTTTTGGTTCAGGATGCATGGCGACAGCTGAAAGGTTTGTTATCTCTACTTTAATTCTGCTTGCCTATTGCATTAGAAATAGCTGGTCTAAAGCCTCTTCTTTTTGCGAAGACTTATCTAGAGAAATACTGCGATAATGACATAAAACTCAGACTGTAATCTGAGCTACAGAATTTGTCAGGTTGTAACTGAGAGGCAGAGGATGTTTGGTCAGGCTGTCTCATGCTTTATCATTTATTTTCTTTGTTTTTGTTACATCTGTGGAACTCAAAGACCCATCAAACAGTTGAGAGGACGAACTGCATATGTGATAGAGTTAATGTCGCCTTCTCCACTTCATAAGCTGAGAAATTCATGTTAGTATCTTACTGCAGTTCTCCAGTGTGAACAGGAAGCCAAGATTTCATACATCTAATCTCATTCAGTTCCTTTTTTTTTAATGTACGAAAAACTAGATATTTGGATACAAGCAGACATTCTTCCAAAAACAAGTCCAGATATTAAGTCATTTCTATATCTTATAAAGAAGAAACTTAAGGCAAAGCTGTACTTTGTTATATATTATGTGCAATTCACATATATTGACCCAGTCGGGATGAGGGACTTCTTGCTTGTGTGTTGATGTAGAAAGGCTTCACTACTTGTGAAGCCCACTTGCCTACACTGAAGGGATTTTGTCTGATGAGGACACTGGAAATAATAGATTCCTAACTCTAATGTATTTCTACGTTCCTTCCCTTCCTGTTTCCCTGAAAGGCATTTTTTTGTGGAAAATTGAAAAGCTTATTTTTGTGAGATGTGCTCGGTGGAAACAGATTGTTTTTGCAAAGGTGGTAAGAATGGTATGTTGATATTGTTGACTTAAATCCAGATTGATGCAGATTATCTGATTCTACTACTTACTGCACGATGCGGATGGTCAGACTTGCCAGATCATATGTGGAAAATAAGGAGATTGCATTCGTCAGTTTGAAACATGTTTCTGAATGTAAACTGAATGTATCTTTCAGTCAGTTTATAGTTTCTACTTTTCATTGTAGTTTGGTCTTTGATACAGAATTGTAAAGGAGAGAGAGAGAGTGTGTGTGTGTGTTCAGTAATCTTGAGGATATAACAAATGGCTTTTAAGGGGAAAAAAATTCTAACTATTGCATCTCATGATTAGTACTGACCATATATTTCTGTCAGGTGACTATTTACAAGGGCATATTTGAGAACCAAAAGATGATTTAGGGAACGTCAGGCATGTACAAAAATGCCTGGTCTTATTTTCTGTGTACTGCTGTAAAATTCACGTATGGCTAGTTGTGTGCATACATGCACTACATACACTAATTAAACCTATGTCTATTTGGGCTTAAGGGGCTTCTGTTGTTAATAAGCAGAATTTTTACATGCACTCATTTCTTCACTCATTGAACATACTTTAGAGAGACACACCATTTTTTCAGTCCAGCCTGGGACCTTGCAAATGCTCTGTGGAGGGCAGTTGCCCATGACTGTCCTACTAACATATCCGTGCTGGTGCTCCAGTCTTGTGTCCTGGGCTTGCTGAGCATCACTGCATACTCTTGTAAAGAGAAGTGAGCAGCGAGAGAGGAAGCCGTGCAGCTCAATATCCATGTGAGTGGTTGGACAGGCAGAGTGCTAAATTAGCAGCGTAGCTAGCAAATCTAGTATCCAACAAAAGTAGGATTTCTCTAAAGGCTTTCTACACTGTCGGTACTGAAACTCTTCCTGTCAGATGTGTTAGTCCTTTGCCACGCACATCCAGGACTGGTACTGGCACTGTGGTTGTAACCTCCGTCACACTAATGCTGAATGACCCATACGCCCTGGACCACGGTGTCCTCTATTTTATACTATAGCTTGTTCTCTTCAAAGGAGCACTGGACAGGGTATTTCTGTTTTTCCACAAAGCAGCTACTGGTTTGGATTTTTGAGTTGGGGATTTTTTTCCAGGGTTAACCTGAAGGTAATTCAGACTGGTTTTTGTGGAACAGACTGGTTTTTGTGGAACTGACTGGTTCCACATCCAAAAAACACATGGTCACATCCTGACACATCTACATTCAGAAAAAACCATGGCCAGATCCTGACCCCTGTACCTTCGGCAAGGCTCTGTCCTGCTACTAGTGTTCCCGTATGCCTGACTGTTCTCTGCTTGGTCAGGCTCATATTTGGAAATTGCTGCTCTTTGCCTTGCCCCACATAACCTGATCTGCCCTAAAACCAGTTGTTAGTTTGTGAGTACATGGCAGGTATTGTGCTTTAGCCTCTTGCTTCTCCTGGGTGATTCTTTCGTTCTTGCGTATCTGCAGCTATAGGCTAAAACAGCAAGTACAGATTTTCACTGAGGCTGGTGTTTGAGAGCTAGAGGTCCTCTGCTATTCTGGTTCCCATGTGATAATAAAAGAAATTGGTTTCACACCAAGATGCAACAGGGGCTTTGTTTAGGCTTTTTATGTGATTTAAGAAATAAAAGCAAGCAAGCCTAAACCAACCTCCTCTCTCAAAAATTAGAGCTTTGTTTAACCTAAAATGTTCCATTTAGTTTTTGAGGTGTATGTAAGGTTTTATGGGAGGCACTTTTTTATTTTCTTTAAACCAAAAAGTAATTTCAAATGGGGAAAAAGTGAAAACGTTTTCTTTGGAAAAATTCAGAATCATTAATTGTGCCTTTTCTTGGTTCCAGCTGTTCAATATGTATGTGTAATGGTAAGAGAAAAAAGCAGCCCAACGGAATAGATGTTGAATGGCTGAGACAGAATTTGATGTTTGGAGCCAAGTAAGTGAGGGAGAGTAATGAGAGGTCGAAACAAAACAGAATTCTCTGTGGGTGTAAGAAAAATAAAACTAGACTGCAGTTCTTTGCCTGCATGGGACTGTGAGGATGCTGCAATTATAGTTCCTATTGAAACGACTAGTTATGTTGTTTGAAATTGGAGGCATGTGACTGAAGAGGAGAAATGACACTCCACTGGAAGAATATCTTCAAATTCTCTTTTCTGTCTTTTGTTTTAATCTTATAAATTCAAGAACACAGAATCACAAGAATGGTAGGGGTTGGAAGGCACCTCTAGAGATCATCTAGTCCAACGCCCCCCTGCTAAAGCAGGTTCATCTAGAGCAGGTTGTGCAGGATCACGTCCAGGTGGGTTTTGATTATCTCCGGAGAAGGAGACCACAACCCCTCTGGGCAGCCTGTTCTAGTGCTCTGTCAAATATGTGTCATCTGCTCAGTCTGATCTTGCATGTGAAGGATAGATCTCTGTCCAGAGAACATTTCCAAAACGTAATTGTCTTTGTCCTTTCTAAGTGAAAAGGTGTGTTTCTCACTGGAATTGTAAAAGAGATTTTATACTTTCTTTTGAAGGTTTATCTTTGGTATAGTGAGAAAAAGAGATTGTTGATGTTCTGGGATTTGGCCTTTTTTAAAAGCCTACCTGAAAGTAAAGAATAAAGTCTACAGATTTGTATTCGCAGCATGAAAGTGTGGCAGAAACACAACTGTCTTACCAGATTTTAGGGGAGACAAGCTGGAATGGAAATAATGACTAATGCTGTGAGGATCACTTGCTGAACAGCCTCTGGAGATGTAGTGGATGCCCGTCTATGCTATGTTTGACTCGTAGCCACTATTTTCCACAAAAGACCTGGCCTTCTTACTATTCCTGCTATCTTCTGCCCATTGTGCTGGGAGGGAGGTCATATTATCATGAATCACTAGAAAGAAGTGTTGGACAGCACTTGGCTAAGGTCAGATCTCCCTGGCATAATCCTAAAAACCAAATTTTGGCTTGTTGGTATTTCCTCATTTTGTGACCTAATACATACTTCGTTCATTCCATATGGTAAATGTTTTTCTAAAATACTAAGTTTTTTCTTTAGCCTAAGCCTTGCAAAATCAAAGTATAAGAGCACTGCTCCCATGCCTTAACTGAACTAATCATCTTATCATAAGAAAACCATAGATGTCTTTGGTGAAACCTACTTTCCTGAAACCCTGCTGACTGGTATTCCTGTTTTATCCTCTGATTCATCGCTGGTAGAGAACTGAAACCAATTGTTGCATTGTTTTGCTGGAGAGTGTGTCAGAATAACCGGTCTTTTCCTATTTTTAAGTGTCACAGTTGTAGTGGTAAATCTTTTGGTTCTTGGAAACTTCTCCACTTGTCCAAGATTTGCTAAAATATGTTGTTGTGTAATTTGCTTCTTGTCTAGTTTCTTGAAGACTCAGAGTGTGAGTTATTCTCATCTGTAAAGAAATTGTCCTACCTTACTTTTAGAAGCAGAGTATTTGTATTACTGACTGCATGAAGTGTATATTAAATGACCCCTGTTTTGAAGTCGCCATGATAGCATACTTTTTCTTCCTATGTGAGCTAGATTGCCACGTAAAGAGCACTTTGTCCTCTTATTTAGCAAGGCCTGTTAGTCTGATGATGTAACATCTGCCAACTAACTCTCCTTTAGTTTTATTAGTTCCGACTGCAGTTGCAAAGCACTGTGATTTTTACATGTCTATAGCCAGTAGCAGCATATTTTTACATAAAGTACTACCCTTTCCTGTTGTGTTTTTTTGCCATTTTCTACTTAAAGTGTAAGTTATCATCATCAATTTTAGTTTTCCAGTCTCATGACCACCTGCTTTCAGCAATACCAGCCATAATCCATTTCTTATTGTTCGTGAGCCTCTCTAACTCCTCTTGTTTGCTGTATATGCTCTTAATGTTAATATACAGATGGTGTAAAACTGTGTTCTTTCCACCTGCTTTTATGGTTGATCTGTCATAAGCTGGCGACACAGCAGCACTGAACATACTGGGATGCTCCTATCATGCTCTCCCCAATACTGTGCTCTCCCGCAGGCTAGTTTGCTGCCCACTGAGCATCATCATAACAAATTTAGCACAAAAAGGCGGCTGCTTCCAGTGCTAGGTGGTGACTGAAAGATCCACATGGCCTTTTCTTCATGTAACAGTGTTCTAGTGTTCTCTGGAAAGTCAAAAGCCCTCCTTCCTCCCCTGCTTCCTCCACCTGGGCAGTTGCCTCCAAGAGTCAGTGTATTCGCTGCAGGAGAGCTACAGGGGTAAACCCTGTTGTCCACTGATGCCTTTACTCTTTGTGGATCAGAAAAAGTGTTTATTGCAAAATGGTACCTGTTGTGTTTTGATGTAAACAGTGGGCTCGCTCATGAGTTGGATTCCGTTATTCTCCATTTTTATTTGGAGTGAAAACTTAATCCGAAGACTAAGACTAAGGTTCCCATCCTTGACAGCGCACTTTGTCTATTTGCCATTCAGTGCCTCACAGCTGGCTGCCAGAGCTCGCAAAGCGCTTCTCTGAGCATTCTACATGACTTGGTCTGATCCCTTTCTCTCCAGTCTGTGATCTTGCATGGCCCAACCAGGATGCAGATTTGATCACAGCTTGCACTTAGATAATATTTTTGAGTTTTAAATTTGTCCTTCTGTCATTTCTTTAAGACCATGACTGTCCTTAACCTTTTTCTGGAATCTAGACATGTAGAGTACTTCTTGCTCCTGTATTCTCATTGTCCTTCCATAATTCCCAAGTTTTCCGGTTTGCTTCTCAACATCTCAGAAATATTAATTAGATGTTAATTTTAGAGGAATCTACATGCCGATGTTTAAATTAATGAATATGTAAGTCTGAATGTCTCAAAAAAGGCAACTCGTGCCCCATAATACTGCTGGCCATAAATACTCAGAAAACCTAAAAATACTTTAAAATCATGGGCTCATAAAAATAATATATATTGGGGATGGTGGTGGTAGCTGTCTTCCTGTTTTCTGAACCGCTAGGATTCTTGTTTTCCAGTTCTTCTTTATCTGTATGGGACAGAAGTTTACTTTTTAAAGTAAAGCTTTGATTCTCCCTTACTCCTTTGACTGTAGAATGTGAAAGTGAAAGGAAAACATGTCAAATTATAAATCTTACAATAGCACTGCAAGATAATGTAATACTGGGGATTTTCCTTAACCCCATTTCAGTGTCATCTGTTCTTGTGCTACTCAGCTGGATGATTAAGGTTATGGTGCAAATCCAAACCTCTTTCTTGGAAGATTCTCTTTGGTCATGTTTGTATTTCTAATGGGTCATGTTTGTATTTCTAATGTGTGATAGAATCGTAGGATCATGGAATGGTTCAGGTTGGAAGGGACTTTTAAAGATCTCCTAGTTCCAACCCCCCTGCCATGGACAGGGACACCTCCCACTAGACCAGGTTGCTCAAAGCCCCATCCAGCCTGGTCTTGAACATTCCCAGGGATGGGGCCTCCACAGCTTCCCTGGGCAACCTGTTCCAGTGCCTCACCTCCCTCACAGTGAAAAATTTCTTCCTGAGATCTAATGTAAATCTCCCCTCTTCCAGTTTGAAGCCCCTCATCGTATCACTACATGCCCTTGTAAAAAGTCCCTCTCCAGATTTCCTGTAGGCTCCCTTCAGCTACTGGAAGGCTGCTATAAGGTCTCCCTGGAGCCTTCTCTTCTCCAGGCTGAACAACCCCAACTCTCTCAGCCTGTCCTCATAGCAGAGGTGCTCCAGCCCTCTGATCATCTTTGTGGCCCTCCTCTGGACCCATCACGTAGTCCTTTTAGAAAAGACACCTCACAGAAACAAATTACATTGTTTTTAAGTCACTGTACTGAGGACATGGGTGAAGTAATTGCTTAGTGTGTACCAAAATTGCTTCATTTGCCATCAACAAGGAGGCTGCACGTGCATTTTCTGTGTGGGGTGCATTTACTAGACCTTGCAGCTAACAGTAGTAATAAAATCAGCAGCAGCTCCTGAGCAGGTTTGACAGTACAGATCCAGGGCTAGGGCCTCTATTTCATCTCTGTTTCAGAGGCACAAGGAAGGATCTCTTCATCCTTCTCCACCTGACCTTCCAGGTCTCACGCTAACCCACACTGAGGTCGGTGGTCAGCTTTCCTTTGCTGTTAAAGGGAGTCAAGCAAGCCTTGTAACTAATTTTGGATGCGAAGAGGCTTTGCTGGAAAGGCCAGGGAAGGCTCTGCAGCTGTCCACCCATTTCCTGCGCTGCGGGCAGTTCTGCAGGGGACACCTTCCAAGTCAGCCGACCGTAAGAAAGAGCAGACATGCGTTGTACGTTGTGCTGTGAGCAAGGGGGGGCATTTCACAGTGGCCTTCTGCTAGCACTTACTGTTGTGTTGTGGATCTGAAGATACTCAGACCTACCCATGTTTCCACAGAAAAACCACTTAAAATATGGGGTTTTTTTCCCTACCATTTTTAAAGATCTGCTTATAAATAAATAAGGGATTAGTCTTCATCAGGCACATAACGATGTGCTTTAGACTAATGAGAGCTGGGCCCTTACCGCTTGCTGGACTGATTGTAAGAGATGAACCGGACTGCCTCCTTTCAGGCTGCATTTCCACTGTTAGCAACGCTTCTGTGCTTGAGTGTCGTTTTGTGTATCTCTGCCGACGTTAGNGGACCCATCACGTAGTCCTTTTAGAAAAGACACCTCACAGAAACAAATTACATTGTTTTTAAGTCACTGTACTGAGGACATGGGTGAAGTAATTGCTTAGTGTGTACCAAAATTGCTTCATTTGCCATCAACAAGGAGGCTGCACGTGCATTTTCTGTGTGGGGTGCATTTACTAGACCTTGCAGCTAACAGTAGTAATAAAATCAGCAGCAGCTCCTGAGCAGGTTTGACAGTACAGATCCAGGGCTAGGGCCTCTATTTCATCTCTGTTTCAGAGGCACAAGGAAGGATCTCTTCATCCTTCTCAACCTGACCTTCCAGGTCTCACGCTAACCCACACTGAGGTCGGTGGTCAGCTTTCCTTTGCTGTTAAAGGGAGTCAAGCAAGCCTTGTAACTAATTTTGGATGCGAAGAGGCTTTGCTGGAAAGGCCAGGGAAGGCTCTGCAGCTGTCCACCCATTTCCTGCGCTGCGGGCAGTTCTGCAGGGGACACCTTCCAAGTCAGCCGACCGTAAGAAAGAGCAGACATGCGTTGTACGTTGTGCTGTGAGCAAGGGGGGGGCATTTCACAGTGGCCTTCTGCTAGCACTTACTGTTGTGTTGTGGATCTGAAGATACTCAGACCTACCCATGTTTCCACAGAAAAACCACTTAAAATATGGGGTTTTTTTCCCTACCATTTTTAAAGATCTGCTTATAAATAAATAAGGGATTAGTCTTCATCAGGCACATAACGATGTGCTTTAGACTAATGAGAGCTGGGCCCTTACCGCTTGCTGGACTGATTGTAAGAGATGAACCGGACTGCCTCCTTTCAGGCTGCATTTCCACTGTTAGCAACGCTTCTGTGCCTGAGTGTCGTTTCGTGTATCTCTGCCGACATTAGATTTAAAATTGCCTTTTGACTTCTGTTCTGCAGGGAACAAACTGTTAGCAAATCCTTTTGATAGGAAAGCCTCTTCCAGGTAGTCTGGGAGTTTGCTCTCCAATTTAAATGTATTCTCATTGTCTTTCCCAACCTTGTAAAGAAAACCGGAGACTGGTTTAAAAATTAACTCTCTTTCCACCTCCCTCTCATAGTAGGGGTTTATACAAACTGAGATTTAATTCTAAGCAAACTTGTAAACTTTTTTTATGAGTATTTGAAGAAAAGATTCATTTTACATATAGAAATATTCTTGCAACAAGAATTATTCTTGAATAAGCAGTACCCTTCCCTGTGCTCCCTTTACCGCAAGAGAGATGCAATGACTCTGCTGCTTAACTCGGTTAAGTACCTTTCATGCAGTTTCTGCTCCCACCACAGGCTTACGGTGATCACCCAGCCTGCTCCGTCAAGGACCCCCTTTCCTTTCCTGCATTCTCCCTCTGCTCTCATTTCTGTCTATTAAGGAGCCTGTAGCAAGCAAAACTGCCTATCAAATAATTAATCGATAAGGGTAAAGGTTACAGGGTATCCTGTAATTAAAAAGCCTATTTTGAACTTTTAAGAGATTGTGATTACTTTAAAAGCAAGCTCCATTGTGGTGTTCTTTTTTTTTTTTTTTTCCCCCCTCATTTGTCTTTTTCTCCCTATGAGGTGTAGGTGGCTGCTTCCCTGCCCATAGCTCTACACTCGGGTAAACAGAAGAAGAGACACCTTGGGGAGGTAAATTATGGAAAGTCAGCATGGGGTCTGCCTTCCCCATGCTGTATGCATCCTCCTTTGCTGTCTCCTGCACCAGCTCCTCTTTCCTGTTTGCAGGCTAACTGGGAAAGGCACTGGCTTTTGGGGGTGGGGAGGCAGGCCAGAAGGGCTGCCATGTTTCCAAGGCTGAACTTTGGCGCACGTAGAGAGGCAGCCTGCGGAGCAGGGCAAACTGCCGGGTTCCTCTCCCGCCATACCAATCACCAGTTACCAGTGTTATTGGGAAATGGGTTGCTTTGCGAGTGGGAGGGGAGGTGGGGGAATAAGTGACAGTCCTTTCCAGCTGCTCCTGAAGGTAGTCATGTCTGTCTGATCAAGCTAACAATGAAAAAAATTGTTGCGAGGGAAGAGAATCTTCGTATTTCTGCCGTGGTGGTGCTCAGTCTGGGCCTTCGTGCGAGGTGTGGGAGCCACGTGTCAGAAGAGGTAGTGCCCACTTCAGAGATCTTACAGCTAATTAAAGATTACACACAGTGACAGCTTCATTTTGGGCAGCATTGTGAAGAGCTCAAAAAATCAGAAATGCCACAATTGAAGTTGTCCACAACTATCCGTGCTACTCTGCAAGGTGCAAGAAATGGCAGAAAAGGAAGAAGGACACAAGGAGAGAAGCTAAAGCGTACAAATGTTTTAGGGGAGGCTCAGCACTGCCAGAAAGAGAAAATCCCCTGCTCTGTTGTAATCCCCGTGTTCCTTAAACGTCTTCCCCCACTCAGTAGCATTTCACTGAAAGAGGCTGCTCGGTTATCCCAAGAGCACAAATACAGCTCAGGTCCTTTGCTCAAGGAGAACATCAGTAAGTACTGATTAATGTTCCAGCTGGGAACTTAGGACCAAGTAAGACTCCTGTTTTCAGAGGAAAAGTAATTGTCCCATCTTTGGTGGCTCATTTTCACTCACCTTTGTTTACTGCAGTTTATGGCTTGTAACTTAGGAGTGTTCTGAACTTGTGAGCAGACAATATCACTGTGTTTTGTAGAGTTACATGTGGAGCCCAACAACCCTTTTTAAATTTGCGTGTACATACTCCTTTGTGGCTGACGTACCTTTTTTGGATGTATATTACCAGGAGCTTTTCTGTCCCTTCTCTAAAGCGATGTGACTTACAGCCTGCTTCTGAGCCACCAGTGTAGGGCTTGGCCACCCGATCCCGGAGCAGTGCAGCACTGCTGTCGGCGTGAGTTCGAAGCCTCCAGTTCACCTTCTGCTCTCCGTGTCTCTGTCTCCTCTGTGTCTGTGTGAAGGAGTGCTCTGTGATGAGCGGTCTAGGCTACCCAGCTGGCCATGATGTTCCAGCTCAACACTTTTCCATCCCCTAGCTCGGTTGTGTCACTTTGGCATAAGCATCAGAGGGCAAAGTAAACTTTCCCCAGGTAAAACCGAAAGTGTAATTAGTAACAGAATCTATCATGTGATAGCGTACCTTGCACTTCTGAATTCTTATTTTGTCTTTTATTTTATCTGTGTGGATCCTTATTCAGGTGCTTTCCATAGCATTTTGGGATATTCAAGCCCAGTGCTACCTAGAAGCGTTATGCTATGGGCATGTGTGTTCCCTCCAGAAAGATTTCCGAATGCCTGCGATGTGCACATGTCCGTAGTAGGAACACTTAATACCTCTTGAAAGATTGTCCCAATAAGTGGTTAAGTGCAGATTTGTAGTCCTGCATTCAGGAGGTTCTGCCAAATCCCAGCTGATGCATCTAATTTGCTAAAGAATGTGGCTTCTGCTCTCTCAGCAAAGATTTCATTCCTCATGGGCAGTGGGAAACTTGCCCTTTTTATGTTGTTGTTCAGCAGCTTAGCATTAAGTTTGAGACAGCCAACTTTGTTACTAAGGAGAGAAACCAGTCTGTGGGTCCCTACGTTATTCATTCTCCTGTAGTGCGCACACACTTGTATTCTTGAGTCCTCTCGTCTTTATTTAGCCCCTTTTTGCATGTGTGAGGAATGTTTTGCAGGCATGAGCCCACAATGGTATCTTGCACATGGTGAGGAAACTACCCATTCTGTGTGAACACATGTTCCAAACAGGTGGCTTCCTCATTTACACCCGGTGGGAGCTTAGTGTTAGCAGTTCTTGCTGTACAGTAAGAGTGGGAGCTGTCTAGAGAGGGTCAAGTATCTCATAAGAAAGCAAGCCCAAATCCAGCAGCGCTGTCACAAAATCATGTTTAATGTTTTCTCTGTCTCTTTTTCGCTTCTGTTTCTGCCCTGAGAAGATGACTCCTCCTTTTCTGACATGATGTTCCTTACAGGCTTGAGAGTTAACATCCTCAAAAGAATCTGCGTTTTAAATTATTTTTTGTATGTAGTATTGCCTAGGGAAAGCAAAATTCCTGAGATTGCCCAACATGCACTTTCCAGGGAATTATTTTTCCAGTGTGTACATCTTTCCTCCTGAGTCTGGCAGGTTAGGGTTTTTATTTTATTTTTTTAAACCTGTCCTATATTATTTGTCTGTTCCTTTTTTTCTCCCCTGCTACTCCACAAGCCATTTTTCTTTCTCCTCCTCTAAGCTCCCTTTTCAAGTTTACCGTCTGTTTCCCCTCATCCAGCTTTTATTTCTCTGCCTCCCCTTCTTATCCATTTAATAGGACAGAACTGTTTTTTTGGTATTGTCACAGTGTGCAGGAAATCACTGTAGACACCCTGGCTTTCTGTGGTCTGTATACCTCCGGCAGATGGAAATAGTATGAAATATTTGTTGTCATATTAAATGTTTTTTTAACTAGTCATGGGACAGATGAAGGACGGGGGATCTTAGCTATAATCTCACTAATGTGGTGGCACCATCCATGATAAATTTGGCTGCTCCACCTTCAGTCTGCCCACTAATCCATCTCAACCAGGACTTTAATGTTCCAAACTATGGAGCAGCTTCACTGGATCAACATTGTTTGTAGTGTGCCCTTACGACAGATAGCTAAAATAAAACTAAAAAAACTAGGAGTTTTCTATTGTTAAATTGCCAGTGACATGTAGTTTCCCACACCTTGAGGATTTGTCTCGGGCAGTAGAAGGCAGTAAATTAGTCTTACAAGCCCTTGCATTCTTACAGATGGAAAAGCAATTTTAAGTGATATTTTTTTGGGTGACTTTTAAGCTGTATTAATGATACCTTCTCTTGCCCTTCATGTCATGTGAACCTGGTCTCATCATTTGAAGACAGCTTCACTGTTCCCACAGAGAGATGTATAGAACAAAAATGCTTAAAGCCTTTTAAGACATTTCTGGAATAGTTACCACATAGGTCACAAACTACAGAGATGTATAGTAAAATTTAATGTATGTGGTCACTCTGAGGCAGTATTTACCTCATTCATCTTACCACAGGGGGGTTGCTAGTCCAGGATCAAGAAGAAACATTTCTATGTTTCTAGGAGGTACCAGTGGCTTCACCAAGTGCCTGCTCATGTCCACCAACCCTACTCTGTGCAGTAAAAGAGAGCACAGTGGGGAAAATGTATGGGACAGTACCAAAAACCTCATGTGTCTGAAGCAGACAAAGCTCAGAGTTTCAGTTGGAGATGCTGGGGATTTCACACGATGACACAAGAAAAGTCACTGGCTGCGCTGCTGCAGAAGTTTCTGTTTGCACTCGCCTGGTTCCTGCACCTGGCTTGCAGGCAGCATGGGGATTACATCCTTCCCAGGCCACAGAGAAGAGCAAAAACCGCTACCA
>VYXH01001513.1:0-38471 GCA_013397275.1 Burhinus bistriatus | reverse complement strand
AAAAAAAAAAAGAAAAAAGAAATAAAAATCCTTGACTCCAGTTACATAAAGGGTGGGCTGTTTTCCAAGGGCCCTGCTGAAAGGGACACAGGTGTCACCTGCAGGCGCACTCACAGCTTGAGGGAGGCTGTTTTGGCTAGGGATGGCCGGCACACCAGGTGCACTGCCAGCGTATGATTTTGATGCTAATGAAGCAGTGGAAAAGGCTCCAGTTAGTCACAAGACAGCGGTGGCAATGACTGGGGCTCAGGGAGGGGTAAAACTGAGGGTACCAGTGCAGCCCTTCAGGAGAAAGGAGCTTGTGGAAAGAGCGGGGCCCTGAGCTCTACTGCCATAGAGTAAAAGCTGCACCGCTCGCACCCCTGCCTCTCTCCTCAGTGCCTGTCACTGTGTGCGTGTGGCCATGCACATGCGTGTATGCATTGCTCTCAGAGGCGCGTTTCCCACTGCTGCTGGGCAGGGGAATCATAGAATGGTTAGAGTTGGAAGGGACTTTTAAAGATCATCTAGGTTCCAAGCCCCCTGCCATGGGCAGGGACACCTCCCACTAGACCAGGTTGCTCAAAGCCCCATCCAGCCTGGCCTTGAACACTTCCAGGGATGGGGCATCCACAGCTTCCCTGGGTAACCTGTTCTGGTGCCTCACCACCTTCACAGTAAAGAATTTCTTCCTAATATCTAATCTAAATCTCCCCTCTTTCAATTTAAAACCATTACCCCTCATCCTATCACTACACTCGCTGATAAGGAGTCCCTCCCCATCTTTCCTGTAGGCCCCCTGTAGGTACTGGGAGGCTGCTATAAGGTCTCCCCGGAGCCTTCTCTTCTCCAGGCTGAACAACCCCAACACTCGCAGCCTGTCCTCATAGGAAGCCAAATAAAGACCAGCAGAACCCAAGCCTGTTACGGCTTATTATCCACTCACCTGTTCTAAGCATCCTGCCTACCCGCTCTGCCTCCCCGCCACCCCACAAAGCCTCCTGTCAGAGGGGGTTCATGTGCTTTGGTCCAGTGTAACGTAGGTCGAAGCAGAGTGGAAATGTCAGGGCTGTAACCTCGGCAAAGCTCCCAGCATTGCGACTGCTATAGTGAACAGCAGCTGTGGGGTGGCCAGCGCAGACTGGGGGCTCCCCTGGCTGCACTCCGGCATTGCTGCTTTGCCAAAGGCAGCTGAGGTGTCTGCTTTCCTCTGCTTCTGCTCTAGGTACAGCGTACTGTGCAAAACCCCCCAAAACATTAATGTAGGTAAACGAGCTGTTTTCAGTCAGGCTCCCGAGAAGCATATTCCTCTGGGAAAAGCATGGACTTCTGGAAAATCATCATGAGTAAGTCTCAAATCCATGTATGGCTGAGGACTGTTTTGTTTCTAAGGTGGTTTTTTATCACCTCTGAGATTTTTCAAAGAAAAAAAAATGCGGGTTATTGTGATTGATTTTCAATTAATTGAGAATCACGTGGTCTCTCTCTCCTCCATTTTCCTCAGCTATTCCACCACTTTTATTTTCCTATTAATAGACTGTGCTTTGCCTTTTCAACTTAGTGAGTACTTTCTCACCTACACAGCCCTAGTCAATGGAAGCACTTACATAAGGATTGCACAGGCTGCCCCCTGTGCCTCTTAATGAAAATGAAGAAATGTGGGGGTTTTTTTCTAGTTCTTTAGGATTAGATTCTTCTTTCTCAAAGGCTTTTTTTGGCCTCACAAAATTAGATCACCACTATGCAAAAACCAACCCACTGTGATCACAGCTTAATTGCATAATGCCTGCGCTTACTTGAATGTTGTTCCCATCTCTTCAAGATTAAGCAAGATCCAGTGGGTTGGACCTTTGATCTGCATAATAAAGGACAAGGAGGCAGTCTGTAAATCCTTCCTTTCCAGCTTCATTCTTTGCAGTTTGGGACCTGAAGGCTTGAAATAATTTTTGCTTGCTAAGAGGAAACTATGTAATAAATGTGGAGATGCCATTATGCTAATTAGTGTTGTTAGGAAAAATCAATGTATGTATGTCATCCAACGGCAAGCAATGATCTTCTCACAATCAGCAATTTATCATGCATTGCCAATGCAGTAGGGCTAGGACTATTTTATTCAGATAAATTTCTCATTCATTTAGTCAGTAAATCATGGTGCACTTCATGATAGTCATTCTTAATGTGATTGCATTTTGTTAACTTTTAATCACGCATAATGGATTTTATCTGACAATGAGGTCAACCTGTAGTCTCTTCCTCTGTCATTTGTATCTTACCGTCCCAGCATGGACAAGCTCTCAGCCATACCTGGATGCCCTAGACTGGAAGGGGGTAGGGAAATACAGGAGGCACAGGAAGATGAGCTTTTAACATTGGTTTCAAGCATCTGATGCTTAGCTGAAGATTCACCTTAGGTGGGATTATACTTTGCCTCCAAGTGTAACTGAATTTGCTTGAAAACTGTGTTTGCATGCTCTCCAATGACACTTTTGGGCCGACCAGTTTGAGTCAGGGCTGTGGGAGCACCTTTATTCCACTAGATACCCTGGTAGGGATGCATCCAGTGCTGCACTTTTATCTGCAGGCTGTGCTGAACTTTTTTGTTGGCAAAGCAGTGGAAGATGAGGCGTGGAAGTGAGGCAGGGAACCATGGCGGTTTTCAGTGAGAGATGGGCTCTTTTCTTTGGTGTCTTCATCTTGAGTCCAAACTCAGCTGTGACTTGCTCATTCTTAAGCTGGTAGAAAAAGTCCTGTTGTCTTTACCTAGAACAGGAATGGGCCCTGGATCTCCCTTGCAACTTCAATACAATTCTGCTCTTCTTTTTTGTGTTTCTGAATGGCTGTGAAGTGTTTCCATTTGCTGCTTGTATACGTGGTTTGACTTGCTGTTCTACACTGAAACAAGCCATAACTGTCTTTTCTCTTTCCTTTTCTGGTGGCTTTGCTATGTTTTGGTCATCTTCCTCCCTGCACCCCCTCACAATCTTCATCTGTTCTCCTTTCAGTCTTGCCTTCAGTTTTTTCCTTTCTTCCTTTTTGTCAGCCAGAGACTCTTTCTCTTCATTCACCTCTCACTCTGAAGCATAGTAAGCTCTCTCAGCATTATGTCCACTGAAAGGGGAAATGGGAATACAGGGAGGAGAGTTACAGAGCACTGGAGGTGCTGTTCTGCTTCAGGTTCTAGCACTGTGCCATCGACGTGGAGGTCAAGCAGCCTTTGATGAGCTGCTTGTGTTGGATTGCTTGTCCAGGCATGGGGAGGAACACTGCCCGTCCTCACTGACTGCTTCAGCAGTTCCCCATGACAGAGAAGATGTCACATCTCTCTTCTCCTGGGATTCACAAGTCTGGTTACATAGTTGGGCCCAGGCTTGTTAAACCCCTGGGCCAGAGACCTGAATCTCCTGGAGGTGCTCTTCTGCGCTCCTTGCCAGCACTGTGCCTGCCCCTCGCTGTCACCTGTATGGACGTGGTTTTCTCTGCTTCCTTTCAATGGATGTAGTCTTCATGCGAGATCAGTTTATCATTTAGAAAGGTATTTGAGTTCCTTTGGAATGAAAGGTACTATATGAGTATAAAATCCTCTTAATGTCCCAGAAGGCCGCCCATCGATCTTGGAACAGCCATTTCAATTCTCCGTCCAGATTCCCTGATTTCTTTCTTTTGTTGTTGTACTGAGACAGTGACAATCTGGAGACTGATGACCCTTTCTCTTACCACACTACCAGAGGGGGGAGAGGGAGAATTAATTGTCCGTGAATTTTGTGGGAGGTTTCTCCTGCAGTGTCAAACGATCAGGATACCTTGTGTGTACTGATGCTGTGACTCCCCATCCTGCTATGACTTCCACGCGGAGCCTGACCTGCTCTTTCTAGGCTGGACTCTCTCTAGTTGCACTGGTGCAAGTCAGGAATACTCATCGAAGTTAATGAAGTTATGCAGAAGGCATTTTAGAAAAGAACTGGGTCTTTTGTTTGGTAAATGGAAATTGAGTAAACCTCTGTTTTTTTGTTAATATTTAAGAGAAGAGCACCCTGAAGACATTTTGTATCTTAACAGGTTTTTAGTACCTCTCTCTCTGTCTGTCTCTCTAATGCAACTTTGCCTACAGCCTCATGCATTAGCAATGCAAAGCAGATTTTGAAAGCCAAGGGAATCCAGGCTCTTCCAGATGAACACTGATTTTTAAAAAAATAAAAATCTAGAAAGAATAAAGGTTGTCCAAGTGGCATATGGCATGACAGTGACCCTGCTGTAAGGACAGACGTACAGAGCTGATGGTAATCCTATACTGGAGCCAGATAACATCCTGAGGTTAGGAAATCAAAGCCCCATGCTTTGGCTTAGCAGAGAATTAGCATGTGGAGCTTGAATTAGCTCTGGAAACAGGGCCGTTCAGTTCTTAGTCATGTTGCATTTGGGGCTTGCAGCAAGATCCTACCTCATCCTGTGCAGGAAAATCAGACCCATGTAGTTTGACCAGGGAACAGAGTACGTTTAGTAAAGCTTCAGTGTTTAGATGGATTTGTGGAGAAGGTATATACTGTTTCTGATAATTAGTTCGGAGAAGTTAATGTTTGTTACTGCAGAAACAGGTCATAAGCTGCTTGGTCAAATGCTGCTTAAAAGCTGTGTGAAGTTGGGGAATAAGTGCCAATACTCAGAGCAGAGTACAAGAAACGACTGGGGCAGAGGTTGTGGCAGTTGGTACCCAAGGGACGTTTTCAGGGCTTTTTCACATGGGGACCCCAGGAAGTAACCTACAGCAAACTAAGCCTCAGGCCTGTACAAGAGCCACCTCCGCACATGGGAATTTAACGTCCTTTAATGACGCACCCGAGTCCCAACGCTTGTTAGTGGAGCCCTAGTTCCTGCGAGTCCCAGCGCAGGCGATGCTCCGGCCAGCGGAGCTGGTGCCTTGAGCTGCGCTCCTGGCACCTGGGCTAGCATTGCTCCGTTGAGGAATTTTGTGGGGCGATTTCAGGTGGTCGAGCACTGCGCAAGGGCACGATTTTCTTCCAGAGAGAAAGCAGAGTACACGTGATGTAATTATTTCACTTCGCAGTAGGACACAGGCATAGCTTGGCATCAAATGAGTGAATCCCTTGTTACGTAAATGCAATGCCCTTGTTAAAAAAAAGTTGCTGTCAGACAGTGATGAAAACCAAGAATTTTTGCATTCTCTTGCAAACTGCCTCTACCTCACCCAAGCCCACCTCTCTCTGCCCTACTGCTTGTGATTTCCCCCTCTTTCTTCTGATTTTTAAATATATTTAGCAATGAGATCTTCCTTATGGATAGTTTCTGAAAGAAAAGTAGGACATGTCTTCAAACACATGATATCGATAGCAATTCTTGGAAAACAGAAACAGATCTTAATAGGGTAGGACCGTCATTTTTTGGTGCAGTTTTGGATGTCTTAGCAGCATTCAGTTAGGCTTGATTTTTAAAATGGAAGAATGATTCCTGTTATAACCACTGTCAACTGAAAGGATGATCAGCACTGAGACGTTTTGACCATACTCATCACATTTCAGTTTAAATTTACTTTTATTTTCCCACAAAGGAAGAAATTGGGTACAGGGGAGAAGCACAAATCTTTGTCTAAAAGCAGCATGTAATTTGAAAAAAAAAAAAAAAGTTTTCAGGCTTTTTTTGGAAGGAAATCTCCTGGCTCAGTTGCAGAAGGTAGATATGCAGTTAAAGTGGTTGTTGTTGTTGTTGTTCTCAAAAGCATATGCATATGTTTTGTATTGGATTGTTATTGGTCAGGAATGGGGATCTGTCTTTTTTTTTTTCTATTTCATATCAAATGATTTCTAATGAGCTTGTCATCATAGTATCTAGATCCAAGTACAAAATTAAGGTTATGACAAAGTTGAAGTATCTCAGTCACGACAAAGTTGAACTGCTTTATCTATTTAAAGGGCACACATCAGATTTTTTAATACAAGCTTTTTGAAGGAATTTTGGGCTTATTCTTTTAGAAACAAGCTTTGGTATTTATTGTTGTTTCTTTTCGCATTTTGCATTCAAATGGTGGTGTTATTAAATTATTATTATTATTTTTAATTGGCCTCTGTGCATATCTGTCTCTGCTTTCCTGTCGCATCATCTGCTGCTTTTTTCCCCCCTGCAAGTAGAGTTACATTCTCTTGCTTAGGATAATGCGTGATGGGGGAAAAGATGAAACTCATTAAAATACTTAACCAAGAAATAGTCCACTTATACAATCCCCTCTTGTTTTTGACGGTGTCCCTGGAAGCCAGAGTGCAGACTTAGTCATTTTTGCACACACAGGCAAGCAGCCACTGTGAATATTTAAAATCCAGTCTGTTAACAGAGTAGCTACGTTGGTTTTTGTTGCAAGTGATGGATCACTAATAGTTTAAAACTCAGAGATTGGGAACTTCTTTTGTAAATTGAAGAGGATTATTTCATGCGGTTGAACATACCTGTCAGAATATAGAAGTCTATTAGCAGAGATGGGATTGCACACCCAGGGGTTGCTTGCAATATGTAATTTACTAAACACACATGTAGCAAAAATCAGACTCGACAGCCAAGATTTTAGCTCTGTGCTGCTACTTTGAGATGAAGCACACGAACAGAAAACACTGCTTAATACTCGCCTTGCAACTGTGGTCTCTGATCAGGTTTTTGCCTTGTGAAATATGGTTTGGCTCAGCACCCGATGAAGTTGTTTGTAGTATGAATGGCTTGCTCAGTAAGGGCACTGTGACAACTCTTTTAATTATTGTATGTAATTGTTTATGCATTTTCATGTCAAAGAAGGTCTTTACTGAACTTGGAGTGCTAAAAATGAATTTAATAAAATTATAAGAATTGAGCCAGTACATCTTTCTCGTTCCATACTCTTGACTGCAGGTGCAGTATCTCAGTTCACACGGCTGTGTTCTTCACGTGCAAAGGGAAGTTTTCAAAAGAGCAGTGATGCCCCCAAATCCTACAGAAAGTGAGTGCAGGTTGGCTCTCCAATTCTCATTTCTTCTTTTAAAAATTTCTCTCTACATCTTTATTATTTTTCTCTGACTGGACAAGAATGCCCGCACACCTTCCCAGAGTTGGTCAATCTCATCAGAAACACTGACAGATAAATACAATCCCTGCTATCCTTCTCGTGTTCCTGGTTTCATAGGCACTGTTTGTCACCTTGTTTCTATCAGAGTTGTGCTAAAGGGTCTTTTGCTCCCCACACCACCTCTCCACAGCCTGCGTCAGGACTTGATGTAGCACTGGCATATTAGGAAATCCCTGTAGTTCTGGGGACTTAAAAGACTGGGCCTAGGAATCATAGCACTTTTGCTTAAATAGGTGATCTTACTAGGGAAACCTAGATACTTTTGGAAATGAGGATGCAATTTTTTAGAGAAAGATGGGCAGCCAGATGCAGACAACAATTTTTTTCCCTAGTCCAGATGAACGCTTACTCGTTACCGGACTAGAGAACGAAAGCTCCTGAGTAGCAATGCTGTCTTGGCAAATGTGTTGTTGGTCACAGAGCAGAACTGCTCAGGATCCCTCTGAAATAGGTCAAGTGTTTGTCAGCAGCTCAGTCTTTGACATGCTCAAATCTTACCCTACTTTTGTGCATCTGCACTCCTCTTTCTTTAAACATCCCACTGTTTCTTTGAAACCTTGAAAGGGTGAAGGAACCTACCACTAAATGTTACTTTCTGCCAAATTATGCCCTTGAGCGTCTTGTGAGAGAGAGAGAGACAGCATTTCTCAGCCATATCGCCTTTTCAGTTTCCAAGGCCCTTTTGTTCCCTGCTAGGTTAGTCAGGGAGGTACGAATGTCCTTGGGCCTCTTGCCCCTCAGCCCAGGATAAGCCTTTGCTCTGTTCCTCTGTCTGACGAAAGCACGGTGAATGGAGGGGAGACTGAGGCATTCGCAGCTGACATAGAAACTTCATGAAATATTGAAGCTTCCCTGAATATGGAGTTACTGAGTTCTCCACAGTTCTCACGCTGGTGAAGAGTGGGAGTCCGTTCCCCTCTTTTGAGCAGATATATGATTACCGAGACGTCTGCCTTGCTACAGTTTATCTTGGGTTCCTCAGCCCTCACTCCCAATACCTTTGAACCATTCTTAAACCATAGATTCCTTCCCATCCACACACTAGGTAATTTTTGTAAAGAATTAACCAAAGATGAGATAGATAAATGAGCTGTGGGCCACACATCATCATCTTCCAAGGTGGCGAATATTGCAGTACTCATCAAACCCCAGATAAGAAAGAAGATGCAGATAAGAAAGAAGATGCCCTTTCCTGTCTCATCTGTGCATGTCCAAGGCCTGATGCCTCCAATCTCTTTGACCTTACCTATGATGATTGCACATTTTTTTCATTTCCCGAATAGTCTTGCCTTAGGAAAGAGGAGATTTGGTCCTGACTAGCTGGGATACTAGCAAATAGCAGAGCATATAAGGGGTACAGACACAGGGAACTACTTTTAAGCTTTCTTACCTGTGAGCTAGGATAATGTGTAGCATTAATGACAACTTCATATCAAAACGTATTAAAATATAGAGCTTCCTATTGGGCTTGCACTGATCCCCACCCCACAAAAAACTAGCCACCCACAAACAAAGCACCAGCAGCTTCAGCTAGACACTTTTAAATTTAGCAAAAAGCTTTTGAGAAAACTTCCAGGAGAGCGTACGTTTTCCTGGACAAATGGAACAGCAGAGTGGAGCAGCAACAGGAATTGGAGTGAATTTTCCCCTATCAGCGGAGAGATCACTTTGGAGTTCCACCTTGTTAAAGGACTGGCTAAAATTGTGCATGATTAATGGACAAAATGAAAATTAGATTATGTGTCTTTACTCTTCCTGTGACCTCTACTTTCTCCTGTATCAATTGCAAGCAGCGGGGAGGGAATTAAAAATCCCGTATAAATACCCTGAAGACAAGGGAGAGAGGAAAGGAAAGGTGCAAAGTCCCACTGTAAATTGTATGCTGTCCCCAGAACTCACAGCTCCTGAGGTCTGAATCCTACAGTACTGAAGTTTGAGGAATTAAAATGTGGAACAAATACCAAAGTTTCAGACTGCCTGTCAATAGTCACGCATGTGTCAATCACCCATGTGGAACTGCTTCCTATGGGGAATTTGGTTTCCCTGCTGCAGCTGCACACAGGAGATGACCTGTGGTTCAGACACAGTCAAGCTATTGGAACAAATGTTTTCCTCCTCCCAGAGGGAGGTGTTAGTGTGTTGCCCATCTCTGGACTCCTGTTGGGGTGATAAATTTGAAGATACGAGTCTTAAAGGCAGAGGGAAGTCACTGCTTGCCTGCAGGCATGGGGTTCTTCGGCAGTTTTGACATTCTCCAATGCTGCCTTGTGATCAGAGTGTGGATCTCTGTACCCACTCAGGGGCACCTGCGTGTGTGGTGGCACCAAGAGCCTGTCCTCCTTTCAGCCTGCAACGGGCTTCAGCCTGTAATATCAGAAAGCAAAGAGTTTACGTTCCTGTTACAGACCACTTTGACAGAACAAAACGTGTCTTGCTGTGCCCTCTACGTCTTCATTCTTGGAGGGGAAAAATGCACGTATAAATCCTATATTCACTAAAGATAACTGAAAATCAACATGTTATATGAATTGCTACCCCAATAACCTTGACACAAAAGGCAAGGAGGGGTGTATACCTTCTTGCTACCGACACAGTAAAATTAAGAGCAGGAGTGTAATACCAGACTGTATGAAATTGCTAATTCCCCTCGGTTTTTTCCATGTGTGGCCATTGGCCTTAGGAACTCAGATAATGCGGTTTCGTTTGAAGAGACCTAGGTGCAAAACCCCCACATGGCTACTGCCTGTTCCTGAGGCTCAGAAGGGTTGATGAGTGAGCACTGTGCTTTGAGCTGCAGGGCACAATCCATGTTGGATGGATTAGCCAGGTTGGATGGGGCTTTGAGTAATCTGGTCTAAGTGGAAGGTGTCCCTGCCCATGGCAGGGGGGTTGGAACTAGATAAACTTTAAGGTCCCTTCCAACTCAAACCATTCTATGATTCTATGTTTTCCAGCTCACATTTTAGCATGGAGTTGATATCTGGTGTCTTCTTTGGAAGGCCTCAGATCCTGAAGCCCCAGCTTATGTGAGAGTCTTAGTTTTTGTGTTTTGAAAAAAGCATTGTCTAGGAAAGGAAAGCTTGAACCTGCTACCTGCAACAACGGGCGAATGGAGAAAAACACAAAGCTTAATGATATTAAGAAGAAATATAAAGGCCAGTGCTGTGATTTAAGGGATTTGCTTACTGATTTCTAAACATTCAGGGTTGGCTGCTCTGTAATCGTCTTTTAGTCTCTCTAGCATAAGAGTAAGAAAAGCGCTAGAAGAGACCTCGGGGTTTCCCGTGGGAAACGATAACTAGGTCATGGGTATGCTTGCTGTGGAGTGTACATATAGTTTCCTTTAAACTGATCTGAAAATCAGAGGCATAAAGGAAGAGGAGATGGTTCTGAGCAGAAGCTCTTTTCCAGGATTGTTATGTTGTTCCTTCATCTAATCAAGTTGTTTGTCCGCTCTTAAGAGAAATGAACTGTTCGTGCCGATTCTGTTCGTTTTTTGTTGTCACTTGGCACTAACCCAAAGTTGGGCAGTATGAAATCAAGGTGGGTAATGATACCCTTAATGAGGACCTTACATGACCACCTTATGCTGAACATTACATGATTCTCAACAGGTTGGTTTGGCTGCCTTCTGCCTAGTTAATAAATACAAGACCTGCTGCAACACTACTCAGTCGTCGCTCCCAAGGCTTCCGCTTTGCTCACATAAGTCATGGTGGGACGTCCCATGTCCATGGCACTGTGCAGTAAGGGCATGCTGAGGGACCAAGGACATGATGCACCCTTGTTCTTTGTCTCGTTTGTGCCATTTTTTTCCTTGACTTCCATGTCAGAGTTTTCTGTGCATATCTTGTCATCTTCTAATGGTTCCTTTTGTAAAGGGGGGCAGTCCTCTGGGAGTATGTCGTCTCTGCTAGGGCTGCCTGTTTCTACAGCAAGGGACGTCACTGAAGTGACCCACCTCTGGAAAATCATAGTGGGAGACCAAGCGCTGTAGCTTTTATCTTGATGTTGCTCATCAAGGTCAGCCTGGTTACTGAGAAAACTACCCGTCTCCTGTTTCTGCTACAGTTTTACAGTGAACTTGTAATCTGTAGTTCAGTTTTCTCTCTGTAAAAAAACATCCTCTTGTTTAGAGGGGGAAGGTAGAGCCTTAGAGAATTGCAGAAAACATCTTAAACAGATTTTTTTTGAAGCCCCTTTGTAAAGGCTACCATTTTCTTATGAAGCCCATTGACTCAAATTCTTTAAACGGCAAGTTAAGGACCGTGTTCTTTGTAGAGGTGTAGGTGGTCTTGATATGTGAATGAGTTGAATACATGTCTAATTGGGCATACATTTCTATACAGGTATTTTGACCAGACAGTCAGCTAATAGCTCCAAATAAGATACTCTGCCCTCTTATATCGGTTCATCTGCCACTGAGATGTGCTTAGCAAGATATATGCTGCTTTTCATGCATATAACTCTTGTTAATGCTAAGGATCGTTATGAGTGTGTGGAGAGGTGTCCTTGCTACATCCTTTCAGGATATTGTCTCTGAGGAGAAGGAGTTACTGTTCGGATGACATGGCTGTCCAGAAATGCTTGCAAATCAAATGCTTTCATTTGCTTTTTATGTGTGTGTGGGGGAGGCTGCACACCTTAAAAAATTCTCTCACCCAGCATCTCGCTTTAAAGAACAAGGTCCTTTTAGGTTTGCAGGAGCTCAAAAAGGCGTGCAATCACACCCATTTTGAATAATTTGCTACAAACCTGTGTTGTCAGTTAGGTATCTGTCTGCACAGTCTATTTTTAAAAAACTAGTTTTGGTTTGATGCTATCTCCTGTCTAAAAAGGGAGGGGGGGTGTCAGGAAACCCTAAGTTTGTTTCCAGCCTTTAACACAGCTGGCCGCATGACATACAGTGAGTCACTTAACTTCTCTGTTTCGTCTTTTCTTACTGGTAGAACAGTTTCCCAGTGTATTTTGTCTTTTATGTTGCCCATCTGTTCGGTTCTGTGCTTTTTTGGACAAGGATTTCCATTATTCCTCTAGCAAGGCATGTAGTCAGGGCATAAGGCATACCAAGTGGTGATTGCCTGTTCAACGTATAGCAAATGTGAGTGAAGAAAAGCAGAGCTTTATTTACACAACAGTTTCAGTCTGTGCCATGGCACTACATTAAATGCGCAGGAGGCTAGCAGCAGCGTGGCTACACATGTTCTGTAATATGCGTACTCCATGTGTTGTTTTTCAGCCTCCTGGGAGAGCTTGCCTGCTAAAGTTCTGCAATCTGGATCTGCTGTGTATTCAGTGTTATTTTGGTACCAGCTGATAGCATAAAGGCTGAATAAATTTGCTTCATGTTAGATGTGGCCCTCTGCAAATAAACGTGCATGTTAAGAAACCCCTCCATGACATAATTAGTTGTCTGTAAGCCACGGTGTCATTGTGCAGAGTAATTAGTTCTGTTTATTTAAAGGAGTCCCGGAAAGCTATTAGCAGTTGCCAGTGGACCAACAATGAGAAAAAGAAAAGATAAAAACCCACGTGTGGTGGTTATTAGTCTCTTCATCATACTAATGGACAGCTTGTAAGAAATTGGACTTGCTATCAGTGGCACTGAGTAACAGCAATCGTGCGGGGGCATTGTTTCTTCTCGCTGGCGATAAGGGCGACTTGTGGCAGGCTTTGATAGGATGCTCATTTTTATCTGCTAAGTGCACGATGCTTGTAAAAACAGCAGTGGCCTTGTTACCACTTGACATGACACTACTTTTAGCTGTTTACATTGACACGCCACTACACTCTTTTAAAGCTTCAGCCTGGGGTCAGATTCATTAGAGTACTTCAGAAATTATACCGATACAGCATCTGGCCTGATTTCTTTATGCTCCCTGCTCCAAGCAAGATGGAGAGAGTCAGTGTAACCCAGTGGATGGTCTTCACTTGCTTGTCAAATTTACTTTCTGTGATGAAGTAGTCCAAGGCTTTTGGAAAAGCAAATGAGGTACTTCAACTGTAGGTGTGCTTACACGAGGAGAGGGGAGGGAACCCCATCTGTAACCCCGGAGGGAGGAGAAGGAAACAGCCTCCAGCATGGGTTGTTGTGAGCTGGCCGGTGGCCCCAGCTCTCAGCAGGGATGTTTCAGAGGGAAAAGCTGCGGCAGTGGCTAGGCTCAAATAGATCTTGCACAGATGTAGGCCTGCTGAAGTCAAGAGGATTAATAAGAGTGGCAACTAAAGCATTCACTTCTGAAACCTGTGGCATTTAATATATTGGAGTTCTTTCCTACAAGATTTCTAAACCATCTTATATGGGCTATTAGTGAATTATTTCCCTATTCTGTAATTCTCTAACTTGGCTTATAAATTTTACAGAGAGGTTATTAGCTATAAAGGGTTGTGACAAATGACCTGGGAGAAGGAGGGAAACTTAGTTAAACTTTTCTTCCCCACCCCCACCACTAGATTTAGCAGCCGGGCTAAGTCTAGGTGTGCTCTCGGTCTTTGTAAAGATGGGTACCTGTAAGGAGATCAGTGAGTGGTCCCAGGCTCCAAGGAAAAGGTCTCTCCTGCAAGGGCGAGAAAAATCTTCTGGAGTTCCCCGCCGAGACTGCAGTAACTCTTATGCAGTGAGCCACCCCATTCAGATGAAATAGAGACTATAGGCGATAGTAGGAGCCCTGGCCTGAGCCTCTGTGCTGAGCATGTCCATTTGCTACCATAAGTCCACACATACGTTGGAACAGTTTTGATGGAAGCAAAGCTGCATCTGCCAAACCCCATCAGCTTTTGCAAGAGGCCATTGCTGCCTGCAAAAAGGGACAGTCTTCAGGAAGTGTTAGGAAACCTCTGGCAGTGGTGCATGACTATAATCCATCTAATATCTGTCAGGGCTCCTTTGTCTGAGCTTCTGCAGAAGCTCGTTTTCAGATCTCTGCTCTACAAGGTGTCCTGGGTAATTTCTGTGTATAAACCAAACCATGAAATAAATAAGTAAAACCCGTCTTCTCAGTACCCTCAGATTTGGGTAATCGGTCACGTTATGTATTAGGGGCTGTCCCTTCGATTTTCTTTTACTTCTGGATGCTGTCGCTTCTACATATCATGTGATATAAATAATACTGCTTGGAATCTGAAAGCTGCAGCTTTTTATGGCCAAATTCCTATATTATTCTCTGAATTCATGCTGCTGGTTTTTCTGCTTGTGGCTTATATCCTGCCCACCTTTACATATGGCCATCCTGTCCTGTTCCACAATCAGCCCTGCTCTGGGATTGCTGCATGTGTAATGCATCTGTAATCATTCCACCTGAAGGTGTGGGGGAAGGTAGCCAGCAAAACATATGAGTAAGATTTTTGCAAGCGTATTTGAGTCATTTGTCGTGAGTTGCTTGTTTCCATGGGAATTACTAAGTGAGAGAAGACATAAGTGAATCTTACTCCTCGCTTTAGCCTCCTCTTGCCTCGAGTCTGGCTGCATCAACCTGCAGGACCTATAATTTACACCCAGGGGCAACTGAGAGAGCTCGTTTTCCCTTTTAATTATTATTGCAGTGAATAGATGGTGACCTATCAAGGGAGGAGAGGAATTGTGTGCCTACTTGTTAGAATAGCCCAACACTGCAGCCCAAACTTCCTTGCGTGGCTGTAAATATGCCAGACCTGCCTTTGTGGTGAACCACAAATGCTCTCAGACTTTTGAGGAGTCTGGGGAGATGATTCCAGATCCTAAGGAAGAACAATTCATCTCTTTCCCCATCCCCCTATCCACACATACACCATCCCCTTGTCTCTTTTTAGGTCATTTATAATCAGCAGTCATGGAGCACTGGCCTCATTAGTGATATAGCCATTCCTTCAGTGCTTCAGAAATAATCATTTAGAAAAAATGCGCGGTTTTCTTCCCTTGAGAGCCCGTGAGTGATGAATTTATTTCAGTCTGGCTGTCTTGGCTGTCTTGCTCAGCCTTATTTCCATATTTATTTCAACAAATAATGTACTATGGGAGCAACAAAACAGACTCTGGGAAGCAGACAGGATAGCCTGGGCAAGGAGGGGTTAACCAGAGAGATGGCATGCGAAAGCTGGGGCTCAGGGGGAGACGTTTTTATTCCGAATCATTTTTTAATGTATATACTTTCTGAGTGTTTGTGTTTGTAGAGGTTTAGAAGCCCTGGGATTTGGACATTGATTTATTCATAGGGCACCATTTAGAGAACAGACATTGTCCCCTGAGTGGTCCCAGCCACCGACCTTTCTCCTGAAGGGACCATCCCTTTTGTAATGGCGGACAGGTGATTAACTTTCTATGCCAGCTAATGACTGGGGTCTCTCACAAGCAAGTGCTGCTAATTGTGACCAGCCGGGAGGGCTGGTGTACTGGGACCAATGTACTCGCCGAACGAGAGGCGGTGAGCAGCCCCAGCACACTCAGGGTCCAGCTGCATATTTGCTCCATCTCCGGGAACCTGCACTCGCAGCTACTGTAAACCAGCCTCATGGAGGGATTTAAACTCATGATTTTTGTTCTGCCAGCAACCGTTTCAGTAATGGAGTGTTACGCTCTGGAAGCCTAACCGCCAAGGTCAGTGGCCAAGGACTGGGAAGCAGAGCTCCCGTCTCTTTCTCCCCATGTTTCTTCAGCCATCCCGGGCAGCCCAGCTGTGGCACCACTTCCAGTGTGCACATCAGAAACAAACACAGCCCCTTCCTCCAAGCCACCACGGTCACACTAGGTTTATTTGAGTAACACTAAACATTCTGAATTCCTTGAAATATGCTTTCTAAGGATTGACCTTCCCAATGGGTGAGCTCATCCCGTTAGGCCCCTTAGCACCCCTGCTCTGCCCTGCCGCCGGGCAAATAAATCTACGTACATGGCATTGCTTCATGCCATGTGGTTGCAGGCACAAGTCAGATGTGTGTGCCATGTGTTATATTTGCAGTTTGGTTTTATGGGTACTTATGGAAAGGAAGGCTGAGCCTGTCCTCTCTGAAAATATAGCCCCTCTACTTCCCTTCTCCCCTCTCCTCCCGCTCAGGGGACACAGGCTCACGTGTGAAGTGGTGTTTCTGCTGTGGCTTGTGTCTGTGTTTCATTTGTTTCCTGGGATGGCTTTTCTGAAGCATCTGGAACTTGTCACTTTTGCGTGCATCTGCAAAGTACGTGTAATTTGCCTTGCTCTACGTTTTCAAAAGCAGCTCCTATTCAGATTTCCTTACAGGTAGTATTTGCGCACAGCAGACCTAGTGTTTGATTGCAGAGATCCAAGCAGTTCTATGTGTAGCAGCCCCGTATGTTTTCCATATGTGCATATTCTTAATGCCTCTTCCAGGTTTTGTTTTCCTTAGTTAGCCTGGCATTCATTTACCTAAAACTATTCCCCTGTTGGCTTGTTAATTAATAGATAGATATTCCCAAAGTTTTCTTTTCTGCTGTGTCCCCTTCATACTGAACTTTCAAAGGCCCAAGCCAACCAGTTCTCTACCAGCGTAACTCTGATAGGTGAGGGACTAATATTTTAAAGCAAGTTCAAATGCTGCTTGTGTCAACCTTCTAATTTAGAGACAAATTTCCCCCTCCAGTCTTTTCCTTTAAGGCAGAAATGATTATTTCCTTCTTTTCATCTGGTTTCTTAATGCACTGTTGTCTAATCACCTTGGTAGCAACGCTGTAACCAGGTAATGGGGGAATAAGTAGCATTTGGCTTGCTGTCTTCTCCCCTAAGAAAAATCAGTGCACGCATCTGCCCTACTTTAGGGATAAGCGTCATCAGCTCAGGAAATCTGGGGGGATGGGGGTGAGTATAACCAGGAAGGTTTGTAACGGTGGCATCTCTCTGTGAACAGGGAAGGTTCTCAGGGGAGGAATTTAGCACTTTGCTCTTTCCAGCTGCTAGTTGGGACTGCTTTCAGCTTTTGCAAAGTCATACCTCCCTTGCTTTTGAAGAATTTTCCGAAGAGGAAACATAGAGCCATATCTTTGAAACCCTGTGCTGGTCACCTTTATTTTACAATTGGGGAAAATGGCTTAAAAAGGCTTTCACATCAGGCAACAGTAGGGGGAGAAGGGACGGATTCTGAAAGAGAGCAGGTAGATTTCACTTTGCCGTACAGGCCTCAAGGATATCTCTGCTTTCTAACAGAGAAACTCCTGAAAGTCTCAAAAGACATTTTTTTCATCTTTATTGAAGAGCTGGAAGCTTTGCATTTACAGAACAGATGTCCTTTGTTACAAATTTTTTATTCCTTATTGAAATAGATATGAGCAAGAATTCACACCACACAAACTCAGAGGGAAGCAGTATTTTAAATGGAATGATTAAAAACCCTGCCTTCTCCCATTGCTTCATTTTTCACTTTTGACTCCTGTGATGTCACCCATTTGCTCTTCTCCAGTTGTCATAGCTTTTGCTGGAGAAGAGAGGAGAAACTCACCTTGGGTGTCCATATACAATGTGAAAGGCAAGTGAAAAATAAAATAGTGGAGGGGGAATATATCTTTTAATCTTTTCAGATCAGAATGAACTCAAGATCAACCCTGGGCCTGCATCTGATATCCTTTCTTGATTCTCATTAAGTTGAACTTGTGATAACCTACTGTAAAACATTTAGGCTTCAGACACAAGAGCAGACTGCGACGCTGTGCAGATCATCACGCCCAGGTGAATGATCAGAAGTGATGGGTCAATATGTGCAACAAAAACATGGCTGAAATGAAGTCCATCATTAAGGCAGCGTGGGGAGGAGGTCCCCCTGGACAGACGGGGAATGACGAGCATAATTGAGGTTGCTGGATCTTACACCTAACGTGTTAGCCAACTAAATCAGAGTTTACACCAAAAGGTTGTGAGCTTCTGGGAACTATATGGTTGCTGGCGATATTAATTTACTACAAATCCTTCCTGTAAGCTCTTTGTAGAGTTACACACTGTGAACTTCTTTTTCCGTTAATCTTTTCTTTTGTGAGGCTGAGTTTAGTGCTGGTGAGGAAAGGCAGCCTGATGTCCATGGAAAATGAAATCCTGTATTTATCCATAGACTAAGCACCAGCTGTTCCAGCAGAGGAACCCACTGCAAGATTGAATTCAGCTCACTCAGCCCTCTCCTTCCCCTTGGTTTGCCTTCTCCGATTGCCTGTTGGGCAGTGAAATTGGTAAAATGGATGTATCATCCATTCTGAGTTAGACTGACACCGTTCAGTTGCCCAGATGCCTTTCAATAGCTTTTCAGGTTTTGTCAAGTACAGTGATACTGAGCCCCTTGCTTTAAATCTGTCAGTCAAACCAGGTGCTTCGGAAGAGCTGTGCTTTTACCTCCAAGTTTTACAAACTATGGTATATGCCAACCACTAGCAGAGCTCAAAGGTGTAGGGGTTTCTACATCAACCCATGCAGAAACCCTTCAAAACCCTGGCCAGTCATGCTGTCCATTACAAAGACACCTCTCTACTCCACGTGGAGCTAAAGTGCTGCTGCTGCTGCCTTCACGCAGGAGAGGTAGGTTGGCCTGGAGACACCACTCTTCCAGCATCCTTATGTCCCAGCAGAAGGCCCACAGCTGGAGCTGCCCCAAGCAGAGCACAGGACTCTCTGGCAAGGCTGCGCTGGAGGATCCCTGCTTGACCACAACCAAGCTTCATGCAGAGGTTACTACCAGAGAGTCTGTGACCTGCATTTCACAAGTGAGGTGACTGTAAATATTCATTTTGGCCTTAAGAAGTGTTGAAGCCTTTGTCAGGAAAGGAGGATTAAAACAGAAACCACAGAATGTGGACCAAAAGTAGAAGGAAGTGATGAACGTTTTAATGAAAAAAAAAAAACCAAAACATTAAATTTTCCAGTTACTTTTACTCCCAACCTGGCAGAAACACTAGGTCCTGATTCTTTTTTCCCCTGTTACATTGGTTTGCCAACAGTTGCAGAGGCCAATTTTAAAGTTGGAGCAAACCCATCACGCTTGCACTACTTTTCCTGATGCTTCAGCCTCAGGTGTTTTTGCTTTAAGCTGTGAACACAAACCAGCTGCCTACAGTGCTTCCCGTTTTCTGCATCTGTTTGTGTGTCATGTAAGTGAACGTAGATTAATTGTATTTTTCTTCCCCTCTAGATCTGACCATCTTGAATGGCCATAACACCTGCAGGATATGGTACAGTCAGGGATTCAGATGGATTAATATATCCTATATGCCCAGTGCAAGAAGATATCCCATCCCAAAGCATCCTAGCTTTCTTTAGTTTGGCTGTTGCAATACTGTTTTTAGACCTCATCAGATTTCTACAGCTTTGGCTTGTAAGTGATAGGAGTGATCCTCCTTACCCTCCTTCCTTGTACACTTAGCTTTGCTTATGTTTGGGAGTGAGCAGTTCATCACACTGAGCAAATTCAGCCCAAATCCACAAGCTGTGATTGCCTTAATGGAAAAGTGATGCTTTCAAGCAGAAATCCTGGAACAAAAGCAGTGCCCCAGGTTACAGAGCTGGTCGGTGTGCATTGAGCAGCCAGTCTTTGTTTCTAGTCTGTCCCCTCCTCTTAACTACATAGCCATTTTTTCTCATTGCCACCTTAACAGTTTGACCAGCCACTTACACCACCCCAGTGCTCTGTTCACCAGAGCCACCAAAACATGAAATTTTGCAGAAGTCTGTGCAGTGGGGACTGTGGCTGGACGTGGGATCAGAAGTCACCAGCCGATAGCTGCTGGCAGAGCCGCTGCCGTGAGAGCTCTGCGCTAGTGTCAAGCAAAGCCACTATTCCCCTAACAAAAGTTACTTTCAAACCTTTGCAGCCTTTGGCTCATTTGATGTTTAACCCAGCTTTACTGAAAGATTTGCAGTTTTTCTAACAGACCTACTAGGATCAGAATTTAACCCTTGTCAGCCAGTACGGTGCTGAATGCCATACCTTGGCTTATATACTCTAGGTCTGGAAATATGATTTGCCTTGCGTTATCTGACTCAGTGGCTTGCAGTCACGCTTGACTGCAAGGCCCGTTATGTAGAAAAGTTGAGGCGAGATTCATTTTCTTGCAGCTTCCTTCAGATTTCTAAAAATCTGTGGGAGGTGGCGGGAGATGAGAAGTCCTTGGTTTTAATTCATCTAAGTTTAAAATTAAATTGGTGTATAGGAGAATAGCTTCTAACAAAGCTGTAAGACCAGCAGGTAAGGAAGATATAAACAGCAGTGGCGGAAAGGCTGTAGAAATCTGCAAGTAAAGCACATGGATGCAGGTCTGGTGTAATTTCTGCTGCTGGCACCGTCTCGCTCCCCCTGCACAGGCGAAGGTGGGGAGTGAGGAGCTTCGGGTCACAGCAGGCATTGCAGCCCTGCATCAAAATGGCAGTGCTTTGTTAGGGCCTGTCTTCCAGAGTGGCTTGCTTTCTCTTGCCCTTTCCCGACTGACACTGAACCGGTAGGAGAGATGTGGTACGTTTTCCCGGTGCTTCGCCTGTGCCGTTCTCCCATTCTCCCCTCTCCATCCTCCCCCCTCCCCTACTCCCCTGCACTCCTCTTACTCCCCGCTGCCCACATCGAACATGTACAGATTTTACGGTTCACTGGAGAATAAGTGGCTGTCATTTCACAGACGGGCCAGGATGTAATTAGCCACAATGCATCGAAGTAATGGAACAGATGTCTCTTTGTAAACTGAGTTTGCTGTTGCACACTCTGTGTGTGTGACCTGCCGACTGCTCCGGGCGATTCCTCCCAGCCCCCTCGGCCCCCTCCCCTCTCTCTGTTGCCGAGCCAAGGGCTTAGCTCACATCAAGTGTTCGTGTGTTTGCGGGTTTGTTTTTCTCTCTCATGCACTCCTCTCTCCTGCTGTAAGGCCACTGATTATGTGACGGAGTGTTAGCAAGCAGAACCTGCATTTATCGATGGAGTCATTCAAAATAGAAAAGGTGATACCCCTCTTATGAGATAATTGGCAGTTTCAAGTTGCTCTTATTACCCGATGATAATACAGCAGTAAAATCATAAATTACTGTTATGATGCCAGGCCTCCTCCTCTCTCTCTCTCTCCCTCTCTCTCTTTTCTTTTTTTTAACTGAAAATAAAATAGCTGCGTTCTCCCTGAGCCCTCAAATTAGTATTTACATTTTAGATAAGAGATGGGCTATTGGACTGATTACAGTGTGATAACGCACACAAGCTAACAACAGACGTGACCCTCTCAGAAAGATGTCCGTCTGACTCAGCTAGGAGCCGCAATCCAACCACCAATCCAAACTTAAAAGGGGCAAAACCAGGACCTGACTTCCAGATTGTCATTTTGTAGAGCAAGCTTGTCTCTGTCAAGTACAGAAACTGAGTGACTCTCTAATTCATGGAATTTTCCCCCCTTAATATTCCTGAGCTGTGTTTTCAGGCTGTATCTACGCAGGTTTTCCATTTCTTTAGTTCATTGTGTCCATGCAGCTCCTGAACCCTGGACATCTTCTCACTTGCAGCTCTCCAGCTGTGCTGCTTTAGCTGCTCCTGCTGAGGGTTCCTGCCAGTGCCCCGTACCATGGGTGGGAGCAGAGGGAGCTGCTGGGGCAGGCTGGCTCTTGGCCTCCAGTGCTGAATTGGGTTCCACTCACAGCTCAGCCAGGCCACAGAGGAGCTAAACACCACGACCAGGCACCAGCTACTAGCGGCAGGAACCTAATGGTGGCACAAACAGGGAGGGTATTTGAAGAAAAGACATGCTTGTGTTCTTGGTGCCTCTGGGTGTTTTCATTGTACAAGTAAGTTTGTGTGTCAGGGCACTCATAGTCAAATTGTGTATGCAGTCCCTCTGTGTGTGTGTGTGTGTTTGTATGCTTGCGTGCATTTACGGTTTATTTTCACACAAATTTCCTGAAGAGCTGCATTGTTTCCCCAGGGCAGTTTTGATGACAAGGTTCCCATTAGTTCCCCTGGTTTCGACCCAGCAAGCTTAACTTCAGATTGCACGTCTTCTGAGTGTTAACAGTGGTGAGATACATTCAATAATGATGGTAAAAAGCAGGTCTTTGGTGTAGGGAGGAGTAAGTTTTTACCTTGAGCTAAAACGATAAAGAGGCTAAGTAGCATGATAATGGAGAGCAGAGTGTAAATATGCTGGATATGTTAAACTTCAGAGAACAGTATCATAACTCAGAATAATCCTCTGCAATGTTTAACACTATGGACAAGGCATTAGTTTGGTGCCATCTTCAGCACTTCTCTTCAACACATGGAGTGGCTGATTAAAGATTTCAAAGAACAGAGGCATTTGGGGTTGGTCTGCAGCTTCACATATAGTTGATAGAAAGAAGATCCATAATGAAACATGAGAGAGAAGTAGCAATCCAGTTGGTGCCAGTCCTCAGAAGCAAATCCCTCATGCAGTGGGTTTCTCTACCCTACCACGTGCTCCTAAGGCTCTTTTCACTTGCGTGGACACGTGCACTGAACAACTCCCACGTTGGTTTGAAAGTCAGGAAGCACAGAACCTACCAGCCCTGCAAGCACCCATCATGGAAGGTAGTAGTCTTTACATTCAGGTCAGCTGGGTATGTGCACGGCATTGACAGTGTTGGAGAAGTCTTCTGAGGCACATCAGGCTGGCAGCAAATTTTACAAACACAGTACTGCGTGGATTCCTCTGTGTCAAAGACCACATTATGAAGCATGAGAAGTAACCTGTAGTGCAAGAACATCTGTGCCTTTCCAAGGGGGGCGAAGGCAAATTTTGTTATGGAGTTGAGAGTGTGGCTTTTCATTTCCTCTGACAGTTTAAGCAGTAGGTATTTTGTGAGACAAGGAATTGGGGTTTCGACACTGTTTGTAGCCTTCACCTCTCAATTGAAATGGTGGTTGAAAGTGGCATCAGAAAGAGAAATGGTCGTTGAGAGACTCTGCACTAAACATGGGTCCTCCACGGAAGAGGCCCAGTGATTCCCAGGACTTCCCCAGCACATACAGTGCAGTGTATTTTATCATCTGTAGTGATATTGTAAAGTTCCACAGTCATTTAATATGGTTCCATTCTTGTATACAGTGCTTAGGAAAGTAGGGGGCAAGAATGGCTCTGGGCAGCTAAACTGCAAGCCACCGCTTGGTCTTCTCTCTGGCTCTGGATCCCAGCAAACCTGGGGGGCCTAGCAGGAGACACCTACATCTGCGTTTGGCCAGGGGCCCTCAGAAGGGTGCCAGTCCAGACCGGGACTAGTTCTGGGGTCTTTTGGACGAAACAAGACCAGACTAAGGCATTGGCTTCAATTTCACTTGTGGCACAACCCATGTTCGAACCGGTCTCCTGAGGAGAAAGATTTGTGCAGTTACCACGGGTGACTTGCTGTTTGACGCCACGTTGGTTTTGTTGTGCTGCCATTTTTGGTCACCGCTTATTTCTGCGTAGCAAATAGGCAGTCAAGAGAGGAAGGCACGAGAGTGCAGCCCAGGCCTGTGACCTCGCTAAACCGACTGACCCGAAGATCTGCAAACAGGATTGAGCGTGTGGGTGTCACTCTCTGGCAGAGCTGTTGATGTCTGCAGGCAGATTTCCATTAAGTGATGTCAGGGCTGGTTCCCTGCAAACCTCATGTCTGCTAGGGAGGACCTCCCTCAGCCATCTGCTTCCAGCTTCTTTTTTGGGGGGTTGGGTTTTTTTCCTTTTGACACTCAAATCCACATGTTGATCTCACCTGCGTTGATGGAAATGACTATTAACCTACATTAATGGGAGAGAAAAATTTGTCAGTTGTTACCATTTTTCAAACTTGTTTTAAAAAGGAACCTGTGGGTTGCTTGGGTTTCAGTCAACGTTGTAGTCTGCATGGTTGGTCTGTGATGAGGTTGATACATGCATGGTGTTTTTGGCTGGTTTCACCTGGTCCCTGCCTTTCAAGAGACAAAACTTGGGGTTTGGCAAGTCTTTCCAATACAGTAAGATTTCAAAGCAGGTACAATAGATCAATTGAGCTTTCCCTTTGCCTTGTCTCAGAAGAACCAAGCTTAGTGCTGCAAATGCAGGATGGTCTAGAGTCAGGGAACAAGAGGGAGTTTCTGTTTGGGTCTAAATGAAGGCAGTCTCTGGCAGCCTAAACTCAACGTGGTTTGTCAGTCCCTGAGCCGCAGCAGTTGCTTGGGAAGATAGAATACTTGGGAAGATACTGTACAGCAACAAGTGCTTATGACAATGAGGTATCCCTAGTAAACTCTTTTTTTAAAATATACCCAGTTTATTTGACAAGAATAGTTTTTTACTGTGTAAACAATAGCTTTCTTGGTCCTGAAGTCCTTTCTCAGGAAAAGCTCCTGCTGTCCCAACAGAACGAAGACTGAGTTTGAACTGTGACAACAGCTATGGCTCGTAGCACATAGTATTTAAGTGTATGTTACTTGATTTAAAATGAACAGCAGGTTACCACCAATATGCATGGATGTCTTTGCAAACCCCTATGCCTTGGTCCACACACCGTCCCAAGGTGGTAGTTCTGCTGTATACGCTGCTGATGTACCATTTATGTACAGGGGTAAACTGAGGCAGGGGGCAACTAAGGACCTAATTCTGTCCCCAGCACGTACTAGTGAGGTCACAAAGTGTAATTCTGTGGTTCTGAATGGTAGAACGTGCGTTAAATGTGGAGGATCGTGGCTTGTCACTGATATTTAATATTTGGGTTGTGGTAGCGGGAAGAGCTTGCCCGCACATCCCCGTGCTGCCAGGTTGGCAGTGTGTGTGTTTGTATACAGGGACCCTCTAGCTTGTTAGTTAGCGGTGGGGTCACTGGCATTGCGGTGTCAGGGACTGCTGCTGCAAACCGACACAGGTACAGTGAGCAAAACCACTTACCCTTGACAAGAAGAGCGCAACCTTACTTTAGTGTGAAGGTGACCCAGGGGAAAACATGCTCAAGTGCTCTTAGTTAGGTTGGTGCTCAAGTGCCACTGAAGGCACGACTTGGGTTCCTGTGTGGCTTTGACACGTTCAAAATTGTGCCCCTAGGTCAGAGGGCAGCTTGATGTCCCTTTCCTGACCCTTTCAGGCAGTGGAGTGGCCTGGCTAAAGATGGGGTTAATGTGAATCTGAGCTCTGAAGGCTTTATGCCAAAGCAAAGGTCCTGCTTGCTGTGCTGTCCTGTGCCGCACTGGCAGCAGGGAGGAGGGCTCGGGTGCTGGTGCCAGGAGGAGGCAGCCCAGGAGCCAGCCGAGCGCGGGAGGGAGGCCTGTGTCAGCCAGGCGGATGAATGCTGGGCACAGGATAATGGTCCATCAGGACAATCATTCAAGAACATGCATTTCTCTCTCTCTTTCTTCACATCTGACTGGTTATCTATTGCTCCTCTTTACTGCAGTCTGTTTGTAGGGCTTCATAGCTTTTGAAGGTATAAGAATAGGGCTCTTTTTTCCTCTTTTTTTTTTTTTTTTTCACTTGCCTTGAAGTAATCATCTATATTTAGGTCAGTGACATGATGAAAGATGTTTATGTGTTTTTACCTAAAGCTGGAAATTGCCTTTCCGGATATCACTGAATGGAAAAAAGCTAATGGAGCCTTGTTGTGCTTTCATTGCTTTTGCAGTGGTGTTCTTGTTTTAGGACTATCGCATGCGAAGCATCCTTCCCCACCACACACCTCTCGGCTTTCAGCTTCCTCTGCATCCTCCACCTGCTCCCCTGAACAGAGTGGACTCAGAGAAGGGCAAGGGGAAGGTCACAAGAAGTTGTTTTATTCTCTGGCTACCTGGAGCAGGCATCGCCAGCTCTGCCCTATCAAGTAGAAAATGTGGCACTGATAAATCCTGTCCGCTAAGGAGCTGAGCCTTTTTAATATGCAAGTGCTCAGTCAAAGAAAGTAAACAGACATCTCCTTCTGCAGGGAATTACTAGACAAACTGTCTCCCTCCCCTTACCCTCCTTCCTTCCTCCTCCCTTCCATTTAAGTGTAGGAAATTCTGCTTGCTTTATTTGATAAAGAGGAGGAGGGGAAAGAACATGTACTGAATCACGGTTAAGCTGCTGTCTTCTACCCCAAGACCTTTCAGTCTAGATGTGCTTCATTAGTTTGATAAGCAGACACCAAAAAGGGGGAGGGGTGTGGGGTTTGCATGAGGGGATCTGCCTAGGGGCTGCCCGGAGGTTTAAGAAGATGAACTGCTAATGATGTTGAAGCTGTACCTTTTTGGGACCTTGGCTCCGGGAGGAAAAATGGGGCCTTTTCACTAATTGTGTTGTGCTCAGTAGTGTGATGGAAAGGGACTCACAGGGGAGTGAAACGGAATGAATATCGGCTGGGCTGTTCCCTTGAGCAGCCCCCTCTCCACTCCTCCCCCAACCCAACTCTCGTCTCTTTAGCAAGGTATCTGGCACGACGTCATCCTAAATATCCGGAGATAACGTTAGGAAAAGAGATTAATTCAGTGGGTCATTTATTTGGACAGTCTGGCATGAGCCTTGCAAACTAAACATAGATTTTAACGAATGTTGTCCAAATTGGCAATGCAAATGTTTTGATGAATAGCTACCAGAAAGACTGTGAACCTTGGATCTGGCCCTGTGCATGTGCAAACACAGGATCTAAGGACTTTCGAACTTTACTTGCTCTAATCCTGTGCCAGCCCTTTTCCTCTCTGGCAGGTTCATGTCTCAGAAGCGGATAACTGTATCCCCACCGTGCAGCGGGGTATGCAGTTTTTCACTCGAGGTGCTATCGTGTGTTTCCAGGTATGCTAATTTTCCTTTCAGCAGCTCCCTTTCACTCAGACGCCACCCCAGTTGAGAGGGTAAAGTGCAATTCCCAGCTGCGGTTGTGGAGCACCCAGGCTCACAGTAGGTTGGCATTTCCTTTCTCCTGCACTGGCATCTAGGCCAGCTTAGCTAAGTGGTGTTAAACTCCCAGTGTTTCAGCTCGTAAAGCCTGGCGTGCTCTGCCTGTGTTTTCGGGTGTGGGGGGGTTGGTGGTGGGCAGGCTGTGTGCCACTAGGCATGGGAGCCCCTTTGCAGGCTCCTACCAAATGCCACCGCAACGAACCCCACGTCAGCTGGGCACCTCCTCCCCTGGGCAAAGGAGCCAAAGGCAGCTGGAGGTGCTGCTTGGCACTTTGCTTTCTCAAGCACTGGTGGGCACAGCAAACCTGAACCATGCAAATTAATGGGCTCTAGGCTCAAGAGGGACCATTTTAACCTAAGCATAGCATCACCTTAAAATTGTATATCCCTGCCACAATCAATGGCTAACTTGTCAGCTACAGACAGGCAGAAATCACTTGAAAAGCTGTTCAGCAAAGGGGACACACATGGAACTTCAGGAGGCAGCCGGGTACCCAGGGAACCGCCCCAAACGAGAGGTCTCCCCGCTGCCAAGCAAAAAGAGCATGAGATTTGTAGTGTCTCTGGAGCACTTCAGCAGCACAGGAGTGGGCAGCAGGTTTAAAGCAAAAGGATGTTTTGGTTTTGTTTTGTTTTGCTTTGCTTTCTGCACAACATCTACTTAATGTGCAGAATTCCCTGCTGCATGCTGCTCTAAAGGCTGCATGTAAAAGGCATTGGATAAATGCACGAAGGAGAGGTTTGCACTTGAGAATGAGAGTGTGCTAGAACAACGCAGTCTCTAGCACAGGATGCTCCTAATCCTCTGATTGCTGGAAGCTGGGAGGGATCCCAGGGGAAGATCGCTGTATATTCGTCCTTGTTCGTTTTACACTTTCCCTAAGCATTTGTGGCTGGCTACTGTCAGAAACGGGATACTGGGCTAAGAAAACCTTTATGTGTAAGACCATTACATTACGCTGAGAGGACAAGGGTAGGGTAAACGCCTACATTGGGACATTGTGGGATAACCTGGGCAGCCCAGGCTGCAGAGCAGAGCTTTATGGAACTGCTGCTGGTCGTAAGCAGTCCCATACGTGACTTCCTCAGCATCCCTTTGATGGGGATGGTCAAAGGAAGAGAGCTGGCAGACAGTGCAATAAATGCTGATGTTATATGTGTTGTAAACCACTTCACAGAGAGAGGTGAACATTTCCCAGGGTGTGGTGTGGCAAGGCCAAGAGGCAGACCTTTTGAAGTTGTGACCAACTGCTTCTCTTCCTTTCTTTTCGGAGATGACTTTATGTAGTGGACGACACAGACAACCACAACAGTAATTTCTTAGTCCAAAGGTTATTCGAGAGCTTTTGCTTGCCTTCCACCCTGCTGTCTCCTGCCTCAGCCCCATGCCCGTCCTCTGCCACTTGGAGCCGCAGAGAGGAACCGATGGGGGCAGCTGGTGGCTGCTCCCACCCAACCGCAGTGCCCTCCCATGGAAACCTCTCATCCCATAGTGCTGCTGGTCCTCCCCCTCACTCAACATGTGTTGTGTTTGCGCCTCTGCCTTGACCAAAATCCCTGCTCTGTCAGCTCCCAGCAGCAGTGATGGTGCAGGGCGGGGGTAGGATCACCCCTGCTCATGGGGGGTGCGGGGCAGTCTGCTCCTGTAGAGAATACAGCATCGCACGGGGTGGTGGAGAGGGGACTGTGCCTTGGTCCTTGTAATTATATCCATCTGTTACTTCCCTGTCTCCGCCGCCGCTGAAGAAACACACAAAGCATCACAAGTGTGATTTAAGCCCCTGGAGAATACAATGGCTTCATTTGAACCAGCCGAGCTGGCCTCTAATGCCCCGCTTTTACTGCCCCACTGCTGCATGCTGGGCTGTTGAGGGCCGCTCTTTTACAGAGCCATCGCTGCTCAGTCATTATTAACTCTGGGCCTTTTTGTTGTTTCTGCTGCTGTTGTCAGACTTGCGCCAAGGGCACAATGTTAGAGCTGTTCCTTCTTTCCCTAGCAAAGTGACTGGTTTGGGAGTTTAGTGCCTTCCACATTAATGGGACCGGTAAACTGGTTTTGCATTGCAGTCGCTCTTGTTTTCTGTGCTCTCTTGTCATTGCTGTTGACTCATCAGGCTGAAGTGTCTGAGCTTAATTGAAGCAGTAACAATGCAATCAACATTTCTCTCTATTTTTATCTGCATCTCCCCCTCCCCTCTGTTTTTCTGCTGCCTGACACGCTATTTCTGGGGCTGAGAGCTTGGCAGCCTTGCGAAGGGTTGCACTGGGAGGGGACTGAGCCGCAAACAGAGCAAAGCCCACCAAAGGTAACAAGGGTTTGTTCTTTCTCTTGGTGATACTGGACTCCCCGCATTATAATCTTCATCCTCACTGTGCTCCCCCTTGTCACCTCCCCCTAACATCCTTCCTGCAGCGTGGAGGCGGCCTGGGAAGAGGGGAGTAATTCTACAGCAGGGCCGTATGGATGCACTTAATTAGCATAAAATTAACATAACCCTCTTTGTTTAACAGAGTGTATCCAGCTCTCCTCCTTTATCCAAGTGATGTGACCAGGGGCAGGGAGGAGTGACTGGTCTTGGTGAGATCTTTAAGAGATCGGTCGTGAAGATGCTGGCTTGGTCTTTGAGTGCTGAAGCGTTCACCCCTGACTTCAGGAGGAGAACAGAGTGTCCCTGCCAGCTGAATGCTTAGGTGGCAACCATTCTGCAGCAGATGACTGATACTCACGTTTTCAAACACAGGTCTCCAGCATTAGATAGCTGTCTACATGTAAGTAGCCTGATCTGTCAGGGATGCAAGTCCTGGGAGCAGCAATATCTTTATCAGTCAGAGATGCTTAGAGCTTGGAAAAATTCACTACTTTTCCTCAGGTGCTTAATTACAGGCTCTGAGATGTGACTGCTCTTGAGCTTTGAGAGCAGGGCTAGAATTCGGGCGCCGCTGCTGAGTGTGCTGCTTTGACCAGGATAACGGTGCTCCCAGCACCTCGCACAGCTGACCAAAGAGCTTGGTGTGGCAAACGTATTTACTAAGAGTGCGATAAGGGATAGATCCACAGCCATCAACTTCCACTGGCTTCTTACGCTGATTTTATTTTCCTCTTCCCACTACAAGTGGAAAGAATGTCCTGCCTATGTCAGCCTTTATCTTCCCCCAGCAACAGCCGAAGAAGATGCATCTGCACGTCACCCAGTGTACTGGACCGCTGTAGCTGCACTGTTTGTTGCCATACCACTGGGAAGCTAGAGAAGCCGGCACAGCTGGGTCAGGGACTTGACAAAGGCATGTTGCCACTTTGCAGAAAGGTTGTATTCTCTTTTGCTTTCTCGGTCCTTTTTCCATGTTGCTTCTCCAGTGCCAGGTTTGCCTGGGGACAGGTAGAAAGCCTGGGAGAGCGAAGCCAGGGCATGGGAGCTGGAAGCTCTTAAGCTTCTGTAAATGTGCCCACTTAGGGGAAAATTAGTGATGGGAGGCAGGAAGGAGTAAGGAAGAAAATGTGGCCATTTTTTTTTATGTGAAGTAGCAACACAAAATGCAGCTCTTTTGGATTCATTGTTAAGTGCTGTGATTCATCCTGGGCCCACCATGGAGAATTTCTGATCCATAGTCACTTTCTTGCGTGTAAGAGCATTCACGGGGGTTTTAACGTGCTTTGCTGTACGAGCACTGAAATACAAAATTAGCTTTGCCTGAGTGTTCCTCAGTGTCCCTAAATGGGTAGATGCCCAGGCAAGTAGACCCAGCAAGACAGTTTGCAGTGCAGTATGTGGCTATAGCAGTCTGGTGATCTCTGGTAGAAGCTGAAGAGCAAACAAGGTCTCTGAAAGGAAGGATGGTCTTGGACCAGTCTGGCCCTATTTAGCTGTGCCACGCTTCTGACGCCTGTGCCTGCAGAGGGTGTGCAAGCAGTTTGGGTGGGCAGAGTAGCAAGAAACAAATGGATCTTAAATGTTTTGCATCTCAAAGGGATGCCAGCTGGCTTTACAAGGTCTTTTCTTCTGAAACGGATGAGGGTTGCTATTGTTGATGGCAAAACCTAAGGTGTCAAGAGGAGAAAGTCTGAGAGAACTCATGTGTTTTTTCTTTTTCTCCTGTCTAATGTTTTGGTGCACTTAGCAGCACACGCGTGTAGTTGGTGTCTGTGTTTTTTCTATGTAGTTGGTTCATTCCCCCAAATGCATGTTTAGCTCTTCCATGAAGTGATGGCAGACAGGGAATCATCTGAATGTATGAAAATGTCAGTAGAAAAAACCAGAAGCTAGAGCAGGCATCTGGGTAGGTGAATTTGTTGAAAATACTTTAAACTTGTGTCAGGGAAATGCCTGGATTTCAAGTTGACAGAGTCCTTTGCAGTGAGACACGCCTCTCCTTTGTGTGAACTATACCGCCCTGCATCCTCTTTCTGTCACCTTTTCACTGTTGTTATTGGACTGCTCATCTCTATTTTGTAATCTTTTTCACTTTTTTTTTTATACAAAATTAACATACTCGTCTCCTCACCCCTCCCACCCTGCAGTACAGATGAAGACTGCTGCTCTGTATCAAAACCAGAAGTGTTTTTAAGACAATACACGCAGATCTAGACCTCTCAGCACTCATGCTGTAATCTCTGCTGGCATTTTCAATGATTTTATGTCCTCGTGTTAGACTTTGCCGCACAAATATATGTACAAAGCCCAAATTGTGTTATGTTGAGAACAAATGCTTTCAAACGTGTTCAAAGGGTGTGCGCGAACCAGCCACTAAGTGAAGGAAGGCGAGAGGCAGCTGACTTTGTTAAATACTCGTTAATACCTCTTGCCGTTGGCAGAGCCTGGAGTTTTAATCAGCTCTGTCTGTGTGTCTGTCTCTGCCTTCTGCGTCTGCATTTGCTTTTATCGGCACATTTTTGTGCCGTGCGATTTTTGTCTGTAGCTGCATGCCTGTTGGTGTGTCTGTGCACCTCGCTTCGGCTTGTGTTTGCCTGCGTGCCCCACACGGGCTCTGCTCCAGTGTGTCCCAGCATGTCTGCCTGTGCCTTGCTGGCTGCACGGGTCTCTCGGAGGCAGCCGACGTGCCGGCATCTGCCTCCCTGCACCGTCCTGACTTCTGATATGTGCACCTCCCAGCGTGTCCACCTGCACGCATCTCTCCCCGTGCCTCGGTGTGTTTGCACGCCCGGCTGCGGGATGGTATGCTGGAGGCCGTGTGTGCGGTGGGGCTGGCAGCGTTTTAAATGGAATTCAGTGACTGCGCTCTTGTTGAGATGGGAGACTCCACCGTTGCCCGCTGTCAGCCTAACAGACACTTGTACCGGGGAGGAAAAGCTGTTGCCTTGGTGGCTTCAGTGAAGTGAAATAAAATGCTGTTTCGAGTTGGTGGGAGTGGGGATCATTCTCAGATGTCAGCTCCTTAAAAACAGCCTCACTTAAAATGTATATGGATAGAAGAAAATGGATTTTTCTCTTACAGGAGGGGCTTGTACTCTTCGCATGGTGTTGGATTCCCCCCCCGCCAGATCCAGGCAGAATGCCACGCTCCGAAGGGAAGGTCTTTAAAAACAAAACAAAAGGCAGCTGTCAATTTAATCCAAGCTCCCTGATAAAATTCCAGCAGAGTTCCTTTTTTCAGAGATGAAATAAGAACCCTGGCAGGCCCTCTTGACTGGCCACATAAATCATTCGTGGTAATTGCTCTGAGAAAGACGAGTGCCTCTTAGGTGCAGGGAGGGGGGAAGGCGCCCGCTGCAACTGCGCAGCACCCCAGGTACCCCAGCTGGCGGGGAGCATCCACCCCCGGGCCTGGGGGGGCACCTGCCTGCAGTGGGGTGGGTGCTGCAAGCCCAAAGGGAGAATGTGCTGCAGAGGATAAATAATAGGGTTTGCTGTCGCCTTCCCTTTGTTGTTGGTCCTGCTTTAATCGCCCTGGAGGGATTAAGAGTCAGATGGGGATTTTGGGAAAGGGGGGGCTGAGAAGGAGGAGAAGGGGAGGGAAGGATGGAGGTGCGGGGAAGGTGGAGAGAATGAGATGGAGGTGAGAGGAAGAAGCAAGAGATTGATTTAAGTGACTAGCTTTTAGTGCACTGGCGGCACAATTTCAATTAGCTAATATCTCCTTGGGTCGGTGCATGACTCTGCATGCTCCTTGTCGCTCCGATTAGAAGTGGAATGGCCATAAAAAGCATAGCGCCGGGGTCTGGTGTCAGCTTGCCGGCTGCAGCGGTGCAGGAGGACAGCTGCTCCAGGAAGCCACAAAGCTGCGATTGCTCTTTCCCTGTGCAGTCATAAAGACGGTGATAATAAAATAACAGGGCTCCAAAGCAGCACTACAGGAGCAGGCACCAGCCCCAAACCAAACGAAGAGGGCGCTTCTTAATTCACCCCTTCACTTTCACAGTAGAGGCAGTGCGGTGTAGTTGTTATTGTATTTAATATATATCTGTAAGTGCTGCTATCAAAATGATCTTTTCTTAACTGTTTGTTGAACCCCAGTGGTCTGAGTAGTTTTGAGGGCATAGCTGGAACTAAGAATAAATATGTAACTTATATATCAAGTAAAATCAGTACATATCACAGAATCACAGAATGGTAGGGGTTGGAAGGCACCTCTGGAGATCATCTAGTCCAACCCCTCTGCCAGAGCAGGTTCACCTAAAGCAGGTTGCACAGGAATGCATCCAGGCAGGTTTGGAATGCCCTCTCCGGGCAGCCTATTCCAGTGCTCTGTCACCCTCCAAGTAAAGAAGTTTTCCCTCGTGTTCAGAGGGAATTTCCTGTGTTCCAGTTTGTGCCCATTGCCCCTTGTCCTGTCTCCGGGCTCCACTGAAAAGAGTCTGGCCCCATCCTCTTGACACCCGCCCTTTAGATATTTATCAGCAATGGATAAGATCCCCTCTCGGTCTTCTCTTTTGCAGGCTAAACAGACCCAGGTCTCTCAGCCTTTCCTTATAAGAGAGATGTTCCATTCCCTTGATCATCTTCGTAGCCCTGTGGTGGACCCTCTCCAGTGGTTCCCTGTCCTTCTTGAACTGGGGGGCCCAGAACGGAACACAGTACTCCAGATGTGGCCTCACCAGGGCAGAGTAGAGGGCGAGGATGACCTCCCTTGACCTGCTGGCCACACTCTTTTAATGCACCCTAGGAGACCATTGGCCTTCTTGGCCACAAGGGCATACTGCTGCCTCATATGAACAAGGGGGCTAAAGGCAAGGGGCACAGAGGACCAGAATGGGAGCCTGGAGGTCTGGCTTGTTTTCCTGCTCTGCCACTGGGCCACAGTGGGCCAGGCTCCTCTCTCCTGAGCCCACCATCCCTCAAAGCCCAACCGGAGCAGCCTCTACAACCCAGGCTGTGTGAGGGGGATACGTGAGCTGGGGAGCAGAGCTGCATGGTGGCATGAGAGCCGTGGCTGTGGGACCCAGCAGCACGCTGGCTCTCAGCTTCTCACAGGGGTGCTGCTGGCTCCCCATATAAGCCTGTGCCTGCTGTCTTGCTGGCGAGTCATGTATTGCTGTTAAGGGCTGTTCAGTAGTGATACCTGTTAGTTTTGAATCACAACTTGCGCCATTTGATTCTGCAGCACCCACTTATTTCGCTGGTCTCCACAGGGGAAGCCCGCTTCCCTGTCCAGTGCAGCGCCGGAGCTGACGTTGCCTCTTTTCCTTGCTGCAGACAAGCTGCTCTGCCAGTATTTCAGGCATCTTGTCCCTTCTTTCTTTGTGGGCATGGGCCCCAGCTGCCGAGCCCACGCTTCAGCCCCTCTCTGTGCAGAGCCCTAAGAGAAAGACTGAGAAACAAAGGAGCGCAGCCAGCGTGGCTGACTGGCAGCTGGAGTCTCCCAGACAAGTTGCTTGCACAGTTTCCAGCAGAGTGTCTGGGCTAAGAAGAGGGGATAAACGTGTGCCCACCGCACGCTCTCCTGCTGCTGGTTCCAAGGTGCCAGGCCCTGGGCATGACACTCGGAGCCAGCAGCAGCCTTCCCTATTCAGATTGCCCTTTCCATGCTCTACAGGCACTCCTCCCTCTCTCTAAGAAGTTGTGGTGAGCACACAACCATTTGCAACAGTGAGGAAAAAATAATTTACGGGCTACAAGTCCTGTATGTGGGTGGGAAAGGGATAAGGTGTATGGCAGCAAAACAGCAAAGAGCTGGCACACGGCTATGCACATTTATGTGCCTGATGGGGTCTGCATTAAACGAGACCGTGACCCGTGGAGTCCCTCGGTGACCCTCCTTCCTTCTCAGGCCTTGGCCTGCAGGTGTTTGTGAGTTAACGTGCAGCAGTGGAGGAGGTTGGTGTGCCCAGCTGTCATCCGTTCTTGGTCCCAAAGTAGCTCCCCTTGCAGCAAGAGCAGCTTAATCATTTTTGAATCAGCTCCTGAGCTGCCATAGCTCACAGCCCAGCACATTAAGGTGAACTGGCACAGACTGCAGTTTGCCTTAATGGACTGCAGCCGTGCAAGAGAGGCTTTTCCAGCAGCGAAGCTCTCCCTACCACACAGGTAGCCCGCTGTGGAAATGCAGTGGGATGGACACAGCCCCAGCTTCATCCATCAGCGCTTGAGAGCTGTCAAACTGAAGATGAGTGAGTTTGCGTGCTGCAGGGAAGCGCAAGGATTTCCACGTGCTTCCTACACAGCAGGGCCGAGCTCGGGGAGCCCTCCTGGCCCAGGTCCCCCAGTAGGTGGTGTGCCGCCAGTGCCAGCTAGTGATGGGGGTTGCCCTCCTAATTATTAGGAAGGAAGCAGTTGTGATTTCTGTTTTTAGGAAAACTGGAACGCAAAGACATAAAGGGCTAAGTGTCAGGAAGAAGGGACGTGAAGTGCTACGGATAAAGACCTTTGTTTTAGCAATGGCATCCTACTCTCCCTAGTACCATACTTCTTGCTTTCTTAAACCCTTTGGTTCATGGCAATCAGCTCTGCATGACAAGTACATACTGTTTTGCAGATACAACCTTCAGCTTCCCGTTCCATTTATTCTCCCAATTGCCTGTATTTTTCCTTTTCTGTTCTTACCACTTTTGAAAAACATATTGAACTACATTTCCTGCTGTTTAAAAATGAACCAGAGTTAAAAAGCACCTTGCCTTTGAGATGAAGAAGTTAAGAATCATAAAATGGAATTAAAATATCTGCATCCGCACCCTATTTCATGGCGGGTCTCAGTTCTAAGGAAGCTGCTGACTTGGTGGAAAAAATGGCAGTTCCCGTCTGGACTGATAGGGGAGGGATGATTTCCTGCACTGGAGCACTTGCCAGAGGAGGAGATGAAGCCCTCGCATCGTTCAGTGAGGACTGTCATCTCAAGAGCTGCACTCCCACACTGCAAAGTGGTTCATTGATCTTGTGGGCCGCGCAAGACAGGGAAGGTGAGCTGTCCCCACTCCCTGACGCAGCCCCTCAAATAGCCTCACTGAGTGCCATATTGCGCCGTTTAGTCACTGGCATCCCTCAGCAGCTCTGACTGTCGGCACGGAAATGGTTCTGATTTCACTGGAGGGAAAGCCAGAGGGTGAGGGACCACGGGAGTCCCCAGTCGGAGGGGAAAGGAAGGTGGCCTGGAGAAAGGGCCCAGCTCTTCCTCCTGGCAGTTCCAAGCAGCAACCCCAGGGCCAGCTGCCAGGTGTTTAATTTGTTACATCTGCTGAATACAGGGATGCTGCTTCATAGGATGGCCGCCCAGAAAATTGGATGAGATTCCTGCTTGAGACCCTGGTTGCTCAAGTCAGTATTCCTGGTACCTCCCAGAGAGCTAAACCAGTAGTCCTTTGTGAATGCAGCTCTGGGAAACCTTGGCTAAAACTACAGAATCTTTTTTGCAGTCAAATGTGTGGTTATCTCTCCGTAAACTTTCTAGCCCCTTGAAGTGCTTTTGAATCGTGGTAAAGTTGTTTCATTAATTGCTTAATTTTAAAATAATCTTTATGTCTTCCTGTAGATTACTAGGGGTCTAGTTTGCTCATCAACCCTTCTGTGAGGGATGCACTAGGAAATGTACGGGTAGAGAGATTTCAACGAAATATTAATAGAGAACAGCAGCGTTGCAGGTGTGATGGGTGGCGCTGAAGAGGTTAATGCAACGTTGTACACATATCACTTATGATGGATAGTCTTGTGTGAGCAGTGCCATTTCTGAGATCCCACAAATAATTCTCCTTCTGCTTTTGTTCCTTTTGGGAAGGAGAAGCAGGGATCGATCACTTCCAGGGAGCACGTGTAGTCAAGGGCTAGCCTCCCAGGTTTTCCAGTACTGCTCATGCCTGAGAAATAACTTGGAAAAGAAGGTGGTGGTGGTTTCTCTTCTCTGTCAAAGATGCTCCAGACTATGGGAAATACGCAAATTTTTCTCATTTCCACTCCTCTTATTCTACCTAAGATCTAAAATTAAGCTAAGCTGTCTTTCTTACATGTCATAACTAGACATCAAGGTTCAGATGGTTCAGTCTAGCTGAATCTTGCTGCTTTGGGTAGGGGTGCAGGTAGGAGCTCAGGCTGTCAGTGACCATGCTGTGGTTACTGGAAGAGTTCATTGCTCCTCTCAAGTGTGCTGGCATTGCTGCTCTTATGGATGTTCCCTGACCTGCTTCAGCTAAAAGGAGCAGGTTAGGAAAGACTTGCTGTTTATGCTATTTAACCCTTTTCATTTGGACTGCAGTGGAGTAGAAGGCACTTAAATCATCCAGTGCAGAAACTTGTCTGAGTTGTCACTTCTTGTTAGAAGGCAATGGAAAACAGCATAGGGACCATGTAGGGGAGAGGGGGCTTTTCAGCCAGAGCAGCTGGATTTGGAGGAAGGTGCCCGTGTGCGGGCAGAGAGGGTGGGATGTGTGCCCTGCACTCAGAAGTGAACAAAACCTGCACCGGTGACAGTTGCGTTACAGTAGCTCCTTGCTGGTTTCTTGTGCTAGATCAGAAATGGGCACATCTCTTTAAGCCCCATGGGAAGCTGGGTCTTCAGTACATTGAGACTAGCCTTCCTTATCCATTACCCACTAAGAGGTTTGCTACCAGTCAGCTATTGATGTTGCAGACCTTTTGGGATGGCCCAGCTGGACCTTGTTTGAGAAACACATTTGTTGTGCCTCAAGTTGCACCAGGAGAGGTTTAGATTGGATCTTAGGAAAAAATTTCTTCACCAAAAGGGTGGTTAAGCATTGGAACAGGCTGCCCAGGGAAGTGGTGGAATCACCATCCCTGGAGGTATTTAAAAGACAGGTAGACGTGGTGCTTAGGGACGTGGTTTAGTGGTGGACTTGGCAGTGCTACGTTGGTGGTTGGACTCGGTGATCTTGAAGGTCTTGTCCAACCTGAATGATTCTATGATTCTATGCCTCTTCTTAGCTAGCTGAAATGTCTACCTTACTGCCATCTTTTCAGGTGAAACGTATATAGATGCTTTCTATTCCTGAGCCCTAGAGGTCAAGATTTGCAAGGGCTGGTAGGATCCCATAGGGCACTTGGATGCCTGTGTGGACATTAATAGCAGTTGTCAACATGCAAGCTAACGTAGTGATATAAAGGTGAGCAAGCATATGCTCCCAGGCAGAAGCTGGAAGATGCCCACAGAGAATAGGATAGGATTTTCCGTAGTAAAAGCTGACTCCTTTTGCATCTACAAGCTGTGCAGGTGAGTCCCAGTTGTAGTGTC